>VZTM01003407.1:0-105044 GCA_013400555.1 Jacana jacana | reverse complement strand
GATATTTTGTGATTCTGTGATTCTTTGAAAAGCTGGTTCATATTTCTCTGCCTGAACAGTGCAGATGTGCTGGAAGAAATAAAAAGGTGGAACTGTGGACCTGTTCCACTAGCAGTTGAAATCCACCAGTCAGTCTGGTGGAAGAGCCAAGTCTCTTCTCTACCATAACTGTCCTCCGTGTGGGGAGGATTGGAGGTTTTGGGGGGGTTTGGTTTTGGTTTTCGGTGGGGATTTTTTGTTTTGTTTTTTTTTCACCCTGAAACATCTGGTTGACTCAAGGCAAGGGAAGAGCTCATTGTTTACACAGAGCGGTTCATATTGTGAACACTAAGCCTTTAAAATAGTGGATCTCCCTTTTGGTACGTTGTTCGCGGAAACACGAACAACATGCTGTCTGGCATGAAATAAATGGGAAACCGGTGAGAGGCAGCTAATTATTGAAAGAATATTAATAGAGGAATGTCAGCTTGGACCTCCCCTGCTAGGCTAGGATGCTAAACTGAAAAAAAAAGTAGAGCTGAATGTCTTTATTTGAAGCATATTGTCATTGCTAGTGAATCACGAACTCTACTATAGAGTGAAAACAGTACAAATCCTGTTATTTCAGGTGGTTGTGTATAGGGCTTAGTTTCTGTGTAATTCTGCCCCACTCCTGGTGAGCACAGGGTGGAGAGGAGATCAGGAATAACCACCCCTTGTACTCGAACCCTCCCCAGGGAAATTCTGCTTTTATTTGAGGAGAGGCAGCACGGATGGTTTTGTTAAAGGTACCAAATCAAGTCTCCTTCTTCTCCCCCCTCATGCCCACCCAACAGGTCTGTGGGGCCCTGAGAAGAAGTCACTGGCAGGCAGGATGGACTGTTTAGGAGCTAAGAAAAAAATATTTAAAAGCTGTGTAAATATACAGAGCATCCGTGCCCAAACCCCTCCTGGTGACTAGATGCTGACTGGGTGCTTTGTCCATGAAAGAAAGACTGAAAAGCAGACATCTGCCTTGCTGTAGGAGAAGAAGTGGAGACAGGCTGCGCTCACTTTCCCTGCAATACCTTTCCATGTGAACTCAAGTTCTATCACTAGGTTGGCTGTCACTGCTTCAACCATCGCCAATTCCCATCCCGTGTGGGTCTGGGCAGCTCTGTTAGATTTAAGCTGAAAGGCCAAAGCTCTGCAGGGTCTGGCAGTGGCAATCCCTGCTCCTTCATGACAGTGAGTCAGGAACAATTTGCATTTTAAAGATATTTTCATTAATGCGACAGCTGCCATTGCAGGGTGTATTTACGTGCTGGTGTCAACAGCGAGCTCTGATAATTTGCTCAAAGGAAAAGCAAAGTTGCTAAAAATTTATAAATTTTGGGGAGCAGGTTTTTCCCCACCACCACCCCCAAATTCCAAGAACAGCTTTCTCAGTTTTGGGTTTCAATAACTTTTCATCCATAAGATAACTTTCGAATGCGGAAAGGATGAGGGAGATGATGACACAAAGAAGAGGAGGCTGAGGGGAGACCTTATCACTCTCTACAACTACTTGGAAGGACACTGTAGAGAGGGTGCTGCTGGTCTCTTCTCACAGGGAATTAGCGATAGAATGAGAGGGAATGGCTGCAAGCTGCAGCAGGGTAAGTTTACAGAATCACAGAATATCAGGGATTGGAAGGGACCTTGAAAGATCACCCAGTCCAGTCCCCCTGACGGAGCTGGAACACCTAGAGCAGGGCACACAGGAACGTGTCCAGGCAGGTTTGGAATGTCTCCAGAGAAGGAGACTCCACAACCTCCCTGGGCAGCCCCTTCCAGTGTTCCCTCACGCTCACTGTGAAGAAGTTTTTCCTCATATTGAAGTGGAAATGTTTAGGAAATGTCCAGTTTAGGCTGGACATGAGGAAAGATTTTTTCCCAGAAAGAGTGGTCAGGCTCTGGAATGGGCTGCCCAGGGAGGTGGTGGAGTCCCCATCCCTGGATGTGTTTCAGAGTGGTTGAGATGTGGTGTTGAGGGACCTGGTGTAGGGCAGAACTTTGTAGAGTGGGGCTGATGGATGGACTCGATGACCCCAAGTGTCTCTTCCAACCAAAATGATTCTATGAGTCTATTCTATGATTCTATGAAACCAAACAAAAAAACCCAAACAAACAACCGAAAAAGACTAATCTTGCCACAGCTCACAATGAAGTGGCCTCAGCCCTGTATCTTTGAGGAGGAAGAAGCAGCTGGTGATCTCGGATGACTTTAAAAGAGCAGAGGTGGGGTATTACGCTCACATTACCGGTTGGTTGAGAGTTGTTCTCTTCTCTGGAAGTAATAAGCTGCAGAGCAAGAAGGAACAGGTAGGAGGAAAATAATTGGGAGCTCTGGCTTTTTCCGAGGTGACTCAGTCTTCCTGAGACTATTACCTTTGCCATTTACACAGCAGATGACCAAGGGGAAAAAAAAAAAGGTTTCAAGAAATTCTCTGGAGTTTGTACTTTGGCACCTCACGCTGCCCTTCCCTCTGTTCCCTAATGCAGGTTAGGGAGCTTTAAAGTGGCCTCATTTTTGAAGGCAGTTCTGGAATCGAGTGGCATAAAAACATGGATCTGGATGAAGCTCTGCATGTTTTAGGCTACGTCCAGAGACCTTTAGTACCAGGAATGTTTGAGGAGAAACCCCTCCGGTATTCTTGCCTGGTGAGAACACGATGTGAAGCGCTGGGCTGGATGGCTGGTCGTTTGAACTCCCGTGACAGGCAGTTCGGGGGAGATGTGTTTGCGTCAGGGCAACTGCATTTATTGATCCTGTGACTTAACCCTGTGCTCTGGACTGTGTTCTTGCCCTGTGTCTTTTATCTCTGCAACCCAGAAGATAGCGTGAAGCAAGGGCAGGACTTGATCTAATAACCCCAAGCACGTGGCCTGTAGGCACTCCCTTCATGCTGTCATTCAGAGGGAATGACTCTGTGCAGAGCATTTTGTAAAGTATTTCAACTTTCCTTGCTGTGGTGCTGGAAGTTAGAAAGGGAACTCTACCGTCCCCCACGTGAAAATGCATGTTACACCTGGGGAAACATCAGTGATGGGTGCATACACGGGAGCCCCTTTGAGGATAAGCAGCCATGATCAACTGTGCAAATTTGCTTGAGGGAGAACATACAATCATGGAATGGTTAGAGTTGGAAGGGACCTTAAAAATCATAGAATCATTTTGTTTGGAAGAGACCCTTGGGATCATTTTGTCCAACCATCAGGCCTACTCTACAAAGTTCTCCCCTACACCAGATCCCTCAACACCACATCTAATCTACTCTTAAACACAGGGGTGGTGACTCCACCACTTCCCTGGGCAGCCCATTCCAGGGTCTGATCACTCTTTCTGGGAAAAACTTTTTCCTAATGTCCAGCCTAAACCTACCCTGCTGCAGCTTCATCCTGTTCCAAGCCCCATCCAGCCTGGCTTTGAAACCCTCCAGGGATGGGGCAGCCACAGCTCCCCTGGGAAACCTGTTCCAGGGTCTCACCACCCTCACAGCAAAGAATTTCGTTCTGGTATCTAATCTAAATCTCCCCTCTTCCAGTTTAAAAACATTACCCCTTGTCCTGTCACTCCACTCCCTGACAAAGAGTCGCTCCCTATCTCTCCTGTAGCCCCTTCAGATACTGGAAGGCTGCTGTAAGGTCTCCCTGGAGCCTTCTGTTCTCCAGGCTGAACAGCCCCAGGTCTCTCAGCCTGTCTTCAAAGCAGAGATGCTCTTCTTTGTGGCCCTCTGCTGGACCTGTTCCAATAGGTCCATGTCCTTCCTGTGCTGAGGACTCCAGAGCTGGACACAATACTCCAGCTGGGGTCTCAGAGGTGGGTGGTGAGCCTGTGCAAGAACTCCATAGGATTTCTATGCTGTCATTCTCTTCTTCCTCTGCTTGGTTATCTGCATCCTGTTCAGTACTGTCCTGGAGAGAAGGACACCAGGGTGGTGGACGTGGAGGTGTTGGCGTCCCCAGAGGCACCTAAATGGTTCTAGCATGTGTTTTGAAGAGGCCTGAAGAACTAATAACTTGCACTGACGTCAGGCGTCCTCAGGCTCTGGCATCATTGAACCGAAGTGACCCATATTTGTTCATGGTAAAACGATGTGTTGTGCCAAATCCTACGAGTTTTTCCCACTTGGTCTCGCATCGGCTGCCTATGAACAGTCTCCAGCAGCAACAAAGCCTTGGCTCACACCTGACATGTGGCTCCCTCATCCCGTTCCAACCCTCCTGCCCTGGGCAGGGACACCTCCCACTAGAGTAGGTTGCTCCAAGCCCCATCCAGCCTGGCCTTAAACACTTCCAGGCATGGAGAGTTGTTTTCTTTTTAACAGTACCCACTCAGCATGACCAGTATGGTGTTTAGAAAATAGTTGTCCCTCTCTGCTTTTGGGAGCGCCCTTGCTGCCTAATGCTCAGCCTTTGAATATAAGAAGCTCCATCTTGAACATAGAAAGTTCCATCTAAACATGAGGAAGAACATCTTCACTGTGAGGGTGGCAGAGCCCTGGCAGAGGCTGCCCAGAGAGGTGGTGGAGTCTCCTTCTCTGGAGACATTCAAACCCCTTCGGGACATGTTCCTGTGCAACCTGCTCTGGGTGGACCTGCTCTGGCAGAGGGGTTGGACTGGATGATCTCCAGATGTCCCTTCCAACCCCATAGCATTTTGTTAGTCTGCAGCTTGCAGTGCTTCAGATCCTTTGGGATCTGGCTTGTGGTTGTGCTCCTCCAGCAGAAGTGTCACCTCTCCCCTCTGTGGTTTACTGGGTGTCCACAAACTGGGGGGCTACTTCTCCCCTCCTTGCTCTCACAGATGACTCCAGCACCTAATTCTTCTTACAGCTGCCATTAAGAGAACCATTGACTACTAAATGTAAAACACATCCCCAAATGTGTCTGTCTTTATTTTTTTTGTATATTTTTCCTGTTGTTATTTTGTAGTGGGGTTCATTTATTTATTTTTCATCCAACTTGGAGAACTAAATAATGTAGGTTGATTTTTTGTGGGGTTTTTTGTTTGTTTTTTTTCTGTGGTCTGTTCATGAGGGAGTTTTTTTACTACTCATGACTCCTGGAAATTGGCACTTCACTTAATGCCTAGCACTTCGTAATATCAGATATTGGCTGGGGTTCGCTCTTCGTGGTCACAGAGGAGATTAAACACCTCCTGAAAGTGGATAAATACGTGCAGACCTTTTAATAAAGCAATGAGGCGCAGGGTCCCACTCGTTAACAAACAGAAACTCCGCTGTTAAGTTATTAAATTTACCCTGGGTAAATTTACTCTGTGACAGCCCCGATTTTCAGCTGGAAAACAGGGCAAGGTGTTGATTCTGAGACAAGTAGCTTGCCACGCTCCTCTCCCTCCTCTGTCCCCATCCCGATGTGTCCTCCTCCCTTCCCTCACAGTATACCGTGGATGTACATTCTGATAATGGCAGAAGCAGCCCGACATGATACACACACACACCCCACACCCCACCCCCGGCACCTTTGCTCAGCACTTAAAGCGGGGCCCTGAGGGCGCTGCAAAAAAGAACAGAAGAAGGATTTCATGGCAATGGTGAAGACAGATGCTCTCCCTTTCATCCCGGAGAGCTCGAAGCGCCAGATGCCTTCGGTGGGGATACGAGTGGTCAGGTCACACAGGCTGCGGAGCGCAGGAAGATACGGCTGCCAAAGTGGTTGTTTTGACTGCAGAGAGAAAATAAAATGTGAAAGCCATTAAGGAAGTATGAGGGGGAATTCAGGGGCTGCTGCTGCTGCTCTCTTAGGGGATCGCCTCTTACTGAAAGGACCGCTTAATCAAAACTCCAGACCAACCAATTATCTCAAGTTAGGAAAGTTAGTTCTCCTCTCTGCGAAGGCTTCACTGGTACAATGTGTGTCCACATTTCATCTGGAATTTAAGGAGCTTTTAGGATGATTTGTGGCTACGAGACTGTAAGACTAGTTCATCTTCTAGCTCATAACGTTTGGTGGATTTAGAGTTTGATTAACTGGGTCAACTTTAAACTGTTCTTACTTGAGGCTGTCCATGAGAGAGAAGTAAATCTGGATCAATTGTGCCCCAGTCAACGGGATTGCTTCTGGTTTGACAGCAAGAACTGATCAGCCCTGAGAAAGCCAGTTTGAAAATGAAGGCTGGACACTTGGTGGGTTATGGAGAATGTTGCTAACTGTCATGCAAATCTCACAAATTTTGAGGTAAGGTAGGATCAATTCAGTTAGCAAAAAGGATGGGGGTTTTTTAATTATTTTTTTATTTTTTCAATTCATTGAACTTGATACAGATTGTCAGAAAGCACAAAAAAAGAAAAGCTTCGATTCTGGGAAACCCCACCCCCTTCCCAAACCAAGGGGCTTGTGGTTGATTTTATACATGTATATGAGCTTTTCTCCTCCCTCCAGGGCGAGACTGCCTTCAAATGCACATTCTTTCACGTTCCCCTTTTAATGCAGCTTGATCCTACAGATAAATCACCACTCATTGTTTATGTTATCGCTGTGGAAAAGTTTGTGAAATCACAGATTTGGCAGCGGGGTTTCACAAACATCCTCTGACAGCAGAGCACCGTCTGGGGAAAGTGAAATGCTTCATTACAAGTTGGGCTCTTGGCTTGGATGTCTGCAATAGCTGCTGGAACACCTCCACCCCTTGAGAAAGACGGGAGTAAGACCCATCTGCCGGTGCTTGGGGATCATGGTTAAGCCTTTTTTAATGTTTTTCTATTTCAGCCCTAGCCTGGGCTACTTTGGGCACCGTTGGTATAAAAGTTCCTTTTATGTGTATAATAGTGAAAGGGTTCACCTCCTTCTATTTCTATTGATTATTAGACACAAGGAGTTGAGTATGAACCACGCACGAGAGAGGTGTCTCAGAGCACTAAGGCTGTGGCACGGGTATAGCCCTGTGAGCCTGTCCTGGGGTCTCTGCAAAGGGGATAGGAGCCATCACCCCAGCTGTTGGAGCAAGCAGAGGTGCCAGTGAAAGGTTGGTAGAGGATGCAGAAGATGTTGGTAGGGTGTGTGGCATCCATTGCACTCAGGAAATATTTTATTGCTTGCTGCTCGGAAGCAGACAGTAGGAAGAAACAAAAATAGGAAAAAAAAAACCTCAACAAACTCAACAAAATTGGTCGTCAGCATCTTGGTGAATTTTAAAAGGTTTTCGTCAACCCATCATGGAATCAGGGAATTGTCAGAATTTGAAGGGACCTCTAGAGATCATCCTATCCAGCTGCCCTGCTAAACAGGATTGCCCAGAGCACATCACTCAGGGCTGCATCCAGGAGGGGCTTGAAGGTCTCCAGAGAAGGGGACTCCACACCCTCCCTGGGAAGCCTCTGCCAGGGCTCGGCCACCCTCACCCCAAAGAAGTTTCTCCTCGTATTCCAGTGGAACTTCCTGTGTTCCAGCTTGTGCCCATTGCCCCTCGTCCTGTCACTGGGAACCACTGAGAAGAGTCTGGTTCCCTCCTCCTTCAACCCACCCTTCAGATACTTGGAAGCATTCTTAAGGTCTCCCCTCAGCCTTCTCCAAGCTAAAGAGTCCCAGCTCTCTCAGCCTTTCCTCATCAGGGAGATGCTCCAATCCCTCCACCATCTCTGTTGCCCTATGCTGGACTCTTTCCAGTAGTTGCCTGTCTCTCTTGAACTGGGGAGCCCAGAACTGAAGGCAGGATTCCAGTTGTGGTCTCCCTAGTGCAGAGCAGAGGGAGAGAATGACCTCCCTCCACCTACTCTTCCCTAGGCAGCCCAGGATTCCAGTGGCAGTCTTGAAAACAGTTTTGTTTGGGGCTTTTTTAATCCCTGGAAAGTGTAAATGGATTATATACCACTGTGCAAACAATACTTTTTAAGAAAGCTGTTAGGTTCTGATTTTCCACTTTATCTCCCTCTAATTTGCAACCAGCACTGATGAACAGCATGTGGAATTAGAGATATACCGTTCCCCCTGACCTCTCTGACCTCGCCTGGGACAACATTTGCATTTGGCTTACCTAATAATTTAAGTTTTGTTTTCCTGGTAAATATTTGGTTTGCTTGGGAAAAAAAAAGAAAAAACAACCAAACCAACAAAAAAATCCCACCTATGGGTTTAATTGTGGTTAATAGTTAGCCAAACAGTGACAGGTAAGTAAACAGAGCTTTACAAACAAGGAAGGTAGCACCAAGTATTTTCTGAGGCATCTCAGACAGGTAGTTTATCATGTACAGCTCCCAGAGCCGCACTGACACGGATATGACCGTCTGGGTCGCCCTTTATACACCTGTATTTGCCCTTTTTATAATTAACTGGGATTGAAAAGGCCAGCCTTCCTCCTTTCTCTGCCCAGGGTGTGAATGCCAGAAAGCTGCCTGGAGTTAAGGAGGAAGTGAATCGAGAGATTAACTCCAAACGCTGTCAGCTTGGAGTTTGCCCCACCGTGAAATGTGTTTGGTGATACCGGAGGCACACGGGCTGCTCAGTAAAAGGGGCACGGCCAGGAGGGTCCCCATAGAAAGTAATTCTTTATGGAATTTCACAAGCTTACATCTTCTGCCAGAGAAGTCTTATTGTCTCCAGTTTTCCCATCACTCCCCAGTCGCAGCGTGCCTGGGTCAAGGTCCTGTGACGTGTAGTTTCGGAGGAGTAATAAAACCTTTATTTCAAAATCAAGCCGTTTAATCAGTCATCGGGCAATGGTTATTCTACAGACCTATCCAATAAAATGAGCTCCCCGTATTTTCACCGAAGGAGGTCGAGCCTTTATTCTGCCTTTGAGAGCAGGCACGGCTTCAGAATGTGTTTCAAAGGAGAGGAAAATTAAAGTTCAGACAGTAAATGGAAACTAGTCACAAGCTTTCATTGCATTAGCAAAGATCAGTCCTACCACACATTTCTTGTTGAGGGGGTTGGGTTTTGCTTTTGTTTTGTTTTAGGGAGATAATTAGCGGGGCTTCAATAACCTAAGTGGAAAAAATGAAAAGGTGAAAGTTATTACGTATCTTGAAGGAGGTGGGGTCTAGTAGAGGAGTTTAAATTTGGATGAAGAGCTTGTTAAAGAGGACACAACAGACAACATCAGAAAAGCTCTGGAGAGAGGTAATCTACTGGGTATTCTTAAGCATTGTTCCTGGGACACGTCTAATTAAATAATTTCCTTAAGGATCTTGGTGCAGGACATCAGTTTGTCTCAGTGACAGTTTGTGGTGGAGAGCTGAGAGATACAGAGGAAGAAGCGCAAGGTCTGGGTAACGTTTCAGTAGAACTAGAGAATCCCAAGAAGTGGAGTAAAACTCCACTTAGATGTCCTGTAGCTTCCAGTGGATACATTATTTGCTTACAGGTATCACTGATGCCATTCACTCCTACTCATCTAGTACCTTTTTCGAAATCAATCAAATCATGGGAAAGTTAACTCTGGTTGTAACACAGAGGTTTGTAGGGAAATGTGATGTGTGTCATTTCTCCGTGGAAATCTTGAGCTTTCTGCAAAACAAAAAGGGCCATGGTACCCTAGGCAGAGGGGGTGAATAGTTCTCTAGGTTTGCTTATCTCTCCCTGTTGAACTGCAAAGGGTCTAGTACGAGAGTCATAGGGTCACAGAATAGTCTAGGATGTAAGGAACCTTTAAGATCATCTAGTCCAACCATCAACTGAACTCTGATAAAAACCATCACTAAATCATGTCTCTAAGCACTGTGTCAGCCCGGCTTCTAAATCCCTCCAGGGGTGGTGCCTCAACCCTTTCTCTGGGCAGCCCAGTCCAAGGCTTAAGAACCCTTTCCGTAGAAAAATTGTTCCTGATGTCCAGCCTGAACCTCCCCCTGGTGCAACTGCAGGCCATTTCCTCTTGTCCCATGGCCTGTGACCTGGGAGAAGAGACCTTTCCCCCCTGGCTACACGCTCCTTTCAGGCAGTTGGAGGGAGTGAGAAGGTCTCCCCTCAGCCTCCTCTTCTCCAACACTCCCAGCTCCCTCAGCTTCTGCTCATCGGGCTTATTCTCCAGACCCCTCACCAGCTCCGTTGCCCTTCTCTGGACTCATCATGTTGATGAGTCCTTTGAAACCAGCTGTGCCTGCTGTTTGCTTGTACCCAGCAGCACCCAGTTTGGTAGGAGCAGTGAGCTTGGGGTATGATGTGGGTTTTCTGCCTGCCTTGCAGAGGCAGGGATCTGAGCCCTGCTAACAGGGAAATTGGTGGGGCTTGTTGTGTATTTGCCATGCAGTCAGACTTGGCATTTGCTTGTCCTCTGGCTGGCATAACCATAGAATCATAATTTTGGTTGGAAAAGACCCTTGGGATCATTGAGTCCAACCATCAGCCCTAAATATAACGATAGGTGACCTCTTCCTCTGTCTGCAGCACTTTGTGTATGATATCACTCTTACAGTCCCTTTGGCCCTTCCTGGAGGGGAAATACCTCATTAGCCCTTCATGACCACTTAGAGTACTTACTTATTAAGGTACTGCTCGCTAATGTCAGGTGGTGAGAGGCAGTGTTGATTTTTTTAAATCACCCGTTGAATCAATCACTCTGAGAAACACCTCAGAGTCTTCAGGAATATTTGTAAGCTTGCGAAATCGAAACACTTCCTGCAATTAGAAGGCCCTCAGAAAGCATATGTTATATGTCAAAGCCATATCAGGATCTTTCCCTGTAACTTCTTAACCCTCTCGAGCATGAGATTCCCAGGCTATTAAATTGCCTTGATTGCACTGTCATATACTCGTAGCGTGCGTCCAGTGGTAAATGTCATGTAACAGGGCTGAAGAAAATCCCTCAAAAGAAAGAAAGAATCAAACCAACCCTTTTCTTTGTCCTTCATCAAGACCCCTAACAGAAGATTTTACGCTTTGTTTTGAGTTGTGGTATTGCACCATAAGTGATAAAGCACATTTTAAAGTCACTGATGCAGAAATATAAATATAAAACCTACTTTTATTTAGGAACACGCCGTTACGTCCCAGCGCTAAGAAACGACTGTTGCACTTTTCAACTCAGGAGTTTGTCGTAGGGGAAAGTGAGAAAAAAAAAAAAACAAACAACCCAAAGAACCCATCCAAAAAACCACTTATAATTTCACCCCTCCTTTTCTTCCAAGCAACTGTTGAGCAAGAGCAGAAGCTTTCATGTTCATAGCAAGGAAATGGTTGCGGTGTCTGGGTTGTGTGATGATAAACTCCCGTGGTGGGAGCCAGGACAGCCTGGGTTTTCACTCGTAGCGTTGCATTTGGTCGTATCATATGGAGCTATGAAGTATCTTGAGTTCCCTGGCCTTCCTGAAGCTGCTCTAGAGCAATTCCTTGCACCCTGTGTCTTCAGTGCTAGGATTTTCCTTATAGAGTTCAAGGAGCTTTTGGGCATCTGATCTGGAGCTTTAATTGCCCTGTGTAAATTAAGACTGAGGACACACATTTGGTGAAAATAAGAGAGGAAGAAGAAGAGACAGCAGCTCCATGGTGGGAGGCTGGTGGAAGCGCATGTGTGATGGTGGCAGGGGGATTGGGTGTTTGCCCATTAAAGGGATCCGTGTGATTGCACTCAAGGCTTTATGGGAGACCAATAGGGACCATGCATGGATGGGGAGTGCTCGGAAATCAGTGTGGGGTGCTGGTACCACCTGTCTGCCTTGGGGCAGGCCTAAAGAACATCTGCCCAGGTTGCTGGAGCACAGCTTGGGGTGAGCAGCACCGTCCCTGAGATCTATACCCATATATACCGTAGCCTGGGCTAGGGTGGGATCCTCCAGAAAGGGGCTGATGAGTATGACATTTGCCCTGTTACAAGTCATCAGGGATCTCCCCCAATACCCATGATATTTCAGATATTATAGACGGTGGCCTTGCAATGATGGAGGCCACTTCTCATACCAGCTTGGGGTGGATTCCCTCTGGACCCATAGATCTATGAGTCTCTACAGCTACCTGAAGGGAGGTTGTGAAGAGGAGGAGGTTGGCCTCTTTTACCAGAGAACTAATGATAGGACTTGAGGGAATGGCCACAAGTTGCGCCAGGGGAGATTTAGATGAGATGTCAGGAAAAACTTTATCCCCAAGAGTGGTCAGGCACTGGGATGGCCTGCCCAGGGAGGTGGTGGAGTCACCATCCCTGGTGGTGTTAAAGAGGCACCTGGACGAGGGGCTACAAGACATGATTTAGTAGCTCAGTGGGTAGTATTGGTTGACAGGAGGACAGTAGGACTAGATAATCTTGTAGGTCCTTTCCAACCTTGTGTTTCTATGATTCCGTGATTTATGTGGGTTGAGCTGTTGGAAGAGGCTGTAGACCAGCGCTTCCTCTGGTACTGGTGTGTCAACACATGGTGGTGTAGCTACTTGATCACACCTTCGGGGTGTGCTGCCTGCCTCCCAAAACCAGGCTGTTGGTTGCTGTGAGTTGTTAGTGCTGGGGGTCAAGTAAGGTTGTGTGCATTCAGAAGGTGTCAGATTCTTTATGTGGGTCAGGATGTGAAGCTTCGTGTTTAGAATGGGAAGCAGGATCCGAATATAGTAAACGCACTCTTTCCTTTTTGACACAGGGTTATTAGGGTGAGACCAAAATGTTTTTTTTTTTCCCTTTAAGAGCTGCAGTCCCTAAGAGTAAACAAAAAAAAAGGAAAAAAAATTATAATATACCAGCCCAACAAGATGTGAACTGCCTCTTCACCCATTGCTGATTTCCATTGTTGTAAATTTGAGTCTCACCTTGTCTCTGCAGTCTGGTCATGGTCACGTGTGTGTTTCCTGAACAAGAGGTATATTGAAATGGGATAAAGAGCATACACCACTGTCTGGCAAAGGTAAAGTGCCCAGTGGTGTTGTTTTGACAATCGCAGAATGGTTAGAGTTGGAAGGGACCTCAAAGATCACGCAGTTCCAACCCCCCTGCCCTGGGCAGGGACACCTCCCACCAGACAGGTTGCTCCAAGCCCCATCCAGACTGGCCTTGAACCCCTCCAGGGATGGGGCAGCCACAGCTTCTCTGGGCAACCTGGGCCAGTGTCTCACCACCCTCACAGCAAAGAATTTCTTCCTGAAAGATCTCATCTAAATCTCCCTTTTTTCAGTCTAAAACCTTTTCCTACCACTATACTGCCTGACAAAGAGTCCCTCCCCATTTTTCCTGTAGCTTCCTTCAGATATTGGAAGGCTGCTAGAAGTTCTCCCTGGAGCATTCTCTTCTCCAGGCTGAACAACCCCAACTCTCAGCCTGTCTTCATAACAGAGTTGCTCCAGCCCTCTCATCATATTCATGGCCCTCCGCCAAGCCTGTTCCTAGAGGTCCATGTCCTTCCTGTGCTGAGGACTCCAGAGCTGGACACAGTACTCCAGGTGGGATCTCATGAGAGCAGAGCAGAGGGATAGAATGACCTCCCATGACCTGCTGGCCTTGCTTCTTTTGATGCAGACAATTAAGGGCACTTTCTCTGTCACCAACCAAACTCCTCAGGAGTGGTGGGAGTGGGACTGTCATGGTGCGGCGTCTGCAGATCTTCACGAGGAGCATCGGTGGGGCCAGAGGAGTGTCAATGGGGCCAGCGAGCAGGGATGCCAAGGGCTTGTGGTTTAAAGGAGCAGAGCTGAGGTTCTAGCAACTAAATTGTTTATTCCCCCATTCCACGTTCTATTTTTAGTCATAATCAGGCATGCGGATTCTGTTTGTCTGTGGAATGAGAGTTTGTACTTATCTCTCAAGAGTAAGAATTGCAAGTTTAGTCTCACTTTTAAATACTTCAGCTAGACTTACAGTGTCTTCAAGAGGCTATTTAAAATATTATATATATATGTAAAAATATCTCTCTGTGTGTGTGAGTGTTGGGGGGGAGGCAGTGGAAGGAGTTGCTTTGAAGGAGTTCACAGTACGTTTGGTGTGGGATTATGCATACCAGTGGTTTCCAGCCTTGCCCAGTGTGCAGGCACCTAGAGTATTTCTAAGGCAAATGCGGCACAGACCTCTGTCTAGCAAATATAAGCCTGCTTTTCATTATTTACCTTTCGTGGGCATGAAAATAGTCCAGGGACTCCCAGGGAGATGCAGAGCACAGGTTGAAAGTTACTGGTGAGGAAGCACTTCAAATGATGACTTGGAATGAATGAGAGTACAAGCTTTTGCAGTAATAACCACGGAGACATAATAACATCACACCCCTCTCCTAAAATACAGGTAAAAAAGAAGTTTCCGGTGCTCGGGCTGAAAGACATGTGCGTTTTCATTGACTGCTTTTGAAACCCTGTTACCTCTCCTTAAGTTTTCACATAATGACCGTGGTGGAAAGATTTCCAGTTCTGTGGCATAGGGTGTGCTTACTTCTAGCCAGTCTGGATTTGAAAAAGAGCTTAAAACCAACCAACCAAGCAAACAAAAAAGGATGGAGTCAGGCAGAAGTTTCAAAAGCAGCAGCATTGCCGTCAAAGCTTCAGCAGCATCATCTTCACATGGTCACTGATGTAGATTTTCCACCATGGGAGGTTTTTTTTATTCTTGAAGAGTGAACTGGGTTTTGCATTGCTGATGGAAAGCCCAATTTGGAGATGAAGGCAATTAAATGGAAAAAGAAGAGCAGGCAATTGTGTGTGCTTGAAGTTCCTAGGAGCACAGTGCGATCGTGTTTGCTGTTCATGAGCATCCCCATGCATCTGGGTAGGATTGCTTCCTCCTACAAATGCAAACTCCATCCTGGGCTATTTCCTGAGGTGTCCTTAGGAAAACCAGCATGTGTTTTGGACACCGTGGACACCAGCTGTGTCCCAACATCCTGCATCGTATGATGTGGTACCCTGCAGTCACCATACGCAAAGAGGGCAGTTGCTAGAGTTGTGGGAATCCTCTGTGCAACTGTCTACTCCAGTGTGCGGAGAGGACCACAAAGATGATGTGGGGCCTGGAGCTTCTCTCTTTACGAGAAAAAACTGAGGGACTTGGGTCTTTTGGGTCTGGAAAAGAGAAGGCTGAGGGGGGATCTGATCAACGCCTATAAATACTTCAAGGGTAGGTGTCAGGAGGAAAGGGTCGGTCTTTTTTCAGTGGTGCCCAGTGAGAGGACAAGAGGAAATGGGCTCAAACTTGAACATAAGAATTGGAACATACAAATTGGAACAGAAGCAGTTCCATCTAAACATGAGGAGGAACTTCACTTTGAGGGTGGCAGAGCCCTGGCAGAGGCTGCCCAGAGAAGCCTACCTGGGCACGTTTCTGTGCAACCTGCCCTGGGTGGACCTGCTTTGGCAGGGGGTTTGGACTAGATGATCTCCAGAGGTCCATTCCAACTCCATAGCATTCTGTGATTCTGTGAGAGAAGAACAACACCCTAAAAACCACGTTGGAGTTACTATTTGACCCAAATTTTCTGTTCTGAAATGTGTTAGTTAGCACATCATCTGGAGTAGATGCACACTGACAGAGTTTCTTCCTGCGAGGATAAACTATATTTCCATTTATTGGGAAAGGTCAGCAGAGCACAGCAAACCCTTTCCATACACTGTTTTGAAACATTAAATGGAAACTTATTGTGGCAAAGCTGTGAAAGCACTCAATAATTTTAGTCGTGAGATCCGAGGGCTAAAACACAAAAGGCTTGTATTGGAGGCTGGCTCATAAAAGCAAACCTGGTGACAGCAGAGACATCCCATAGCTGTATAAGGTACTCAGATCACAAGCAAGATTTTTCTCATGGGTTTTCTTAACTCCTCTACCAGAACCTTTTGTGAGCCTCTGAGCTGAGTGAGGATCTAATCCATCTACCAGCAGCTGGTTTCTGTCTCTTGTCTCTTCTAAGCCCATCTTTCTCTCTCGCTTCTTCTTGTTTTGAGAAGGAGACCTTAGAGCAGCCTTCCCATGTCAGAAGGGGGCTACAGCAGAGCGGGAGAGGGACTCTTTGTCAGGCAGTGGAGCCATAGGACGAGGGTAATGGTTTTAAACTGAAAGAAGGGAGATTCAGATTAGATATTCAAAAGAAAATTCTTTACTATGAGGGTGGTGAGACCCTGGAACAAGTTGCCCAGAGAAGCTGTGTCTGCCCCATCCCTAGAGGGGTTCAAGGCCAGTCTGGATGGGGCTTGGAGCAACCTGGTCTGGTGGGAGGTGTCCCTGCCTAGGGCAGGAGGATTGGAACTGCATGATCTTTGAGGTCCCTTCCAACTCTAACCGTTCTGTGATTCTATGATTTTTAAGGCTATGTAGTGTTCTGCTTAATAATGAGGAGCCCGCTTCAAGGTGTTGTAGCCCAGTGCAAGTAAGTGAAGTCAGTTTGAAGTCAGACAGGCTCCTGAAGTATCCTAACACTGCATTGATATCAACACAGTGATTTGGTATTTATTTGGAGCAAACATTGTGCTCTCATTCCTTCAGAAAGTTCCTTCATGAAGGCATTAGCAGGTTTGGAAACTTTTCAGTTGCAGAACTTCCATCCTTGTTTGAACAGTACTGACCCACCTCAAAGAAGGGATTTTTGAAAGCCAGTTTTGGTGTCTCCCTCCCATCGTGTGCTATATAATTTGCACGCCAAACTCCTATTCCAGCTATGGAAAACTTCCACTTAAATTTTATAAAGCAGGCCTTTATTTGTAGTTTGGGGAAGAGGATTGTTCTGCTTTATTTTTCCAAACCTGGCCATACAGTCCAACGTAGCACCACAATCTCTCTTCCAGCCCTGCGGAATTCATTCCTTAGCCCACGGAAGAAATAATAGCTTGATTTCTTCAAGGTGGGTATTTCTTTCCAAGTTTGTCAGGAAGAGGGTGAAGATGAGAGCAACACAAAGCTGCTCTGTTCTCCAGAGCCGGTAGCGTTTCATGGCTTGCGGTGAGAGAGATGATTTACTGGGCTCCCAACAGCTGCTGCAGCTCCACCATGAAGCCATAGATAGCATCAGGAGACTGGCAAACTCATCAACGGCAGCCAGACCAACCTACAGCCTTAAAAACTTGCTAGGTGCCACTTTTTCCCGCCCCCCCCGATAAGATGGCTTCAGCTTTAGTGGGGCTTATCAGAAGTTACTCAAGACTCAGGGAGCAGCTTCGCAACAGAGTGGGAGAGTTGGCAGAGGGACATGCCTATTTTGCTCAGGAAGCGACTGTTTTGCAATTTTGGAAACTTTCTGGGATGTGGCCAAAGTTCTGGAAAACTAAGTGTCATTTTTATATAGGTATGTATTTATTTTTTTGAATATATTTATTTGTAGCTGAGTTTCGTAAGTGCCTGTCTCCCATCATTTTCTGATCTTTTTAGTGTTCAGTAAAAGTCTTTGAAAGCTGGAAGATAGAAGCACCACACCTTGAGTCTTGTGTCCAGTTCTGGGCACCTCAACACAAGAGAGATCTGGAGGGGCTGGAGTGAGTGCAGAGGAGGGCAATGATGCTGGGGAAGGGCCTGGAGAATCAATCTTATGAGGAACAATTGAAGGAGCTGGGGCTGTTTAGTTGGAGGAAGAGGAGGCTGAGGGGAGACCTCATCACTCTCTACAACTGCTTGGAAGGACGTTGTAGAGAGGTTGGTGCTGGTCTTTTCTCGTGGGCAATTAGCGATAGAACAAGAGGGAATGGCTTCAAGCTGCAGCAGGGTAGGGTTAGGCTGGACATTAGGAAAGAATTTTTCCCAGAAAGAGTGGTCAGACCCTGGAATGGGCTGCCCAGGGAGGTGGTGGAGTCCCCATCCCTGGATGTGTTTCAGAGTGGTTGAGATGTGGTGTTGAGGGATGTGATGTAGGAGAGAACTTTGTAGAGTGGGGCAGATGGTTGGACTTGATGATCCCATGGGTGTTATCCAACCAAAATGATTCTATGATTTTATGAAATTCCTGGAGTAGCCGATCTCAAATTTTTACATTGATTGCCCTTAATTTCTTCACAGCTTGCTTCTCCACCAAGTCTTCTACGTAAGAAAGAGAAAAAGGGGCTGGAGAAAAATGTGGCACGTACCACTACCACTGCCAGCATAACAGAAATAGGCCAGGGGGGAATTTGATTCTCCTGCTAAGAAAAAAGGGGAAGGCAAGGAAATGACACCAGGGACACAAAGTGTAGTGAGTGTCTTAGGTGAGGCATCCTAGCAGTGTTTGAGTGGTGCGGGTACACATCCTCCTGCAACACCACCGAGGTGCTCTGCAGCAGTTAATTCAGGTGCTTGAGTTTATGACAAGATGTTCCCAGTTCTGTTCCATTCTGGCTTTGTTTTTTTTTACTTCTAGAAAACAACAACCCCACAACCTCCCTTCCCCCTCCCAAACCAAACCAAACCAAAAACACCAAACAAAAGAAAAAACCCACACTCCCAAAACACCAAACCGAAAAAAAAACAACCCTCTCAGCACTTTCCAGAGGATGGGACTCCGAGCTGTTCCTCTTGTTCCGGGCAGGCTGGTGGTACACACAGGGGAAGGTCTCGGGGGCAGCAGGGCTTGCACACTCTGCTCTTACCCTCCCCTATTAGTGTTTTCAAAGACAACAAATAAATAAAGCATCCTCAAAATATGCCAGAGTAATAAATCTTATGAGGAGTGATTAAGGGAGCTGTGATTCTTTAGTTGGAGGGAGAGGTGGCTGGGGGGAGACCCCATCACTCTCTACAACTGCTTGCAAGGACATTGTAGAGAGGTTGGTGCTGGTCTCTTCTCACAGGGAGTTAGTGATGGAACAAGAGGGCATGGTTTCAGTCTGCAGCAGGGTAGGGTTAGGCTGGACGTTATGAAAGAATTTTTCCCAGCAAGAGTGGTCAGACCCTGGAATGGGCTGCCCAGGGAGGTGGTGGAGTCCCTATCCCTGGATGTTTCGGAGTGGTTGAGATGTGGTGTTGAGGGATCTGGTGTAGGAGAGAGCTTTGTAGAGTAGGGCTGATGGCTGGACTAGATGATCCCAAGGGTCTCTTCCAACCAAAATGATTCTATGATTCATTCTATATATGCAGTATAAACAGAGTAATACAGAGTTATACAGGCTTTTGTGCAGCCCGTTCCATCGTATGTATGGCCCTCAAATCCTTCACGTGGAAATGTCTCTTTTCAAGAATGGGAGAAAAAAGAAGCAGAAGGAAGTGGGAGGGCTGTTTTGGCAAGGTCAGCGAGACATAAAACCTGTGCGGGGGCCTTACTCTGTAACCAATCAATCCCAAAAGATAAACCCCATCCTCTCATTTCTCTGGGACCCGTGCGACCAGGCATTATGATGCTACGAGCCTGAGCGCATTAGCAGAGGTTTATCCAGTAGAACATCAGATTTCTGGAGTTCAGATTGCAGTATTTCTGGGCTTGGTACCAAGCCATGGAGCGGCTGACTTTGCTGGGGAAGGTGGAAGAGCGTGAGGTGGAAGAAGCTGCCTGCCTTCCAGCTCGGGTTGCAGGGCAGAGGTTAATCCCTGCAAATCAAGAAGGGATGGAGAAGGAGCTCGAACAGCGTGCAACGTACCGTAGTCATGCATTTCAAGCACCTTCTTAAAAATGTTCAAACTTGTTGACATTTCCCCGCAGAACTAAACTCTGGTGTTATATGTCAGAGGTTTCCTATTACTAAAGAAAACCAACTCTAAAAAGCAGCCCACTTGCTGTAACACGCAACATTTACAGCACCAACGACTAAATTCAGTGGGTTTTTTTTTTCCTTCCCAGACTTTTGAAGATAAATTGGTCTCCAGCTTCAAAACTTACCCAGGTGCTGTTAAATCACTTTGTGGCTTTTTGGCTGTGCTTTCAAAACCTAATTGTAATTCTCCTCCTTCCAGAAAAAAAAGGGCGGTAGAAAGTCTATTTACCTCATTTTTTGAATTTCACACAGTTAAATTAAGTGAAATGAGAGCTTGATTCAGAGCCCATTGGTTTCAATAGCAGTCTTTCCACAGAGTTTTACTCAAGGCTTAAATAAAGATCAGAAGTTATCCAGACTTCATTTACATTTAATATGCTCTTCAGCTATGCCTTTTAAACTTAAGATATTATTGGAGGCTTTTCAAACCCAGCAGCGTGTGTTAACTTGCTTGCTTGCAAACATGTGCAAATATCCAAATTTCTGCTGGAAGCCCTAATGTAGGTGTTACCCGTCGCGTTCATTCCCATGAAGCTAGAGACGAGCTTTTAGAGCTTTTTATCAGCTTTTACTTGTCCTTTGTAGTTAGTTGACAGGACATTTGCTACATTAGGACAGATAACTCAACAGTACTTTTATTGTTTAAAGCAGCAAATGTTGTTTTATCTTAGCCCTTTTTGCGTTTTCCGTCTTGTTTTAGCCTCCCTCGAGAGGACAAACTCATTCCTAAGGGATGAGGTTCTCTTCTGGGGACTTTGGGGATATTAATCCTTCTTTCCTAAGGGATGAGGTTCTCTCCTGGGGACTTTGGGGGTATAAATCCTTCTTTCTGTAACTTTCCAGCTTGAATGTGTATGAAGCTGGAACTCGCCCTAGTCCAGCTTCAGAGGAAGCCTCGTGCAGGTGATGTGGCCAAATGGGCCCAGAGGTTGGATGCACCGCCCGCTGTGGTGAGATCCACCCTGGAGATCCACTCTGGGAGAGATACGTGTATGCGTGCATGGATGTGTTTATGCATCTACTGGTAAAAAAAAATAAAAAATAAATAAAATATAAGACTTATGTTGCATTTGTAACAGCAAGCCCCTAGTCTTCTACTTGGAACCAGACCTCACTGTTTTTTCTCGCCCTTTTTGAGTCAGTGTGTGAGTGTGCCTCAAAGGATTCAGAAGTACACGCATGAGCACCGTTGGCTTTCTTCAACGAAATACTTGGTTGAACAGAAATAAAGAAAAAAGTGTGATTTCTTGCCATTGGAAGGCACAAATGAAAATATGCAACTGCCGTGCCTCAAGAAATCCCACGTGGTGAAATGTTCACAGCATAGTTTAATGCTTTTAAATCTCATTTCTTAAATTAACTCATTTTGAAACAATTTTAAACAGCTTAGTGCTGATGTAACTAGAAACTGGTCCCACATTTTCATGGGCATACATCTTCAGTTTCTTTTTATTGTGCTATAAAATCCTGCTGCTCCATAGATGTTGCCAGAACAAACAGTAATGAAGAATGTAGGGGGCTTGGGAGGTTTTGGGGTTTTTTTAGATCACAGAGCACAAGCTCAAGTACCCAGTGCCATCCATTTGTTTTCCCAAATATCCCTGTGTAGATCTTGAGGTGCCAGACCTCTGCCATGTGTGTCACCCCAGATTAAAGGCTTGGGTAAGTTATACCCGTTGTCAGAGGTCTCTGCACCTCTTGCTGCTGGGCTTTTTTATGCCGCTCGCAGCAACACAGCGAGATGGAATCCACCGTGGGTGCCAAAAACCCTTGCGTTCCTCTGAGCTGTTTCCCAGGGCCTGAACTTCACGTGGATGGGGGATGTGTGAACAGCCATTCTCCAGCTCCAGAAGCCTGCCCAACAGAGGGATGCGGTGTGCGAAGCTGGAGGGTGGGATGGTGGCAGTCATGGACTGCTAGCCAGGGGCCAGGCTACCTGGTGGGCCCATCCTTGGGGGGAGTCCATTAGAGGGCAGAGAGCCTGCTGGGACTAACACCAGGGGGTCTTTTGCCCTTTGCATGGTCTTGTTGAGGGTTGTCTTACTTCAGTCAGTATGTGAGTTTCACGCAGTACAAAGATCACCGTCCTGAAAGACAGGCATAGGCAATGCTTACTCTTGGAGATACCAGCATAAAAGGGACAGCAATGCTTCTGTCCAATCTTGCCAACAAAGGCCTCTGCCTTTCCCTCCTCACCAATTCCCTCCACAGTACTGTCCAAAGTCTCATTCATGGAACCATAGAACGGATAGAGTTGGATGGGACCTTAAAGATCATCCCTGCCCTGGGCAGGGACACCTCCCACCAGACCAGGTTGCTCCAAGCCCCATCCAAGCCTGGCCTTGAACACCTGCAGGGATGGGGCTTCCACAACTTCTTTGGACAACCTGTTCATCTGAAAGGGACTATACACGTTGACAGATCTTGCAAGTTACGGGCAAAATTAAAGTGTTTCTTCCTCTCCATAGCACTCATTGGTGTTACCCTGAGCTGTGCGCCACTTGGAAGTCTAAGCTGCAGTGGGCGTTTTGACCTGAAAGAGCCACGCTTTGCACCTTAGAGCATCCACCTTCAGTCACTGCTGTACAGATGTAGGGAACAGTGGACCTAAAAATGGCAAGCGATGGCATGAACTCAGCACTTTTCCCGTCCTGGGCTTGATAGATCAGTAGGGGAACCTCAAAGTCAACGTTGACTTCAAATACCACAGTCAGCGTGGCCTGAGTAGTTTCTGTAAAGATGGTTAAAAACTATTGAGTGGTGTGTGTAAAATGTATAAACTGTTATCATTTGTATATATGGGGGGGTGTAAGTTTGCATAGCAGTCAACAGATAGGAAGTTTTCTTATTCTTGTGTTTTCATTATTAATAAGTCGTAGGAACAGCTCATGAATAGAGTTCACTGGCAACTGCACTTGCAGTAGACCCAGCCATTGACCTTGAGCAACAGCTCAACAGACAAAGGCCTGTGCAAGCTCTTGGTTTCCTTTATATCAGCCTCCCCGAAGGGTGCCAGTGGGAGGAACAACCTGGCAGCATCACCCCAGCTGCTGGTGAAGGACATCTTGGGGAGCTTGACTTTCCAGCCATCACTTTCAATAAGTAGCCTACAAAACTCAAGGCAAAGTCATAACTACAGTAGCTTTGGGCCATGTAGTGGGGGAAGGGGCTGAAATGCAGCTGGAAAAAAGGTTGAAGAGCCTGGATGGAGTATCCCAGTGGTGTTGAGAGTGGGAACTGCACCCCACAGAACTCGCTTTGACTGGAGAGGGGAGCCTTCTAGTGCAGAGGCTGCTGGTCTCAAGCATGCCAGGGCACCACCAGTGATGAATGTTGGCTCCTGCCTCCCCTTCCTTGGCATTGTCCTGCTGATGCACCCAGAGGCTGACGTTTTCTGTTGCGTCAAGCAATGAGCTGGTCACCTCCAAAGATCCTCAAGCCCTTTTCAGGGTGATTGCATCCCAACTCCCTATTTTCTGCCTAGTACATGTTCTGCAGTCTTTGATGTAAGACCTTGCCTTTGGGTATATTTCAACTAAATGTTGTTCAGAGGGCTTATTTTCCTAAATTAACCAAACCAGCCTGTACAGTTCACCTGTACCTGGTCATTATTCTGTACCTGGTCATTATTATGTACCTGGTTATTATTGGATGGATCTTTGAGCAACCTGGTCTGGTGGGAGGTGTCCCTGCCCAGGGCAGGGGGGTTGGAACTGGATGATCTTCAAGGTCCCTTCCAACTCCAAACATTCTATGATTCTATGATTATTAAGAACCCCAGTGATGTTTGTGCCATCTGCAGGCATCCTCAGCAGTGATTTGATGTCTTCTAACAGACCACTGGCAAAGCCATCAGAAGAAAATGGATCTAAAACTGGGGTTACTTTTTAGGACCCTGCTAGAAACATTCCCCCACCAAATGGTACAATCTGTTATTCACCTTCAGAAATTGACCTTTTCCCCAAACTGCAGAAAATTGCAAGATGACGATTCCCGTTGCTTTGAAATTCTGCTGATACTTACAGAAAATATCAGTGTCCCTCCTGCAGTTGCATCCTAAGAGGGGAAAGCTCAAGCTCTGGGCCAGCCCACCATGTCATTTTACTTGCTCCAAATCCATGCTGGCATCCAGAAGGGAAGAATTTAATCCCCCATCCAGTTTGCATTGAAACCGGGGGAAAGACTGATTTCAGCACATCCTGGTCTGGCCTTAATCTGGAGGATTAATGAAGATACATGCTGAATGAAATAATGGAAAGAGAGAAGAAAAATAGAAATATTACCAAATTGAGTTGGGGAGGAAAAAAAAACTCAAACCCACACTAGGGAATTAATAAGGCTGAATCCCTTGTTGTCAGAAATACTCTGACTTTGGAGAGAGGTCTTAGATCAGGATCAAGTTGCTTTGCCTATAATTATTTATTCTTTCATGTGAAAGGCACTCACGGGCAATCAGGCCATCCAACCATCACACTGCCACCATCAATTGCAAGTCAGGACATGACTTCTGCCATTGGAGGGCAGGTCTCCACTCCATACTGGAGCAAAGGAAACTTAAAATTAGGTTTAGCTGGAAAAGTAGCTTTCATCAGGTAAATAGAAATAGGAGACCATCTGGGAAAGCTTTCCCTTAAGGCATATTATTTTTCTCCACTATGGCATTAGCTTTGGGACACTTCTGCAATTAGAGTTTCCAGCTAAGTTTTTTTAAGAGCTCTGCTATTGTTGTTTGGTTTGGGTTTTTTCCCCCCAATTTGTCTAAAAGTCAGAATTAATCTCAGTAACTGCATTACTCTCAGCAACATTGGTTGAGGAGAGACGTGGGACAAACACGTGAGGCTGTTTTTCCCGATGTTTTGAATGACAGCATCTGAACATGTGCAAAAATTATTATGTATTAAAAATGCTGCAGCATTCCCCGTACCCGAATGCTACTGTCATTAAGCTGAAACAGGACTTTTTTGGCGGTGTATGCATTTGGAACCACACTTCTCAGGGGAAAACATCTGCCCGTGCCTGAGGGCAGTTTGTGCTTCTCACCTGTTTTCGAGCTTTTCCTTCCCTCTTCATAACTTCCTGCGTGGACTTTCCTCCCTCTAAGAAACTCTTCCTCAGTGTGTAAAACACACTCAACCCAGTAATATCGAAATTCCCCCGTCACATTTTTCCCTAGCCTTGAGGAACTGGTGAATGGATGAGGTGCTCCCGTTTGAATGGTTAATCCCATGTAACAAAGCGTGGCTTTCTTTTTCCAACCTCTGACATTTCATAACCGGTTTTCTTTAGGGACAACATTACATGTGCTTCCTCTTAGGAATTAGGCTGCTCATGGCCATCAGTAAGTTTGCACCATCAGTAAGTTTGCAGATGACACTGAGTTAGGTGGGAGTGTTGATCTACTTGAGGGCAGGGATGTTCTGCAGAGGGACTTGGATAGACTGGATCAATTGGCCAATGTTAATGGCATGGGCTTCAAAAAGGCTAAGTGACAGGTCCTGCACTTGGGCCACACCAACACCATGGATGGCTACAGGCTTGGGGAAGTGTGGCTGGAGCTGCCTGGCAGAAAAGGACCTGAGGGTGCTGGTCGACGGGCGGCTGAACATGAGCCAGCAGTGTGCCCAGATGGCCAAGAAGGCATCCTGGCTTGTATTAGAAATAGTGTTCCCAGCAGAAGTAGGGAGAGGACTGTCCCCCTGGACTCAGCACTGGTGAGGCCACCCCTTGAGTCTTGTGTCCAGTTCTGGGCACCTCAACACAAGAGAGATCTGGAGGTGCTGGAGTGAGTGCAGAGGAGGGACACGGAGCTGGGGAAGGGCCTGGAGAATCAATCTTATGAGGAGCAATTGAGGGAGCTGGGACTGTTTAGTTGGAGGAAGAGGAGGCTGAGGGGACTCTCTACAGCTGCTTGGAAGGAAGTTGTAGAGAGGTTGGTGCTGGTCTTTTCTCGTGGGCAATTAGCGATAGAACAAGAGGGAATGGCTTCAAGCTGCAGCAGGGTAGGGTTAGGCTGGACATTAGGAAAAAATTCTTCCCAGAAAGAGTGGTCAGTCCCTAGAATGGGCTGCCCAGGGAGGGAGTGGAGTCCCCATCCCTGGATGTGTTTAAGAGTAGATCAGATGTGGTGTTGAGGGATGTGGTGTAGGGGAGAACTTTGTAGAGTGGGGCTGATGGTTGGACTCTGATCCCAAGGGTCTCTTGGTCAGTGACAGCCCTTGTAAGGGGAAAACAGTTTTTCTCCTAGGGAGGAGTTTGGAGGCACAGGATCCTCCATGTGTTGCCCAGGGCTGACCCAGGGATTGTGAGGGGCAAGATTTTGGAGTGATGCTATTGCCCATACTATGTCAAGCAGTATTTCTTACAAATTGATTCCAGTTTGCTTGAAAGGGTTGGGGTTTTTTTAACCTCACACTCTGGTTAAGGTTAATCGGTGGTGGGCTGGTGGTAGGACACCCCAAGTGCCATCATCTCCTCTGGCCTTCAGAGTCAGCTTGGTCTTAAAAATAATCAAAAGTGAAATTTCTGCTAGTAAGGGAGGAGAGAGGAATGTCTATAAATGTGCTGGCAGATTGAATAAATATCTCTTGTCTGCAAGTTTTGTGTTACTGTCAATAACAGCTGGAAAACACACAGAAAAAGTATATACATTTATGATGCCAGGATGTATAGAGTTATAAGTGATGTATGAAGCGTGGAAATGGACTTGTGTGTCTCTGAAGCTGCCTTTGATAGTTATTATTTTGATGTGTCTGTCAGAGCTGCAGGGGGGGACTAACAGAGGCCAAGCACGCACAGGAACAGCCGATGATTTGGGGGATTGCTGATAATTCGGTTTCAAAGCATTCTCCAGGGTTTTTCTCAAGTCTGGGACAAATAGGCATGACAGCATTGGGACTTCATGTAATCAGATTTTCTGGGGGAAAAAAAGAGGAAAACAGATTTCACTTGTATCAGGGCAATAGCTGCAGGGACCTCTTTGTTTAATCCGAGTTTGTATGGATTTGGGAGGGCACAGTCGCTTAGCGTTGCGGCGAGACAGATGCAGTCTGTCTCCCTCCCGTCACTCATGGGAAACGGAAAATGCCATTTAGGAAAAGGACTCCTTTAAGGCCCAGTTTGAGGCAGGAAAGGGGAGCAAGCATGTCTGGGGAGAGAGAGAGGACTTCAGCACCCAGGGCAGCCAAGCCTGCACTTCATTAGCACTAAAATTCAGCAAGTTTGCCTCTATCGGTAGAGTCTGCCTCTTTCTTCAGCCCTTTGATCGCTGCTGTCTTATACACACAGCACCTCGTAATTTTGACTCGTTGCAGCTGTATTCTGCCACTTTTTTTTTAGGCTGTCTGTTGAGGCGATAACGGTAATTGATTCAAGATTCCCCCAGGGCTCGGTATCGGGGCTGGTTCTCTGTAACATCTTTATCAATGAAGTGGAGGAGTGGATGGAGTGCACCCTCAGTGAGTTCACAGATGACACCAAGTTGGGTGGGAGTGTTGACCTGCTGGAGGGTAGAAAGGCTTTGCAGAGGGATCTGGACAGAGTGGATGGATGTGCTGAGGCTAACGGGATGAGGTTCAACAAGACCAAGTGCTGGGTCCTGCCCTTGGGTCACACCAGTTCCATGGACGCTACAGGCTTAGGCAGAGTGGCTGAGGCTGCCTGGCAGAAAAGGACCTGGGGGTGTTAGTCGTCTGTGGGCTGACCAGGAGCCAGCAGTGTGCCCAGGTGTCCAAGAAGGCCACCAGCATCCTGGTCTGGATCAGGAACAGTGTGTGGACTAGGACTTGGGAAATGATGGTGCCTCTGTACTGGGCACTGGTGAGGCTCCAGCTTCAGTGCTGTGTCCAGTTTGGGGCACCTTCCCACAAAAAAGACATGGAGAGGCTGGAGCAGGTCCAGAGAAGGGCAAGGGAGCTGATGAGGGTTCTGGAGAATAAGCCTTCAGAGGAGAGGCTGAGGGAGCTGGGGGTGTTCAGCCTGGAGGAGGCTGAAGGGAGACGTCACTCTCTCCAACTCCCTGAAAGGAGCCAGGGGAGGTTCAGCTGGGGTAATAGAGCCCCACACTCCTGGCAGGCAGCTCTGCTCTCAGCATTGCTCGTGGGATGCCTTTCAGTGTCAAAACGTTCCAGTTATGCCATGTTTTTATTCTTTTATCATCACAGATAAGAGTAAAGCTTCCATCTTATAGGGGTCAGCCTGTGACCTGAAGTTCAGTTCTGGACCTCAGCTTTTCTTCTGGTCAGGGACATCCTTGCCCTGAGCTTTTCTTGGGAAACTTCTCTGGTTGTTTTTAGTCTCTTTCATAGCTAAAACGTGCTGTAGCCATGCATGTGTCCACAGGGGACATACATGATATGGCTGTAAATGGCTACAATGGCCATAAATGGTGCCAGGAGAGATTCAGATTGGATATTAGGAACAATTTTGACATGGAAAGGGTTATCAAGCCTTGGAATGGGCTGCCCAGGGAAGGGGTTGAGGCACCATCCCTGGAGGTATTCAAAAGCTGGGTTGACATAGCACTTAGTGACATGGTTTAGAGATGTTTTTTTATCAGAGTTCAGTTGATGGTTGGACTAGATGATCTGAAAGGTCCCTTCCAACCCAGACAGTTCTATGATTCTCTGATGTTGTGCTTACTACCACAGCCCCCAGCAGGACCACCTAAGTACCCATACCAGCCACAGATTCCTAAACCTGGATAGTGCTGGCTTTGCTACGTAGGGAAACAGAAGTATGGAATGAATATCTGTGGCATCAAAATCTGTCCTTCAGAGGGGAAATAGGTCAAGCTCAATAGAGGTCAAATCACAATATAATCCATCCACTCAAGCATGCACATCCCACTTAAAACTCTGTGGAGCGAGGCGAGCACCACATTGTCTGTGCTTTTGCCTCTGGCCAGAATGGCATTCAACAGTGTGGTATTACAGGCAGATAATTATAGCATGTATCTTTTCAGAACCCTGTTTTCATAAGCAAAGAAATTGCAGGAATGGTATTATTCATCAGATGCAAGCAGGCCATTTTCTTTCCTTTCCCAATGTTCTAAGTTGGAAAATTATTCAGCACCTTTGCCTGAGTTCAGTAATACCGCTGCAGGGTTTTAGCTTGTTTTGCCTGATTTGGGATTTTATTTGCTCAGCATATACTGCTTATGACCCAGGTTCTCATTTTGGTAAATAAGGCTGTGAAGAAGTTTCACTCCTTGGATATGCTTAGATTTCTTTGCAGCAAACAAGGAGTTGACCTTGTGTCTCTTCAGGCAAACAAAACACTGTGCAGGAGAGGGAAATCTTCTGACAGGGGTGGTCCGGCTGATGCTAGCCACACACTGTTGAGATGATCTTAACAGAAGCACCCCATTTTCTTTGGCTCTCCAGATCTTAATTAACATCTCGTTTACCTCTTCTGTTTGCTGCCTAGAGGATACACTGAGCCTGATGGAGGGGACAAGCAGTTTTGCATGGGTGTTGCTTAAGACACCTTTGGTAGAGAACCATCAGAATGCTCTCCATTTGCAGAACAGGGGAAGAAAGTAGGCCCTGGAAGACCAACCTGAACCCTCTTGAGAGCTTGTTGTGTCTGGGTTTCCCTCTGCAGCTTCACAAGCTGGCAAGCTCATTCTCTTGACTACTTGCCCCTGTCTCCTCCCTGTTTTCCTCTTCCAGTGCAGCAGTGGTGAGCCAAATAAATGAGTGAGCTTTCCTGAGGCTCTGGATATACCCTCTGGCATTTATTTATTTACTGTTCTGCGTTATTTGTAGCTGGGATCAACTCTTTGGCATGGTTCACTGAGCGGCCCCATGGGAGAAGGGAGAGGGGGAAGCGCAAGAGTAACCATGCCCTCTGTCTGCTGCATCAGATTTGACCCAGTAAGTGGTAAAAAAAGAGTCTGTGTTCCTCAAGACAGCCGAGCCAAGTTCAGAGCTCCCAACACTTCTCTGATCCCAGGGGAAGCACATTCAAATGTGTGCAGCTTCTCCTAGGGTTTGTGTCCCTGAGCTGGACTGGTGCCAGGCCATGTAGGGCCGGTCATGGGCATGGGTGGCCAGGAGGATGCTGCCAGAGAAGACTCCTTCTTCCAGCCTTCCTTTGGTTCAGATGTAGCATGAACAGTGCGGCTTTTGCATTGGGCATGTCTTGAGTAGCTGGGCAGATCTTTGTTGGTAACACCAGAGATGAGGCAGGAACATCAGGCCGTTTGTGGTCCCTGAAGACCACCACCGGGGTCTGACTTACATGTCTCCATTCCCTGCACCTGCTCCTCCATTGTAGTTCGGTGCATTTCAAAATCACACCTTTTTAGGGATCAGGTCTGTGATGCCAAAGCTGAGCATCTGAGCAGGGAGGAGTTTGAACAGCCTAGGAGTCTTTTATTACTGGGCTTTTCCCCAGCTGGAGGATAATATGTCTGTAAAATTCAAGCCAACTTCTGGAAGGCCTCTGACTTTGTCGATAAGTTCAAAGTTTCTTCACCCACCTCCCCAGTCACAACCCATTTTACAAGGCAGACCAGCACACAACTATATTTCTTACTTTCTGCCTTCAAAAAGGTAACTGCTCCACAGAATAAGACGCCTCCATGACTCAGGCTGATAATTTGTCATCCTTATATTTGAGGCAGAAGGTGGCAAATGCGGATTTTAAGCATGAACACATGGGAACAGTTCAGTTTGAAACTGGAACAGAAAATCCTGCTTAGAAATTTCCCATCTGATCAAAGCAAATATAAAAAGGGTCATATTCTACACTTGAGGCTCATGTAGTAACAAGCAGTTTGGTGGTGTAATCACAGCCCCTGTTAAACTCTCCCCACTTACTAGCAGTTGCCACGCTGGCCCCAAACACCATGTTTATCTAGATGTTGTCGTGGTTTCAGCTACAGTTACCAAAACCAGACTGAGAGATGACCCTTCCTCCCCCCAAAAAGAAAGGAGAGGAAGAGGATAAGGAGATTTACAGGTTTAGAATGAACTAAACTTCTTTAATGAAGTATTAAAACAAAAAGGAAATAGTGAAATAGATACAATATATACAAAACGGTATCGAGTTCCCAGGATGACAATCATGTCACCAGCAGCATTGGGAAAAGTCCCAGCCTGGACTGGGTGACCGACAGGAGCTGGATTCCATCTCTGCAGTCAGGAACACTTGGATCAGGGTCAAAGGCAGAGGAACAGACAGGGTCCTCCTGGGACGTCGGCCATGGAAGGAAGGGAGTTGCCCCTTTGATCCCTCAGCTTTTACACTGAGCATGATGGGGATGGGATGGAATCCCCCCATGGGTCAGTTTGGGGTCCCCTGTCCTGTCCCCTCCTCCCCACAGGAGTGACCCCTGGAGGCTTTTCCGCTTCCCACCCTCCAAGGGGGCAAATCCTGCCATTCCCTGCCCTTGGCTGTTCCAGCAATGAGTCTAAGCCAGGGCCTCTCTGCAGCATCCCTTGGGATGATCAAGGCTGAATACCCTGAGAGGGAACAGTTTCTGAACAATCTGCTGGTCATTCCAGAGTTTGATTAGTTAGAAGAGGCCCAGCTGAAATAGTAAAATTGTAAACCATAAAATTGATTTGTTTTACCTCACACCAGGACAGATGTATAATGAGAAATAGCTGAGGAATTTGAGTGAATAGCCTTGCTTTAAACATGGAGAAAGAGTATTTAATCTGTTACCATCGCAGCGCCTTAACGGTGATGACTGCACTAAGAAGTAACGTGTTCAGTGAACGGTTTTGCTGATTGATAAGTGTTTTTATTGCTGCTTTTTATGTTATTTTGACTACTAATCAAACATCAGTGGTTGGGTAGATCTTCAAACAAGTGTCATCTAGCTCCAAAATTTATTTCCAGCTTTGCCAAGAGTCTTGGTTATTTGCTTTACAGCACCCCACACAATGGTGTTCCAGTTCAGGACTGGAGCTGGTGGGAATTATGGCTCTACAAAAGCGTCATTTAACTTATTATATGCAACAAGTTACAAGAATGCAGTTCTTTCAGTGTGTGTATCCAGGAGGTCAGGCTGGGGTTGCATCATAGCAACCATGGGGTACCGGCCTCCTTTTGCTCCCACTGAAGAGCACAGTTGGGCTGACCCTTTCCACCTGGAAGGGTTTGTGAAGTTTCTTACTGTGTTGCCTTCTGCACCGTTCTCCTTTCGCCTATATTAGCGTAACTCAGAGGTGCCTTGATTTTAACTATCGAAGGAGAGCCCATCGATAAGGATGACTGAAGGAGTGCAGACTTTCTGAGGCTTGCATTTTTGATGGTTTGTTGTTTTTTTTCTTTAAAGTAATTTGTGGTTTGCTCTTCCACTGCAATCGAATATAGGGATGACAACTTTCATTGGTTCCTCTGGGTTTGGAGGGGGGGGGCTATTTTTTCCATCATGCAGTCATAAATGTTTGTGATCTCAGTGGTGCTCTGTGTGGCACTGCTTCCTTCCCCACCGGCAAAGCAGGCTTGGGTGGATTTGTCCACCAAAGCTGAATATGCCAGGAAATCTCCTGTATCTATCATACTGCCCATTTGTCAGGAGTGGCGGGGGAGATACGTGAGTCTCGGAGACGCAGTTTTCTCTTAAAACTCAGACTTGTAGCTTGAGAGGTCCTGCAAGAACCCAACCCCACGCTCCCTCCCACTGAGCTCACAAGGAGACCCATTGACCCCTTGGGGAAATCAACCACCTTTGGTGATACCTGGCAGTATATCACTTTCAAAAGTGTTTGATGACACCGTACTAATGCCCCTTCGGATCTGGTGTAGGGGAGAACTTATAGAGTAGGGCAGATGGTTGGACTTGATGATCCCACGGGTCTCTTCCAACCTGAATGATTCTATGATTCCATATCCAAATATAACTGAGTTATATTTGTGGTATGGAAAACTCAGTGTTACTTATGTAGAGATGTCTCATCTTGAATTTTTTTTGTTTTATTGAACAAAAAGTGATGGAGGATTATTCTAGCTCTTATTTCTGGTACATCTCCGTGCCTGGGCAATGTCATGAGCTCCCTACACTACTACCCTCAGGGTCATGCAAAGATAACATTCTTATTTCATATGAACCTGTGCTGATGCTTTACTTACTGCGGCGCTTGTGAAGATAGGTGGGTACTGTACTTACTCTTGCATTCCTTCATGGGAGTCTTCTTCTTTCCTCCACAGTTTGTCAAGGGACAAATAACAAGCTGACCCAGCTGGGACAGGTGGAAGACCATTTCACCAGCCTGCAGAGGATGTATAACAACTGTGAGGTGGTACTCAGCAACCTAGAGATTACATACGTGGAGCACAACCGTGATCTCTCTTTCCTGAAGGTCAGTGTTTTTGGCCAACTTGGCCTTCCCTGCTAAAGGAATCTTACTGTATTTTTTAAGCGTGAAGGATCGGCTACCTGTGAAATTCGGTGGTGTTCCAAAAACATAGCTAGCCAGGATCAGGGAAATTGCAGATCACAATCTCACCATACCTGTAGGCTGCAAGGTACACTCAGCCCTACTATACTAAATCAGATACTGTGAGAAATAGCTTTTCAATCACCTGCCAACCTCCGCTGGCTGCCACACAGATGGCTTTCTCCTTATTTATAAATATTACTAAATCCTTACCCAGTGTCTCACTCCTCAGAGGACTTTGGGGTGCTGTTGGGCAAAGCAGAGCACCAAGTATGTGACCAGTGATGGAAGATTCTGAAGTGCGGAGGCCCTTACCCAACCCTCCAAGCTGTGACCCCTTCCCCTGCCATGGTGGGGAGTGCCTCTCCAGCCTGTGCAATAACTTCCCAGGTGGACACTTCAAGCAATCTTCAACTTACCCTTCTGAGTAGAAGGAATGGGGGTCCTGGGAGACAGTAAACTTTCCATGAGCTAGCGATATGCCCTTGTGGTCAAAAGGGCCAATGGAATACTGGGCTGCTAGGGAAGAGTGTGGCCAGTAGGTGGAAGGGGGTCATTGTCCTCCTCAGCTGTACACTGGAGTGGCCACAACTGGAATCCTGCCTCCAGTTCTGGGATCCCCAGTTCAAGAGAGACACAGTCCAGCGTAGGGCAACAAACATGATGGAGGGATTGCAGAATCTCCCTGACAAGGAAAGGCTGAGAGAGATGGGGCTCTTGAGCCTGGAGAAGAGAAGGCTGAGGGGAGACCTTAGGAATGATTCCCAGTATCTGAAGGGTAGGTTGAAGGAGAATGGAGCTGAACTCTTCTCAGAGGTTCCCAGTGACAGGACGAGGGGCAACGGGCACAAGCTGGAACACAGGAAGATCCACTGGAATATGAGGAGAAAGTTCTTTGTGGTGAGGGTGGCTGAGCCCTGGCAGAGGCTGCCAAGGGAGGGTGTGGAGTCCCCTTCTTTGGAGACCTTCAAGACCCACCTGGATGCAGTCCTGAGTGATGTGCTCTGGGCAATGCTGCTTTAGCAGGGGAGTTGGATTGGGTGATCTCTACAGATCCCTTCTAACTCTGACAATTCCATGATTCGAGACAATCCCCTGCAGTTGACACATGGGCTACTCCCATCTTGTTTCCTTGTTTCCTTTGTGCACCAGCATGTGAACAACCATAGCAAGCTGAGAGGGGAACAGGCAGGCAATGGATGTTAAAATGCAGCTGCAGCACTGTCCTCCATGAGGAACTCCAGGTTTTACCTCCAGCAGGGACTGGGCCAAGGGTACAGCTCTGATCCCCAGCTGCCAGGCTGCCACCAGTGGCAAGAGCGTTGCACCTGAGGTTATATATTAATATTTCTTTTAAAGAAGGTGTTCTAAATGAATTGCTTTTCACCTGCCTGGTTGTCAGATTAGGAGGTTTTCAGAGAGGCAAGAGAGGAAGGTTTTTTCAACATGATATGTGTATGTCTGGTGTGAGGAGCTCTTGTGTAAGAGCTGCTTTGAATAAGCAAGTCAGTGCCCTGGGTTGAGAGGAGTAATCCCTTTGTGTAAGCTTTTCTTCTCAGGGAACAAAGAAAGATAAAACCACCTGGCATTATAGTAACAAGCAAGATCATCAGAAAAGAGGTGGCTGAGATGTTTAGGTTAGAAGTATGATGGCGTTGCCATTTTTCCTTCCTGAGCACAGGTTGACCATGGAGCTCAGTGTTCCCAGGAACATAATGGGTCTCTTGAAAACTCATTAGCAGTCTTCATAGAATAGGAAATTATCCTAAGTGGTGGCATGTTTTTTTTTTTTCATTTATGGGGTTTTTTTTTGGTAGGAGGTAGGTAGAAAAGCACACGTTTCACAGTACAAGGCAGGAATTAACCGACAACCAGGGACTGTGCCTCACTTGTCTTTTTGTCCCATAACTATTTATTACTTAAGAGGGCAAGAGTTACCTGACCTGAGCTCTGCTGAGCATTAGAAGATCCTCCAAGGGAAGGGAGGATCCTTCCCTCCACTCACAGGAGAGGGAGTGTAAAGACTCAACTGGAAGGCATCTCTGCTGCCAGTGGTTGGAAGCTGGGCAGGTATTCAGGAGAAGCATCGTACTTGGTTGCCATATTATAGAATCATAGAGTCATTTGGTTGGAAGAGACTCTTAGGATCGAGTCCAACCATCAGCCCTACACTACAAAGTTCTCTCCTACACCATATCCCTCAACAACATATCTAATCTACTCTTAAACACAGTCATGGATGGGGACTACACCACTGTCCATCATAAATGCTTGCCCTGTTCTCCTGCATCTCCTAGGCAGCCCCACTTGTCCTTGCTTGTGGACAGAACAGGGTTAAGCTGGACCTTTGGCATGATCCCCAGGTGGCTGCTCTAAGGGTTGGTTTATACCCGCTTAGACAGCCAAGTTTTCCACATAGTCCCTTCTTGTTCTGAATTTATTTATTAGTATTTTTATAAAATGAGATTAAGTTGCTTATTGTTCCTTAAAATTGGTGGATGGAGGGGTTGGAGGAGGGGAGCGACTCCGCCCAGAGTAGAGGAGCGCTCTGGATCAAGCACCTTGTTTCTTCTGTTCTTCTCACCAGACGATACAGGAGGTTGCAGGCTACGTGCTCATCGCGCTTAACATGGTGGATGTCATCCCCCTAGAAAACCTCCAGATCATCCGAGGCAATGTGTTGTATGACAACGCTTACGCCCTGGCAGTTTTATCCAATTACCACATGAATAAAACCCAGGGACTCCAGCAGCTGCCAATGAAACGGCTATCAGGTGAGACTAGGGCACACAAACTTCAACTGGTCGGTTGTTGTTATCCAGGCCTGATTGAAGATCTTCTCTCCAAGTCATGTGGCATCAAACCCTGCTTTAAAAACAAGGATCTTTAAGTGTAGTTTCCCACTTTCCTAAATTGCTTTCCTGCTATCTGGCTTTCTCAAAGGATGAAGGAAGTTCATAATTTCCCCTGGAAGAAGAATCCAGAAAATGCAACATGTCACCAGGGTGGTGAGATTTACTTGTGTCCTCTAAAATGGTAAAGAAGTGTCCACCCGTTATGTGGCATTATTTGACTGCAGCCCGTCCACATCTGTATTTCCTATTGAATTCCAGTGGGAGCTGCTGGCATGTGGGTGAGGGTGACAGTCTCGCCTGTGCACACAGCAGTGCCATCTCTGCTGAGTGCAGTGGTCTCTGGAGGTGGCACCAGGCAGAAAGCCACATGTAGTGGCATCTCAGTGGCACCCAGCATCAGCCTATCCCTCCAGAACCGTCAGTCTGTGCCTGGTGTTAGTTGCACCATCAGGAGTGCTGGTGCCATGCAGCTTGTCCTTTTCCGTCCTCATAGTGTGACTGGGGTGAAGAAAGAGAATCATAAAATCTTTTGGTTGGAAGAGACCCTTGGGATCATTGAGTCCAACCTTCAGGCCTACTCTGTTTTTCCCTTTCTTTAGATCAGAGACAGAAGGCAGGCACCTTGCTTCACTTACCAATTTTTTTTTCCCTTCCATGGCAGAAATTCTTAATGGAGGTGTTAAAATCAGCAACAACCCCAAGCTGTGCAACATGGACACGGTTCTCTGGAACGACATCATTGACACCAGCAAGCAGCCTCTCAAAGTGCTCGAATTTGCAAGCAACCTGTCTTCTTGTGAGTATTAAATTCCCCCAAAATGCGCTCCCCCGTTTCAAGAGGGGAACGAGCATCTCATCCATTGTGCGGTGGGTTGTAGCTCTGCCAATTCCTGCATGCAGGGCCACCGAGCCCTCTTCCAAGAAAGTCCTTTCATTTCTTCACTGCTGGCCTAAGGTGTGTAATTTTCCATGGTGGTTAGGTCCTTAACTCATAGCTCAGCCAAGTTCTTGGGAAAGCTTCTCCTAATGTCAGACAGGACCCTACACCTGTGTTCTTTCAAGACAGCTCAGAATAACAAGCACTCATTTGCTTTCCAGCAATCTCCTTTTACAGTGTAAGGCTCTGGTGTAGAAGACCCATATGGGCACCTTTGTGGAGTTACCATGGGACTTGGAGCCTTTTTAAAGCTTGAAGGCCCGAGCTGAGCGCCATAAAACTCTGGTGGTTTGGGCTGCACCAATTAATGATGTCGATAGGGATATAGAGAGCACCATCAGTAAGTTTGCGGATGACACCAAGTTAGGTGGGAGTGTTGATCTGCATGAGGGCAGGGATGCTCTACAGAGGGACTTGGATAGACTGGATTGATGGGCCAATGTTAATGGCATGGCCTTTAACGAGGCCGAGTGCCAGGTCCTGCACTTGGGCCACACCAACCCCATGCATCGCTACAGGCTTGGGGAAGCGTGGCTGGAGCTGCCTGGCAGAAAAGGAACTGGATGGGGGTGCTGGTTGACAAGCGGCTGAACATGAGCCAGCACTGTGCCCAGGTGGCCAAGAAGGCCAATGGCATCCTGGCTTGCATAAAAAATAGTGTGCCCAGCCGAAGTAGGGAGGGGATTGTTCCCCTGTACTCAGCACTGGTGAGGCCACCCCTTGAGTCTTGTGTCTTATGTTGTCAGCGGGAAGAATCGCTCTTCTAGGAAGTACCTCTTAAATGTAGTGAGTTCCAGATTAATCTGCTTAGACTGCAGATTTCACAGAACCTCAGGGATTGGAAGGGACCTTGAAAGTTCATTTAGTCCAATCCCCCTGCCAGAGCAGGAACACCTAGAGCAGGTCACACAGGAATGCATCCAGGAGATTTCTTAATAATGGCTTTTTATTAATAATTGGTTTCAATAACCATCCCATGATCTAAAAATAAGTTGTTTCTCTGGGGCCGTGCTTGTCTTGAAAAGGAAGAAAAAGGGAGAAAAGAATAAAGAAGGGGGGAGGGATGGGAAAGAGCCTGGCACTGACACCTTCAGACTTCGTCCCTCCGTCCCGCCGCCTCTCCGTCAGTTGTCCCTCTGCTGCGTGGGCCCGCCCCAGAGAAGTAATTTTGGCAGAGGGCGGGAGGAGGGTGGAAAGCAGACGAGTTGAATTGCTTTGTTGGTCGGAGGAGCTGGCAGCTGCCTGCCAATCCAGTCAGGTGGGTTTGCTTTTTCGAGCCAGAGTTGTTCAGAAACACTGATTTACATGTGGCCTGCAGCGAGCCGCTGGCACATGCCCGGCCAGTGGTGACTTGCCGTTGCATGCGAGCTCCAGCAGAAGGGCGAGCCGGGCAGTAGCTGAGATCCCCATTCCTGGGAAAAAAAATATCCCTCTTTCATAAGTCAGACTGGCTGGGTGGTGCACTCTCGTGCTCAAAGGTGTGGGAGAACTGCACGTAGAGTTCCAGAGAGGAACAAAGGAGTAAGATTTCAGGCCCAGCTCTCAACGTGTTGGAGCGCTGGTTCTCAAAATAGGTGCTTCCTCCCCTGATTTATAGAGAAGGAAAGCTCAAGTCTTTCTTTTCCATGTTGTATAGCATATAACACTCTGTTCTTGTGTTTTAGGCCCCAAATGCCATCCGAACTGCACAGAGAACCACTGCTGGGGCCCTGCTGAACAGAACTGCCAGACATGTAAGCCTGCAGATAAATATAAGAAATACCTTGTATGCTCTGACATACTAGATTTCTCTCTGATGGAAAACTAACCTGTCAAGTGCAAATTAGCAACACGTATTTCACACTTGTCTTTCTCTGCATCCTGCTATGCTGGGTCTCCTGGAAGCCCACCACAGAGGACACGGTCTGCTTTCCTCTCTGCAGAAGTGCAGACACGGGAAAGATGCCTGTACTCACTCCCCACGTGCAGCTCCATTTCTGGAGGGGAAACCTGGAGGTTCTTTGACTTGGGTCTGGATTTTCCTGCAGATGTGCTGCTCCTCCAGAGGCAAAAGACTGCAGCTGTCTCTGCACTGAACAGTTCTGTCTGTCACCCACAGCTTTCTCGCATCTGCCCTTGAGAACATTTATTCTTTAAGTCCATACAAGAGAGAACGCAGTAGCTGTGTGAATCACAGAATGCTATGAGGTTGGAAGGGAGCTCTGGAGATCATCTAGGCCAACCCCCTGCCAGAGCAGGTCCCACAGGAACGTGTCCAGGCAGGTTTAGAATGTCTCCAGAGATGGAGACTCCACCACCTCTCTGGGCAGCCTCTGCTAGGGCTCTGCCACCCTTAAAGTGAAGGAAGTTCCTCCTCATGTTCAGACGGAACTTCTTATGTTCCAGTTTGTGCCCATTTACTCTTGTCCTCTCACTGGGCACCACTGAAAAAAGAGTGGCCACATCCTCCTGACACCCACCCTTGAAGTATTTGTGGGCGCTGATCAGATCCCCCCTCACTCAGTCTTCTCTTCTCCAGACTAAAAAGCCCCAAGTCCCTCAGCCATTCCTCATCAGAGAGATGCTCCAGGCCCCTCATCACCTTTGTGGTCCTCTGCTGTACCCTGTCCAGCAGTTCCCTGTTCTTCTTGAACTGGAGACCCCAGAACTGGACCCGGTGCTCCAGATGGGGCCTCCCCAGGGCAAGGCAGAGCAGAGGGGGAGAATGACCTCCTTCCACCTGCTGGTCACTCTCTTCCTTATGCCCCCAGGATGCCACTGGCCTTCTTGCCCACAAGGGCACATGGCTGGCTCATGGGGATCCTGTTGTCCACCAGGACTCCCAAGTCTTTTTCCTCAGAGCTGCTCTCCAGCAGGTCACCCCCAACATGTCCTGGTTCAGGGGGTTATTCCTCCTCAGGTGCACGGCCCTGCACTTGACCTGGTTGAATTTCATCAGATTCTGTCCAGCTCTCCAGCCTGCCCAGGTCTCGCTGGATGGCAGCACAGCCTTCTGCTGTGTCATCCACCTCTCCCAGTTGTGTGTCATCAGCAAACTTGCTGAGGGTACATTCCATCCCTTCATCCACATCACTGATGAAAATATTGAAGAGGACTGGACCCAGTACTGAGCCTTGGGGGACCCCACTTGTTATGGACCTCCAACTAGATTCTGTGCCACTGATCACAACCCTCTGAGCTCTGTCTTTCTGCCAGTTCTCAATCCACCTCACTTTCCTGAATTGTTCACCTTCCTGCTATTTCCTGCAGAGCCATTCTGCAGGCCGGTTAACCAGACTTTGGATTCATTTCTACTATTAGAAGCTGCAGCATAACCTGCTTTTTCCTGGCTTTAATCCCTCTTTTTTGAACCCCCCTAAGTTTCTTTGGTAAGCGTAAAAAATGTCACCTTCATGTGGGTTAGCACACTACATACCGTATCCAGAGGACCTTTGGAAGGCTCTCAGCTAATTTTTTGATTTGCAAATGGAGATATTTGGCATTGTGAGGTGGTTCGGTTTGGTTACCTGTTAGAACTTGGCAGGTGGGATGCTTCCCTGGTATTAAGAGAGCAACAGGAACTTCTTTCCTAAAGAAAAAGTTGAGGAGGAAGACCATCTCTATTTGTTACACTACTTCATTATTTCCTTTTCTTTTCTGTAATAAGTGGGGAAATGCATTGCTTCTGATTCTTGGTTTTGTAGAAAGTTCCGTGGAAAGACTGCTCTATATCTAGATGTAGTGCAAATGAAAGCAACGCCCTGTCTTTGATTTTCCACCGCAAGCCATCACCTAAACCTCAGTTTCTTGCTGGCCAATACTGTAGGTTTTCTAGAGCTTGAGGAAAAAGGAGCATGTAGCTTTTCTCTCTTGGTTCACTCTGAGCTTTAGGGTTTTTTTTTTGAGTCAGAGGGCTGCAATTTGGGCTCTCGAGGTGTGCACACAGAGCTCTTCCCAAGTTGGTCACCGCTGTTAATGCCACACAGCTGTCCCTCCAGGGGCTGGTGAAACCTCAGCCCTACAAGCTTCCAGCCTTTCCAAAGCCTTTCTGGCTTAAGGAGAATGACCAGGAGTGCATAAACCCAAACCCTTTGCAGGCTCTGCCTCTCCCCTCCAGGTGTTTGAAAAATCTGGCCAGCTGAAAACCTATCCCACATTTCCAGATGTGGGAAAGGTTGGGGTGAGGGGGGTGTGTGATACTTACCTTTCTCCTTCAATGAACGTGGGATATTCTGTATGAAATACCAACGTTTGCCATGATGTATGTTTCCAGCAGGAAGCTCCAGCCGATAGCTGTCCAAGTGACGAGCTGTTTTGACTCCCCTGCCGACGCTTGTGACAAAGATTCTATCAAAATGCTGCTCGTGTAGAACAATGTGCCTTTTATTCCTGTTTCTAGCTGAATGGAGGAGTTGCTATCAGAGAAGCTGATGCAGATTGTGGAAATAATCCCTTTCCTAGAAAATATACTGTGTTGTTTACAGACCTGCAAGAAAAATGGAATAATACCGTTTGGGGGACAAAAGTGTATGAGAGAAAAAGCTATGAAATATGCTTTATTCGTTTATTTTTAAAAATCACTGTTGTACACCCCATAGCAGGCTGCAATAATTTTCTGTTAATTAGCAGCCATCTGCTTTGGACGTAAGAGGAATTCCTGGTGGTCTTGTAACCCGTGGGTGCCAACTGCAAAGCCGAGCGCAGTCACCGTAGCGTGGAGCTGAAGTGCTGAGGGTGCTCGTAACGCAGCAGATAAGCCATCAGGTTCCTCGGGTGTCTGATCCCTACTGGGGATCAGGATTTTTTTTTTCTTTGCAAAGAATCCCATTTTAGGTCTCTGGTACTACCACTTGCTAGCCATTCATTTCTGGTGGTGGGTGGGTTTTTTTGCTTTTGTTTTGTTGTGTGGTTTTTTTTTTAATTGTACTAATTATCGGGTTTTTTTTCCCTTGCTTTGATATTCAAATGGAGAAGATTTCCTGATCCTCAAAAAAACGTTGCAGGCAGTTTTTGCTTCCCTGCAAAAAGCTGAATCGGGGCCAGTTCTTCCTCTGGGCTGCTGCACTAAGGGCAAACCCTATGGGAGTTGAGTAATGAAGATAAAATTTGGCCGTGGAATTGAAGCCTAAAGAAAAATAATACAATATGTGCATGAAATCCGTTTGCTGAGTGGATCTCCTCTCTCTCTGCAAACTTCAGAAATGTTTCTAGTGTGTGGAAAGGATCCTGACGACCACACCAGCAATGCACGGTTTCCCATTATAGTCGAGAGTCCTGGCAGTTCTCCTGTCATGTTGTTTTTCCCAAAGCTAGCACCAAAAATAACAGATTTTTTCTCAACAAAATGGAGCCAGATCCTGCTCTGTTTCCCAGCTGTAGGATGCAGTGACTCCACAGAGTTTTTCTTGGTTTAGTCATTGATAAAGCAGGGACCTGGGTGCTCTTTCTAAGCAGGACAGGGTTTGCTGGCTGGGACCAGAGTGCTTAACGCCTCTCAAGAGCCAAGATAATCACTCCAGAAGACAACCCCTTCTTGCCACCACCCCTCACCGCTCCTGAGCTTGGGCTCCCAGACAAATCTAGCACAGATCCTGCACCAGAGCTTGTCTCCATATTCCTTGATCTCATCGAAGCTTAAAGATTCTTCATTCCTGACATTTTTCCCTTTTTTTCCTTGTGTCTTCCAGTAACGAAAGTCATCTGTGCCCAGCAGTGCTCAGGCCGGTGCAGGGGGAAGGTGCCCAGTGACTGCTGCCACAACCAGTGTGCTGCGGGGTGCACGGGGCCTCGGGAGAGCGACTGCCTGGTAATGATGCTACAGCACCACCATAATGGCTTTAAATCACTGCCACAGCAGAAAGCTGCATGCCCTCTAGCCTTACAATCATAGAATTGCCTAGGTTGGAAGGGACCTTCCATGTCATCTAGTCCAACCATCAACCTAACTGAAAAAAACCCATCACTCAGCCATGTCTCTAAGCACTGTGTCAACCCAGCTTTTAAATCCCTCCAGGGATGGTGCCTCAACCCCTGCCCTGGGCAGCTGATTCCAAGGCTTAAAAACACATAAAATAGAATCATAGAATGATAGAATGGTTAGAGTTGGAAGGGACCTTCAAGATCATCCAGTTCCAACACCCCTGCCCTGGGCAGAGACACCTCCCACCACACAAGGTTGCTCAAAGCCCCGTCCAACCTGACCTTATATACTTCCAGGGATGGAGCATCCACAACTTCCCTGGGAAATCTGTTCCAGTGTCTCACCACCCTCACAGCAAAGAATTTCTTTCTGGTATCTAATCTAAGTCTCCCCTCTTTCAATTGAAAGCCATTACCCCTTGTCCTGTCACTCCACTCCCTGACAAGGAGTCCCTCCCCAGCTCTCCTGTAGCCCCTTCAGGTACTGGAAGGCTGCTCTAAGGTCTCCCTGGAGCCTTCTCTTCTCCAGGCTGAGCTACCCTCGCTCTCCCAACCTGTCTTCATAGAAAAGGTGCTCCAGCCCTCTGATCATCCTCATGGCCCTCCACTGGACCCGTTCCAACAGTTCCATGTCCTTCCTGTGCTGAGAACTCCAGAGCTGGTACTCCAGGTGGGGTCTCACCAGAGCAGAGCAGAGCAGAGCAGAGCAGAGCAGAGCAGAGCAGAGCAGAGGGGTAGAATCACCTCCCTGGCTCTGCTGGCCATGCTTCTTTTGATGCAGCCCAGGATGGGTTGGCTTTCTGGGCTGCCAGTGCACACTGCCGGCTCATGTTGAACTTCTCATCTACGAGCTCTCCCAAGTCCTTCTCAGGGCTGCTCTAATAATGACCCTTCTTGCATCTGAGAAGGCCTCTGAGAGATGCTGACCTGGAGAGTACTCCGGGGCTTACCTGCGCTGGTGGTGGGTGAGAGGGAAGAGGACATGAGTTTCAGGACAGCCTTCAGTGGTCTTTATCGACTCTGCAAGCGGACCTTCCTAGCACATGCCAAACCAGCATTAGTGCCTTTGAAAGCCCAGTGAGCTGAAAGTTGTTGCAGAGCAGCTGTTTGCTGTAAGGGTGACTTTCCCACGTAGGCAGGTCTGCAACTGCCACCAGGGTGGTTTTCTGTGACAGCCCAACTTTGCCAAGTACTCTCAAGTGCTGGACAGGAATAATCTCAATTTACCAAAGTGAGGACTTGTAAGGGGAGTCAAATACAATGGATCTCCACCTGGTTTTTTAATGTTTCTTTGGACTCCAGACTTGAAATCAAGGTTTCCCTTCCTGGTTTTTACTTGACACAAAAACATTGTGTTTGGGGAACCCTGGGGCAGTGGAGGGAAAAGGAGCAAATGAAGAATTTTTTAAGGGAAAAAACCAAAAGCCATTGCTTTGCTACAAGGCGGGGGGGGGAGGAGGTAGTGCGTGCTCTGTTTTGAGCTGGTGGTGCGTGCTCTGTTTTGAGCTCTTCCCCATGTTTGCTCTACATTTCACTCTGAATTAAGTGACACCCAGTTAATTGCCACAGAAACCATCCAGTTTGGGTTTTGTTATTATTATCTGTATTCCTCGACCCCTTATAAATTACATGGCTGTGATGCCCTTACTGGCTCACAGAGGAGACAGTTATTGTCTCTCATCTGGAAAGCCAGGGAAGAAGAAAGGGGGAAAGAGCGTGATTATTAATTTAATGCAGAATTAGGTTGGAAGAACCAACTTGTCCTTCATAAATTCCTGCTAAATCGTTTATTACCTGCAGCCAAATTTAATGGCTTCAGTTTAATATTTAGCCAGAAAAGTCAGTAATCGGCAGGAAAGAACTTGATTTGATTTAGGTTATTAAAAAGCGTCCAAGAAAAGTACCTTTTGTCTTGATTTGGCTACTGCTTGTAGGGAAAATTCTTCTAAAGCATGCAGATTTACTCCTGTTCCCACGTGAATCCCAACAGCTTTCCACCAGAGTGCCAAGGTTTCTTGCTCAGAACAAGAAAACCTCACGTTCTTTCTTTTCCTTTAGAAATACTAAGCCCAACCTGAAATGACCTTCCACCTTCAAAGCATGAGAGACCATCCCTGTAGGTGCTTGGGGTTTCTATTAGAGCTAAGCAGGCAACAGATAGGCCCATTAGAGTGCTATTAAAGACTTAATGTAAGACCAGTGTCACTTTTTAAGGAGAAGGTCATTTAATGGGGGCTGTTATTCAACAACAGGCTTGCCGCAAGTTTCGGGATGATGCTACATGCAAGGATACGTGTCCCCCGTTGGTGCTGTATAACCCCACCACTTACCAGATGGATGTCAACCCTGAAGGAAAGTACAGCTTTGGAGCCACCTGTGTGAGGGAATGTCCACGTAAGTTCATAGAATCGTAGAATCATTCAGGATGGAAAAGACCCTTGGGATCATTAAGTCCAACCATCCGCCCTACTCTACAAAGTTCTCCCCTACACCACATCCCTCAACACCACATCTCAACCACTCTGAAACACATCCACGGATGGGGACTCTACCACCTCCCTGGGCAGCCCATTCCAGGGTCTGACCACTCTTTCTGGGAAAAATTCTTTCCTAATGTTCCGCCTAAACCTACCCTGTTGCAGCTTGAAGCCATTCCCTCTCGTTCTATCGCTAATTACCTGTAAGAAGAGACCAGCACCAACCTCTCTATAATGTCCTTCCAAGTAGTTGCAGAGAGTGCTGAGGTCTCCCCTCAGCCTCTTCTTCCTCCAGCTAAACAATCCCAGCTCCTTCCATTGCTCTCCATAAGATTTATTCATTTCATGTTGCAGCCACAAAGGAAGTGGGGGGTTACAGGGAAGTGGGAAAGGACCTGTGTCATGATGGTCAAGGGGAAAAGCACTTTCTTGTTCTCCTCAGCTTCTGTGGGAGCTGGGAACAGATGACAAAAATGAGAGAATAGCTGGTAAAGAAGACAGCCTCTTCCAACTGGCTGCATCCATTGCCTCCCCTGACTTTTTAACCATTAAATTTTGCCTTCTGGCGATTTTTGTCTTGATGGGGGAAAACAAGCATCTTATGAGAATCATCAAAACAACAGCCAGATAAGTCATATGGGATCAATTCGGTGGATTACCAAAGCATTTTGAACTCTTAACTGGTTCTTTATTAGGACTGATAGAAAGTAATTGATTCAAATACTCCCTTCCAAGGGCTGTGATCATTGCTTCCTCTACAGATGCTTGCTTTTTCTTTCATGCTATTCCATGCCTGTGTGTTGTTTTCTTTTAAACTGTAAAGATATATTTGTAAGAGAGGCTTTAGCTTACAGAATTGATATCCCTTTCTGAGGTTGACCATTGCCCTGACTGGCCCTTAGCCTGGAGGAGTGAGTGAAGGCGAGGGGTGAGAGGTGCTGTGTATTGATCTCGATTGCGGCATTGCCACACAGCCTGGCCTCAGCAACATTGCTTTATCTTTCTGTGATCATTCCCCTATCTGTACAATGGTGATAGCATTGTATGTCTGTCTGGCTTCAAAGGATGTTGGGAGAATTAATAATTAAAGCCTGTACTTTGCCAAGTACGCCGAAAGTTCAAAACCCCTTTTCTTCCTAGCACTGAAGTGCCTGCTCAGCCCCCAGTGCACCCCTCACATTTCACAGAATCACAGAATTGTCACACTTGGAAAGGACCTCTGAGATGACCAAGTCCAACTGTGCACAAAAATACAATCCACTCCTTACAGTCTCGGCCACTAGAGCATGCCCTGAAGTCCCTCATCTATTAAAAACCTTACAGGATTGGTGACTGCACCATCTCCCTGGGCAGGCTGTTCCAGTGCCTGACCACCCTCTCAGTAAGGTCATTCTTCCCAATGTCTAATCTGAACCTCCCCTGCCACAACTCCAGAGCATTTCATCTGGTCCTGTCATGATTCCCTTGGGAGAAGAGGCCAACACCCACCTCTCTACAACCTCCTTTCAGGGAGTTGTAGAGGGCAAGGAGGTCTCCCCTCAGCCTCCTCTTTTCCAAACTGAACATGCCCAGTTGCCTCAGCCTCTCTTCTTAGGACTTGTTCTCTGGACCCTTCACTGGCTTGGTAGGTCATTTCAATGATCCTTGTATCCTGTTTTTTTACAGACAACTACGTGGTGACAGACCACGGCTCCTGCGTTCGCTCGTGCAATACTGATACTTACGAAGTGGAAGAAAACGGTGTTCGGAAGTGTAAAAAGTGTGATGGGCTATGCAGCAAAGGTATAAAAAGCGTGGAATAACCCAGTCAGGCTTTGAGATTATAGGTAGCTTGCTAGAAAAAGCACATGGAGCTCTGACCTTAATGAAAGTGCAAATGCAATGTCCAAATCCAGTGATAGCGTGGAGATCTGACAAGGGGCTTGATCAGAAAACGTGGCTGTGGAACGTGCTCTCCAACGTTGGGATACACCACGAGTACAGCAGATAAACTGTGCATTGCGTGCAGGTGTATCTTGCACACCAGCCTTCTCCTTTGTTTGTTTTTCCCAGTATATAAAAAGAAAATGGGCCAAAGAGAGAGAAGGGCATGTGCCAGAGCCCGTGTGTAGATACACTCAAACCAGAGCTGCACAGCCAGGCAGGCTGGAAGCATTTATCCTGTGGTGCTTTCTGAAGAGCAGAAGTAGGCCAAAGATCTATGAAACTCTTCTTACAGTGATAGGTTTGACCATATGGGAGTGCTTTCTGGACTAATGGCATCTCCATAGTTAATCCCTTCCATGTGATTGGGCTTCACTATTCTCTCTCCCCTGACTTCTGTGTCCCTCTTTTATCAGTGTGTAATGGCATCGGAATAGGTGAACTTAAAGGGATCCTCTCCATAAATGCCACAAACATCGATTCCTTCAAAAACTGTACCAAGATCAACGGGGACGTCAGCATTCTCCCAGTTGCATTTCTAGGGTGAGTTTCCTGCAGATCCTTCATCACTGGAAGGAGAAGGACTGGGGAGAAATTCAGTCTGAGCCGTTCTTTTCCCAATTCCTCCATCTGTATATTTCAGTGATGCCTTCACAAAGACCCTGCCCTTGGACCCCAAGAAGTTGGATGTCTTCAAAACAGTCAAAGAAATATCAGGTGAGCAATGAGTTTTAAGCTGAGATGTTCTCTCATTGGTGCCACCAAAACAAAGGGAGAGGAGGGTCACTTATTACTGAAGGTGGTCAGCTGCTCTTCACCAGCATTACACCCACGTAACCCATACTGCCCTCCCACCCGAGGTGTGTGGTTTGGCTGGACCATCCCTTCCTTTGAACTGTCAGCCCTTGCAAAAGGGCAAAGGCAGAGGAGATCCTCAGCCACCCAAGAAGTACGTGGTGATGCAGAGGCATGCTAAAAAAAAGCCAAGCGTGTTTCTATTTGTGGAAAAGCCCTTCAGCAACTCCTTAGGGAGGCGTGCTCAGTGGCTTGCGTCATCCTCACAGAGACACCCTCTCCAGCCTGAAGAGCTCTTGCTTGGAGCGAGTGTGTCTCCAGGAGCACAGAGGCCAGTGGAGCGCTCAGCCGCTGCCTTGCACCCCAGTATCAATTAACAGGCGTTTTGTTCAGCCCAGTATGAAATGAACGCAGCGTCAGAGCAGGGTCCACAGACATGACTCCAGTCCCCCTTTTCTTTCTCTCTTTTAACCCTCTAGTTCCCTTCAAGGGTATCGGTGACTAACCCTGGAGCTTCACACAGCAGCCTGCCATCTCCCAAACTTTCCCTTTTCTCCCTGCGAGCACCTGTGCTGAGCAGGGAAATCCTCTTGCCTTTGCAAATCCACCCCGAGTGGCTGTCTGTTCCACTCCATTTCTGCTTTCTCTTCGGTTTTCCTGTTCCTTGAGGGCAGCTGAAGCGTGGGATGGAATGGTGCCTCTCCTCTCCCATGGCGGCAGAGCCCACAGCCTCTCGGCCCAGAGTATCTGCTGGCGAGGGCCCGGTGCAGCAGGACGTGCGGCTCACTCTTGCAGTCCTAAGCCCTCGTGGTGGGCTGAGAAGTAAACTGTTTATAAAACAGGGTTTAAAAATATCTATCTCCCTGCTCCCTAAAATGTCATGTTTCTCTGAGATTCTCGGATAAGCACAGGGAAAGCACAAGCACGTTCTCCCGGCACAGGAGGAGCTCAAGGAGGAGATTCTGCTGCTGAGACTGACTGTGGTTTTATTGTTATTGTTATTATTATTATTATTTAATCTTCTTTTCTTCATTTCAGGGTTTTTGTTGATTCAGGCCTGGCCTGATAATGCTACTGATCTCTATGCTTTCGAAAATCTGGAGATTATACGAGGCAGAACTAAGCAACAGTAAGTCGATCATACCCCGGAGCAGCTGCAAAAAGAAACTCTCTGTTGAGAGCCGTGTTTGTCTGAGCACACCAGAACACCAAGCAGTGGGATGTGGGGGTCCCCAAAATGGGGCAAAATGGGAAAAAACCTGCAGGGAGTCGACCACCATCTCTGGGGGCGTAGATGATGTGCCCTGCTAGGATCATACCCACAGCTCTGTGCTGCGTGTAGAGGGCTGCGCTGAGCCTGCTCGAGGACCAGGCTCTCTCCCCAACCCACAAGGAGGACAGAGAACACTCTTTGCAGGCCAGGGCAAGTTTTGATGTGACCAGAAGCACTTCAGGGTTTGAAGTAGGTGGGAGTCAGGGGTGGAGATTGTGTCTATGCAGCGGTTGATCTGGTAGTGCATCCAGTGTCCACCTGGACTTAGCCCAAGAGGAAGGATGGCTTGGTGGACCAGTGCAAAATAATGGCTGCTCTACCTGCAACCATTGGTGGACTTCGTTTATTTGACAGAGAGCACGCCCTGCCTGTCTTAGCTTAAAATGCCCGTGCAAAACCAGATGTTAGTGAGCATTGCAGCTGATTTATGATAGCTATGTCGTGTGCCAGGTGTTGAGCTTAGAGGGCTGATGAGTGTCTGGCTCAAACAAAATCAAGTTCACAGCAACATACAATTGAAGACCAAGAGAAAAATGTTCTGAGTTAAACTTTACTAATTCTTTTCCTTCTGTGGTGGTTTGGTTTTGGGTTTATTTTGGTTTTTTTTTTCTCATTTTCCGTGTCCATTTTAGTGGCCAGTATTCCCTTGCTGTTGTTAACTTGAAAATACAGTCCTTGGGGCTGCGCTCCCTCAAGGAGATCAGTGATGGAGACGTTGCCATTATGAAGAACAAGAACCTCTGCTATGCTGACACCATGGACTGGCGCAGCCTGTTTGCAACTCAGAGCCAGAAGACGAAGATTATACACAACAGAAATAAAAACGAGTGTGGTAAGTCAATGCTGCCTCCTCACCCCCTCTGGAAGCATGTGCTAAAATGCAAGAGTGATTTGAGCAAGGCTTTTTTGTGTGTGTTTCTGTCCCCCTGGCTCAAATATTTGTCAGTGCTACTGCTTTAATCACAGAATCACAGAGTATCAGGGACTGGAAGGGACCTTGGAAGAGTATCCAGTCCAATCCCCCTGCTGGAGCAGGAACATCTAGAGCAGGGCACACAGAAACACATCCAGGCGGGTTGTGAATGTCTCCAAAGAAGGAGACTTCACAACCTCCCTGGGCAGCCTCTTCCAGTGTTCCCTCACCCTCATCGTGAAGAAGTTTTTCCTCATATTTAAGTGGAACCTCCCCTGTTCCAGCTTGCATCCATTGCCCTTTGTCCTGTCATTGGATGTCACTGAGAAGAGCCTGGCTCCATCCTCCTGACCCCTCTCCTTTACATATTTATAAACATTAATAAGGTCACCCCTCAGTCTCCTCTTCTCCAAGCTCAAGAGACCCAGCTCCCTCAGCCTTTCCTCGTATGGGAGATGCTCTACTCCCTTAATCATCTTTGTGGCTCTGTACTGGACTCTCTCCAGCAGTTCCCTGTCCCTGTTGAACTGAGAGGCCCAGAACTGGACACAATATTCCAGATGGGATCTCACCAGGGCATAGTAGAGGGTGAGGAGAACCTCTCTCGACCTACTAACCACACCCTTTCTAATACACCCCAGGATGCCATTGGCCTTCTTGGCCATGAGGGCACAGTGCTGGCTCACTAATGAAGGTGCTGAGGGAAAAGTGGGATATTTTTCCTTCCAAGGATGTGGGCTTCGAAGTGTCCAGGAGATGGGAAGGAGGTGGCTCACCACTATGGGCATAGTGAAGCCACGCAGGTTGAAGGACTCCCTCACTGTAAGGAATTTCTTCCTTATGTCCAATCTAAATCTACCCTCCTTCAGTTTAAAATCATTGCCCCTTGTCCTGTCACTACAGGCACTGGTAAAAAAGGTCTGTCTCCATCTTTCTTATAAGCCCCCTTTATATCTTAAAAATCCCTCAGTGAGGTCTCCCCAGAGCCTTCTCTTCTCCAGGTTGAATAACCCCAACTCGCTCAGCCTGGTACTGGTATGGCTTTATTTTACAAATTTTAAGTTGTCTCAGAGGAGCTCATTCTTACTGTGAAAGGCTGAAAACCTCTTAATTTCAGGTTTTGACAATTAAGAGAAGTATACATGTTCCTTTTCCACGCTTCTGGGGACCATTCATGTCCACTTTGGACCAGGTTGGAGAAACTGGCTGGTCAGGATGCAGTCACTTGCGGTCCTGTGTTTGCTGTCTCTCCTGCCTTGAAGTTCATGGCTTTTTGTTCTTGTCTCTCTTCCTCTCCCAGCTGCTGCCAGGCACGTTTGTGACCCACTGTGCTCGGACGTGGGCTGCTGGGGCCCCGGTCCCTTTCACTGCTTCTCCTGCAGGTTTTTCGATCGCCAGAAGGAGTGCGTGAAACAGTGCAACATCCTGCAAGGGTAAGGTGTCTTCTTGGGGGTGCTTGAGGTTTTGTCAATGATTTGGGATTTTAGAACATGTTAGAGCAAGGAAGAAAGTTGTGGATGCGCCCAGAGAAGCTGTGGAGGCTCCCCATCCTAAGAAGTATTCATAGAATCATTTGGGTTGGAAGACACCCTTGGGATCATTGAGTCCAACCATCAGCCCCACTCTACAAAGTTCTCCCCTACACCAGATCCCCCAACACCACAGCTCAACCACTCTGAAACACATCCAGGGATGGGGACTCAAGGTTGTGGTTCTCATGGTTCAAGGCCAGGCTTGATGGGGCTTGGAGCGACCTGGTCTGTTGGCAGGTATCCATGCGTTGGAGGGGCGTTGGAACTTGATGACCTTTAAGGTCCCTTCCAACTCTAACCATTCTATGATTCTATGAGGAAAGGGTTTCACCAGCTTTGCACAGATTTTGTGTGCTCACAGCACCTAAAAAGAGAGAAAATTTAGGGGCTGAGGTAGTTCTTCCCCGTCCAGCATTGCTTAGGAGTTTGCTCCTGTTACGGCAACTGGCCTGAAAACATCCCCTCATGCCCGCGAGGGGACTATCTGGAGGCCCAAGGAGGTGAAGCCTTGCACTTCCTTCCTCAAATAAATGAAAGAGCTTAAAGCCCTCGTGAAAATCCAAGCTCTCTCAAATCCATGCACCTCTCAGGTCAAGTGCATGGGGGCGAGAGGCAGAGCCAGTTGCAGTCACCAGGTGCTCAGTCACTCCTCGCCCCAGATCAGGGCTTCGCTGCTCAGGGAGGCTTCCGAACTGCAAAGGGACTCTCATATTTGCTTGACTGAGCAGCTCCACCCTTGTAGTTTGCAAATCTGCAGTCAAGAAAAGATGAGCTTTCATCTGGAAATGACTGGGAACACCGATTTTGGGCAAAATTACTGCCCTTTGGCTTGTCCTGGGTGTCAGGGTCTCTCAGTCAGCTCCAGGTGTGAGGGAGGCAGGAAGGGCATGGTGAGCACCAAAAGCTGCCAGGGTTTTTCTAAATAAATCTTTCAGTTGGACTATTAAAACAATGACTATTTTAGGCATGTACTTGACAGGGTGCTGATGTCCCTGATGTTCGTATTCCTCTAGCAACTTCCAGCTCAGACACTCTCTTTTTTCTCTAAGGGAATTCCCTCCAGCAGCTATTATGACCTGAAGGGCAGATCTGGGCATTTCTTGTGTCAAATGATGGGTAGATTTAGCTTAATTAATAACACCATCGCTCCAAGTGGAACAGCTTTATTGCTATTGAAACCATCTGTTCCCAACTTTCATATTTTAATGATTCACTGTGTGTTGTGAGGGAGGGCATGAATTTAATTATCAGTGCACCGCTGTTTAACTTTCCTAATTATTATTTGGAGCCTTGGAATCACTTGAGCTGGTTTTTTTGCTGATCTCTTTGCATCACTACCAGTTAAAAGCCTTTGGAAATCATGGTGAATATTCTGCGTTGTTAGCTTAAAATTAAGGAAAAGTAAACTAACCTGCGGTGTGCAATGTGTTCTGCCAAAATTCCCCTTGCTCTTACCTCACCCTGTTTGCGCTGAGTGAGTGCTACTGGTCTAACTGGGAGGTCCCCCCTGTATCTCTCCCCCTCTCAGTCCGCCATCCCCATCAAAACTGGAAAAGACACAGGAGGAGAGAAGGGCACAGTTTGTTGGTCGCTAATCAGCCTAGTCTTTAATTTTTTTCTCTTTTTTTTTGTTTGTTTGTGTTTTGCAGGGAGCCAAGAGAGTTTGAAAGGGACTCCAAGTGCCTCCCCTGCCACCCCGAGTGCCTGGTGCAAAACTCGACCGCGTACAATGCAACCTGCACGGGACCGGTAAGAGCAGATTCCGCTTAGCAAACCTGCACCTCAACCCCTGTATTAATTAAACGCTATTTCCCCCCTTGAGATAATCCTGAAGGGTCTCATTGACCCTTCTCCGGGGTCTTGTGGAGATGAGGGGATTGGAGGGCAGAGGGCAAGATCTGGGGGTAGGGGAAGGGGAACAGGAGAGGGGACCTCAGGGTGTTATTTCTCTGTCATGTCACCAGTCATAGCTGTAATCCGCAGCCACAGACATTGTGGGGCCTTTCTTTTTTGTGTCTTTTTACAGAAAAATAAATAAAATAGTAAGGCTGATTAAAATATGTGACGATGCAGTCATTTGGTGAACTTTTCAGGAACATGTAGTTACTCAACAGCCAAGTTGGCATGAAGAAATTAAATTCCCTTATTCAGAGGGGAAGAACTGTTAAAAATAGTGGATTAAAACAGTAATTTTTGCTGTTTTGAAAAGCCAGGATAAAACTGTGATCAAACCCAGATATTTACTGGAACATACTCAGGAAGCATGTTTTTGGTTTTTAGTTACAACCACGTTCCCTCCTCTAATGAGAGTACAGTAAGTACATGTCTTAAATTAATTGCAGGTGCAAATTATTTTCAAAGAAAGGCAACCAAAAGAATTTCAAACTTGTTTAAATATTTCAAATTCATACAAAAGCTCCTTCTACAAAAGTCCATACAGTGTACTCTTGCCAGTCAGCCAGCGCTTTCCTCAATTTTATTCTCCTTTAATTTTGAGAACGTTATGAAAAGTCCAGTTTGGCAAAGATGCAAAATGATCCATTCTTAATCAGATCAAACTTGTGTCTTTATTACTGTAAAACTCGGATTCTCCTTTGGAAAAATTTAATTAAATAGAACAAGGGCAAGTGTAGAGTCTGGCATCTGGGCAAGAACAACCCCAGATACCGGTATAGGTTGGGAAATGACCTGTTGGAGAGCAGTGTAGGGGAAAGGGACCTGGGGGTCCTGGTGGACAGCAGGATGACCATGAGCCAACACTGTGCCCTCATGGCCAAGAAGGCCAATGGCATCCTGGGGTGTATTAGAAGGGGGGTGGTTAGTAGGGGGAGAGAGTAGAGGTTCTCCTCCCCCTCTACTCTGCCCTGCTGAGACCCCATCTGGAAAATTGTGTCCAGATATGGGCCTCTCAGTTCCAGAAGGACATGGAACTGCTGGAAAGAGTCCAGCACAGGACTACAAAGATGATGAAGGGAGTGGAGCATCTCCCATAGGAGGAAAGACTGAGGGAGCTGGGTCTCTTGGGCTTGGAGAAGAGAAGACTGAGGGGTGACCTTATTAATGTTTATAAATATGGAAAGGGTGAGTGTCAGGAGGATGGAGCCAGGCTCTTCTCAGTGACATCCAATGATAGGACAAGGGGCAATGGGGGCAAGCTGGAACAGAGGAGGTTCCACTTTGATATGAAGAGAAATTTCTTCATGGTGAGGTTAACACAACACTGGCAGAGACTGCCCAGAGAAATGGTGGAGTCTCCTCCTCTGGAGACATTCCAAACCCACCTGGATGCGTTCCTGTGTGCCCTGATCTAGGTGTTTCTGCTCCAGCAGGGGGATTGGACCAGATGCTCTTCCAAGGTCCCTTCCAGTCCCTGATACCCTGTGATTCTGTGAATTGAATTAAAATCCCCTGCTTCTCTCACAGGTCCTCCTCTGTGCTACTTAACCCAACTCTTTAAACAGCTTTTGGCATCCCCTGCAGCCACAGAGTGTTCAGCCCTTGCCCATCATCAATCAGCCTGCAGAGTCACTGCTCAGTAATTTGAAGCATTTCCATCCTCCCTTCCAGTTTAGACCACCGTGGCCTAAGGGATGTTATTCAGCTCCTTCAGGTGGTGACCACCCCCTGCTTCCATATTTGCCCACTGTCTAGTAATCCACCATTAGACATTACAATAATTAAAATAATCTTCCCATTGCGTGTCTTACTGTAGCCCTGCTGAAACCAGCACTGTGGATCTGGTCTGTTTTTTCTTCGCAGTGGAATTTGACCCAGAATTGCTGACTTCCCTGCTTTAAAATATTTAGGGCGTTTGTGTTGCTGTTCCAAATAAGCATAAATAATAATGAATAAAAACTGTTCTGCCAAAAATGGCCAAAGGCAATGCCTTTAAACACAAACTAAGTGCTCTTCAAAGTGGAAAAAAAACAACTCGTGGACTCCTTGGGTTGCCTTCTTGGAAGTGGAGGAAAGAACCTGTGTTGAGAACCAGGAAAATAATGATTTTGAGGCCCGTACTTCAGGGAGGTGTCAACAGGTCCAGCTCTACAGTTCTACACTGTGTGATGGTAGATTGCACCAGGCAGCAGCCTTTGAGCTTAACCCTTATCAAATTATTCCCTCTTTTAAATGAAAAACCCAAACTTTCCAACCAGGCAGATGGTAGGGGCAGGGGGGAAAGAGCAGCAACACTGAAACTCAAGAAAACATTAGTTTTAAACATCAGATGATGCCTTTTGTTCAGTCTGTCCTACAAGAGCAAATCCTCTCAAGGATACAAGGTGGTATGGTCATAAAACCAGGAGATGTTGCCAACTTCTAGCAGTTGAAGGCACTTCGGTGTATCCCATAAATTTCCTCCCGGATAGTCCTGACCTCAGGCCGTTACAAACAAGCTGTTTTCTCTTCCGCAGGGCCCTGACAATTGCATGAAGTGTGCCCATTTTATAGATGGCCCCCACTGCGTCAAGTCCTGCCCGGCGGGGGTTCTGGGCGAGAACGACACCCTGGTGTGGAAATACGCCGACGCAAATGCCGTTTGCCAGCTTTGCCACCCAAACTGTACCCGGGGGTGAGTGATACCCTGGGGACGAGTGGGAAGGGGGTAGAGGGGAAAACTTACAGGGGAACAGCTCATCTCGAGGGAGGGTCCTTTCCCAAGCCGTCCCATTTCAAACCAGTGAGAAGAAGAAGTAGCAGGGAGCGAGAGAGGTCAGGAGCACTGAAACAAGTCCGTTTGTTGATTTAAATAGGAAACTGCCGGGAATTTCACAGAGCTCATCCACTAGCAATGTGTTTTTTTGGGTTTTACCACCTGGCTTGGTGCTGAGTCCCCTGGTTTTGCGAGGCACGTCAGTGACATCTGGTGGATGCCAGGCTCCTGGGTCCTATTTTTGCTCTGCACCTTTGATTTGTTTTTTTTTAAGGAGGGACCCTCAATGGGGTAGCAAAGTGATTTTTTTTGCCTTCTTTACAGATGCTAGCACCTGGTCTGAGTCTTAAAAGCCTTGCTTGCCTCCTGTGTGTGGCTTTATTAATGGGTATCACAGTAAACCAAATCTATATGAACCATTTTTTGTCCCTGTCTGGAGGCGTGCTTAACCTGCCACATGTAAAGAGCTGTGAATTGAACTGCATTTGATCTACTTGAGGATAAGTAACAGCTCTCTCTTCTCCTGGTTTCCAAGCTGCAAAGGACCCGGGTTGCACAGTAAAAGGTTTGAGGGTTTGAGACTTGATGGACTGTGGTGCTTTCAGTACAAGAATCACAGAATGATACGGGTTTGGAAGGGACCTCTGGAGATCATCTAATCCAACTCCATGCCAGAGCAGGTCCACCCAGAGCAGGTCCCACAGAAACGTGTCCAGGTGGGGTTTAAATGTCTCTAGAGATGGAGACTCCACCACCTCTCTGGACAGCCTCTGCCAGGGCTCTGCCACTCTTAAAGGAAACAAGTTCCTCCTCATGTTTAAATGGAACTTCCTGTGTTCAAGTTTGTGTCCATTCCCTCTTGTCCTGTCACTGGGCACCAGTGAAAAAAAAACTAAAAAATACTGGCACCATCCTCTTGACATCTCCTTGAAGTACTTACAGGCGTTGATCAGATCCCCACTCAGCCTTCTCCAGACTAAAAAGACCCAAGTCTACCAAGAAGGTAGTGTTACTATTTTTGCTTACAGTTGGGACATCTGAGGCCAATGGCACTGGTGGGTAGGCAGCCAGTGTCAGAGGCATGATCTGGGACACGCAAGTCTGGCACAGCATTGTCCCTCTAAAGGCCACATCCCATCAGTGATGCCACTTACTTCTCTTCATTCCTTTCCCTTGCTGTGCTGTGGGAACGGGGTCACAGAATTATAGACTCGAATCACATAATCATTTTGGCTGGAAGAGACCCTTGGAATCATTAAGTCCAACCATCAGCCCTACTCTACAAAGTTCTCCCCTACACCAGGTTCCCCAACACCACATCTCAACCACTCTGAAATACATTCAGGTATGGGGACTCAACCCCCTCCCTGGGCAGCCCATTCCAGGCTCTGACCACTCTTTCTGGGAAAAAATCTTTTCTAATGTCCAGCCTAACCCTACCCTGCTGCAGCTGGAAGCCATTCCCTTTCATATCGCTATTTACCCGTGAAAAGAGACCAGCACCAACCTCTCTACAATGTTCTTTCAAGCAGTTGTAGAAAGTGATGAGGTCTCCCCTCAGCCTCCTGTTCCTCAAACTAAACAGTCCCAGCTTCCTCAAACACTTCTCATAAAGATTTATGCTCCAGGCTCTTCAGCAGCTCCATTGCCCTCTTCTGCACTCACTCCAGCACCTCCAGATCTCTCTTGTATTGGAGGTGCCCAGAACTGCTTATAAGGTTCAAGGGGTGGCCTCACCAGTGCTGAGTACAGGGGGACAATCACCTCCCTACTTCTGTTGGGCACACTATTTCTAATACCAGCCAGGATGCCATTGGCCTTCTTGGCTACCTGGGCACACTGCTGGCTCATGTTCAGCCGCTTGTCAACCAGCACCCCCAGTTCCTTTTCTGCCAGGCAGCTCCAGCCACACTTCCCCAAGCCTGTAGCACTGCATGGAGTTGTTGTGGCCCGAGTGCAGGACCTGGCTCTTGGCCTTGTTGAAGCCCATGCCATTAACATTGGCCCATCGATCCAGTCTATCCAAGTCCCTCTGCAGAGCTTCCCTGCCCTCATGCAGATCAACACTCCCACCTAACTTGGTGTCATCTGCAAACTTACTGATATCTGTATCCTTGTCAAGATCATCAATAAAGATGTTAAACAGGAATGGTCCCAACACTGAGCCCTGAGGAACACCACTTGTGACCGGCCACCAGCTGGATTTAACTCCATTGAGCACTACTCTTTGGGACTGTCCTTCCAGCCAGTGCTCGATCCAGCAGATTGTTCAGCAGCAGATCTGTTCAGCTGGATCTGTTCAGCAGCAGGCAAAAAACAGCTGTCTTCCAAAGTTTTTTGCATCCTTCAAATCCAGACTCTCAGCCATTTCTGCCTGACAAGAAAAAACAACTTCATTTCTGTCCCTGTCCAATTTCACGGCTACAGCCCACAAAAAGCATATCAGCATGATTAAGTGCACTAACTTCAGTAGTCATGCAAGTAAGGGTTTTCAGGGTTTGGCTGTATTTTCTTTATTTGAAGAAGCTGCAAGCGAAGAGGGCTTCTCTTCCCAGATGAGCTTTAGGTCTGCTTACTGGTAGTGGATTGCCTCCTTCTTACGGCTGTGAAGAATCTCATCTAGTAATTTTCTTTGCCTTCCTTAGAAAACAGAAGGAACAGAGTTTGCTCTTGCTCAGCCCCGAAGATCCCTTCTTTCACATTTGCCCTGTAACCTCAGGGGGATTTTGTACCCCAGCTTCCTTTCACTCTGCCTCTCGTACAGCTGAGAAAAAAACACTCCCGTAAAGACAGCAATGTCCCAAAAGCTCTGAAATTACCCCACTTATACCTTCGGCAGCTAACGACACACACTAGCTTAATTAATTTGCTGCCTTTTCTCTGTAGTCACTCTCCCAGACTCCGGGAATTAAAGTCAGCCACTGGGGTTGGAAGAGCAAGGAGGAGAGAAGCCACTGCTGTAATTAACAGCACTGGTTGACTTGTGCTGCCATTCAATCTCTACCCACACACTACATGTCCCACCAGCCTTCACATCAAACTCCGGGCAGCTTTAGGGAAGGGTAGGGGTCCAAGAGGCAATAGCATGGTGCAAACGCCTTTGTCACACCTCTGAAGGTTAATGAGAAAGAAGGAGCAGAGGGAAGTCCTTGTAAGGCTTTAAGAAGCCCAGTGGTTTTCCATTTCTTTTATGGCTGCGAAGTGACTTGAGGTCACTCAAGATATGAGGAAAAACTTCTTCAGGGTGAGGGTGACTAAACACTGGAAGGGTCTGCCCAGGGAGGTTGTGGAGTCTCCTTCTCTGGAGACATTCAAAACTCTCCTGGACGTGTTCCTGTGTGCCCTGCTCTAGGTGTTCCTTCTCTGGCAGGGGGATTGGACTGGATGAGCTTTCAAGGTCCCTTCCAATCCCTGAGATTCTGTGATTCTGTGAGGTGTTACGGCCTGAGTTCCCTCCGAAAGGCCATAAATCACAGCAGCTTGGCTGGTTTATATCAAATTAGGAACTATGGACCGAGGAGAAAGTTGTTAAAATCTTGACGGATTTGGGAAACAAAATAGCTGTGGCCTCACTGGGATGAGTAATATTTACATGGACAGATGAAATGCTTAGTTCAGGATGCAAAAGTGTACCGGGACTATGGGCAGCACTAATTTTCCAGTGACTGGAGAAGTGCTTCAGAGACTGCAACTGCTGCCAGCTTCTGTCTGGTGTAGCTGTAGGATCTTGAGGCAGTTCATAACACAAGGCCACGCTTCTCAGTTTCTGTAAGCAGAGGCAAAATGATTCAGGAATGGAAAAAGTGACTTTAGATGCCATATAACTTGGGTTAACTTACGTTGGGTGTCATCATTAAATTCCACATTAAGAAAGATGGTTATATTTAGTCCTGGATGGATATTTGTCATAGGCTTTATTTTTCCTTTGACTTGTGAAACGAATCAGAAAATCACATGGGATTTGAAAAGCACAAGCTGAGCTGTCATTTTCTTCCCAAACACCTTTTTACTTTATCCCACCAGGCCTGATGTTGATGGATTTGTGTGGGAAATAATTTTAAAAAGGAGATGAAAATCTCTACTTTTCCAGCTTTCTACTTTCTGGTGTAGGAAAAAGAACTGGTCGACCATTCCTCAGACTGTAGATGCTATCCCCTCAGCCATTGTTTGGTTGGTTTGGGATTGGTTTTTGGTTGTTGCTGGTAGGAAGCACATGGAACACATGCCAAAAATTCCAGCCAACTGGAATTTTTTAGGAGGAGATAATTTGAGGGACCACAGCCACAATCTGAAATAAAGTGAGGACTGTTCATTTAACATCTTTATCGTGGGAAGCTGCACATGCTTCGTTGCATTAACATGTAGGAATTCGTATCCAGGTGGCAGAGCGTGATAGGTTGAGGTCTTGGGTCTTAGATCTGTTGAGCACCCCAAGAGAGAAGCCTGGTGCGAAGCGAGGTACATCTCCTGTGGCTGTAAGCAAGCTGTTGGTTCTGCTCTGCCTGTGCAGCCTCTCTGTGCTTAGTTACACACAACTGAGCAAACAAACGAAGCCGTAGGCAGGCAGGGAACACTAACAAAGCCAGGCGCCTGGGATCCGGGAACCGGTATGCAGAGCACTTCCAGCATGTCCAGGACACCAGGATGTACATTCTTGCATGGGAGCCCAGTGAGCTTACAAGACCTTCCAGATGCTTGGCCTTGGAGCACTGTGTTTGGCTCAGAGACAAGTCAAATACAGGAGGGAAGATCAGAGTAATGAAAACAGACAAACAAACAAACAAACCCCCTCCCCTCCAAAACGAGTTGTTACTGCACCTTTTCCTCCCCCGGACCTAGATCGACTTATGAGATAAGATCTGCAACTCCACCTGCCATCTTGAATTTTTTCTGGTTCCTCTTCTTGGCAAGAGGGACTTCAGGGCGGTTTTCCTGGCACGGGCTCACTCCTTACCCCCTACTTGACCTCCTCTGCAGTTGTTTTGGGACGATGCCTTTTCTTTAAGTCAGCGCAGGGAGCGGATACCACAAACTGGACTTCTCTCCTTGCTGTGCTCTGTTTTTCAGAGGTGATGTAACCCTCTCTGCAATGCTCTTCTTCCTTGGGAGACACCACAAAGACCACAATTCCCATGAAGAGCCTACATCTTGTAGCCCAGCAGCACTTAGGGAATGTGCAGTGCCCGTTAGACCGTCAAGTGAATGCAGTCACTGTGTTTTCACCCCTGTTGGTTTTCCTGCACCAGGCTGCCAAAATGAATTTCAGGCATTTAAAACTGAAATGGGGGGGTGAACGACTTGCTCGCAGAGTTTCTGGCTCTCTGAATAAGTGCCATACCTGTTTACATTACCAGTAACTTAAGATCTTAGATTCTGAAGGAAAAACACCCCGGTAATGTACAAACAGGCTGTAGCCGAAGGGAGTGCTGTCAAATCCTGTTTTCTGATGGAAACTTTTATCTGCCACCCATGTTTTCCCACAGAAAATCTGGAAATTGGAATCTTTTCCTTACCAGGAAACAAAGATTATGCAGGTGACCCTGCAGCAGCAGATTTCCATGTGGCTTTCTACCCTTGTGCAGGCTACTTCTGGCCTCCTCCGTGATCAGCCCTGAGCTTCTGTGCTAGCAGAGATGCCCATGTAGAGCCAGGGAATCCAGGTCCATTTGAATTTTACCTATATCCTCCCTCCATTCTGCCACATGATAGAAAGTTGTCTTAAAATATTACTGTCATGGTTTCAGCCAAAATTACCAAAACCAGGCTGACAGATGGCCCTTCCTCCCCCCAAAAAGGAAGGAGAGGAAGACGATAAGGAGATTTACAGTTTTAGAATGAACTAAACTNGTTTTTCCGCTTCCCACCCTCCAAGGGGGCAAATCCTGCCATTCCCTGCCCTTGGCTGTTCCAGCAATGAGTCTAAGCCAGGGCCTCTCTGCACCATCCCTTGGGGTGATCAGGGCTGAGCACCCTGAGAGGGAACAGTTTCTGAATCATCTGCTGTTCATTCCAGAGTTTGGTGAGTTAGAAGAGACCCTGCTAAAAAAGTAAAATTATTGAAGAGAAAATTGGTTCATTTTACTTCAAACCAGGACAAATCCTTATACTGAGTCTGCAGCGTAGCTATGCCTCTAGATGAAAGACTTTCGAACAAGACCGTTGACAGATATTTTATGGAGTGTTTGGCTGTTACAAATTCCTGTGTTAGTACCTGGACCACTCTGAAACACAAGCTTTTCCCTCAGCAGCACCCTCTCTTCAGTTGGTGTTGCGGGAGTACACATGCCAGAGCTAATGTGTTTGTGATGCTCATTTGTTTTCACAGGTGCAAAGGGCCAGGTCTGGAAGGCTGTCCTAATGGGTGAGTATTTCAAGTTTGCTACAACTAACGACAGAGCTGAAACGAATGCCTGTGTGTTTCCCTTTCCAGGCTGGACAATGCAAGGCTGGAACTAAAGTTAAGTCTTCAGCGCTGGACAGGGAGGGAAGTGACAGATTACAGCCAAGTACTGACCTACAAAAATGATTTCAAGAACATGACAGGCTGAGGGGGCTTGTTCAACCTGGAGAAGGCTCCGGGGAGACCTGAGAGCAGCCTTCCAGTACCTGAAGGGACTACAAGAGAGCTGGAGAGGGACTCTTTGTCAGGAAGTTTAGTGCCAGGACAAGGGGTAATACTTTAAATTGGAAGAGGGGAGATTTGGATGAGATACCAGAAAGAAGTTCTTTGCTGTGAGGGTGGTGAGACACTGGAACAGGTTGCCCAGAGAAGTGGAAGACCCATCCCTGGGGCCAGGCTGGACAAGGCTTTGAGTACCCTGGTGTTGTGGGAGTTGTCCCTGCCCAGGGCAGGGGGGTTGGAACTGGATCATCTTTAAGGTCCCTTTCAACCCAGACCATTCTATGATTCTATGATTCTAACCAAGACATTCCTGCTGGCACAAGACAGGAGTCCAACCATAAGCAACAAAAAAAACCACCAAACCCAAATAACCCCACCACTCACTGAAAACACCACACCCAAACCCCCCCTCCGCCCCTAACAACAACCACCACACCCAACAATGCCACTAGAGCATGCCCTGAAGTGCCACATCTACATGTGTCTTAAATACCTCCAGGGATGGTGACTCCACCACCTCCCTGGGCAGACCATTCCAGTGCCTGACCACCATCTCAGTCAAGTCATTCTTGCTAATATCCAGTCTAAACCTCCCCTGCCACAACTTCAGACCATTTCCTCTGGTCCAGTCATGATTCCTTTGGGAGAAGAAGCCAACACCCACCTCTCTACAACCTCCTTTCAGGGAGTTGTGGAGGGCAAGGAGGTTTCCCCTCAGCCTCCTCTTCTCCAAACTAAATATGCCCAGTTCCCTCAGCCTCTCCTCATGTGACTTGTTCTCCAGACCCCTCACCAGCTTGGTAGCTCTCCTCTGGACACATTCCAGCACTTCAATGTCCTTCTTGTAGTGGACAATTGTGAACACAGCCCTCGAGGTGAGGCCTCACCAGTGCCCAGTAGAGAGGCAAAACGCTAGGAGGAATGAGACATAAGAGAAGGTTTTCAGCTTCCTCTCCATCTTCCTTCCTGGACGGACCCTCAACGTAACTTCTGTTGTGCTTTGAAAAGAAAGCTTACAAAGTTGTCACAACCTTACCTGTGTGGAGCACCTTTTCTTTCCCCTCCTGCTTTGCAATGTTAAAATCACCATTGTTATACAAGCAGACTCATCTTAGCAAGGCTCAGTTACTGCCATACACCATAGGAACAGTTTTAAAGGGGAAATAAAAGTGCTTTGATTTATTAAAGGGGGGAGTGCAAATACGGGACAAAAGTAGAAAGCCAGCAAATAAATGGCACAAAAATAGTAGGTTCAGAATGTTGTTCAGGAAGGAGTTGCAGAAGAAGGAAGAGATGGCTGAACAGTGGGGCAGAAATTTTCACTGCCAAGCATAATGAAAGTCAGGATGATCTCATATCAGTTCTATTCTTCTGATCCTTCACTTTTTCTTAAAGAATAAAACTAACGCATACTACCACTGGGTGAGGAACTTAAAAATACAGATGCTCAAGATACCTGAAATGTCAAATAGGTTTAAATGGAAACCCAGAGAATGTGTTTCATCAAAACCCATGGCTTTGTGCAATCCTTGTAGGGTTTGGTTTTAAATCTTGTCCTTCAGCATGTTGCTGGGGTTTTTGTTTGGTTTTTTTATTTTTCTTTATGTATCCCTTCCTGTCTTGCAGCTCCAAAATCCCATCTATCGCAGCGGGTGTCGTCGGAGGTCTCCTGTGCCTGGTGGTGGTTGGCTTGGGCATTGGGCTTTACCTGCGGAGGCGCCACATCGTCAGAAAGCGGACCCTACGCCGGCTGCTGCAGGAGAGGGAGGTGAGCGCTGCCACCACCATGACCACTGCTTTATTTGGGGCACGAGGTGCTGGGTCCTCCTAACGGAGCATTAAAGCACATTGTACCTACCTTCTAACTTATCAAGCCTTTGAGTTGGCCAACATGGTGTCTGCCATGCTGGTTGGAAAAGGGGTGGCGTGCACCTAACACCTCCTCACTTAATCTCAAGTCTTATCCCAGTGGAAATAAGTTTCCTAAAGCTTTCAAAAGCTTTAGGGGAGCAGAAGGTGCTGGCCTCCTCCTACCAGAGCATTAAAGCACTTTGTATCTCCCTTCTAACTCAACAAGCCCTTGGCTTGGCCAACACAGTATCTGCCACATCAGTCAGAAAAGAGGCAGTATGCACCTAACATCTTCTCAATTTCAAGACTTATCTCGGTGGAAATAAGTTTCCTAAAGCTTTCAAAAGCTTTAGGGGAGCAGAAGGTGCTGGCCTCCTCCTACCAGAGCATTAAAGCACTTTGTATCTCCCTTCTAACTCAACAAGCCCTTGGCTTGGCCAACACAGTGTCTGTCACACCAGTCAGAAAAGAGGCAGCATGCACCTAACATCTTCTCACTCACTTAATCTCAAGTCTTATCCTGCTGGATATAAGTTTCAAAAAGCTTTCAAAAGCTTTAGAGGATTTAGATGTCTAAATCCTAATGAAAACGATAGAAAATATCTGCTCAGGGGAAAAAAATCCACAAAGCTATGCCTTCAGGGTGAGGTGCAATGTCTTTGCTGATCCTGACCACCATGCCATGTAGACCCTCAGCCTTGAGTCGTTTATCCCTCCAGACAAGCCTCGAGGCTGCCGTGGCAACTTGGGTGCCTTTGAAAGTTTCACCCACTTGATCAGACCTATAAAAAAAGAAGAGAGAGAAAGGAGAGGGAGGGAAAGGAATTGAGGAAGTGTTTGTGCTTGTCTTTGGTTTGCTTTTTAGCGCAAAAACCCCGCAAAGCCATCAAAGTGAACGGCGCAGCCTGTTGGGTGTGAACATGATTTCTATCCTGCTTTTTTTTTTAATTATTATTTATTTTTCTGAGGTTTTGGTTTTTTTTTTGCGTGTGGTACAGCATCGCCCTCTGGGTACCTCCCATATAAAACGGCAAAACCCATTATCCTGGATTAAAGCCGCTCTTTTATGATTAGCCCCCCCTTCTCTTTCTAGTCCAATCCTAGTAAATGAATACAAAATTGTATTTACAAAAATCCCAGTTGCAGCCAGCTTCCTTCTGTTGTGCTCACTGGATTTGCAGAGCCAGCTGCTAAAATCCTTTAAATAAAACCTGTCCTGCTTTTTAATGCACTACCTGAGAGCATTTTACCTACCACTCTACCCTACGCTTGTGATAGTAGGGTTGGTTTTGTGCCCTCTGGAGTCTTCAAAATGAGGATATTTCATCCCAACAGAGAGCTTGTTGGTCCAATAAAAACCAGACTGTGTCTAACTAAATATGGTTTTATTCAAAGGAAAGGAAAGAGGGGAAAAAGAATCACCCAGGGGAAAAAAAAGCTCAGTTATGTATCAATAAAATGTTAAATATCTCTGTTTGGAGGACACTACTGGTGTTTGCAATAAGGCTTAGATCAAATTTTGAAAACACCCAAAATCAGCTCAACCCCGCTTTTTGTGCTGAGAAAAGAATCGCTCCTGGAGTTCCAGTTGCTGCTCGTAAACCCTGCAAGCCTGATCTGGGGGAGCCACTGGTACCATGGGAATTTCACCCAGTTGAGCACGAGCGAACTTGAAAGGTAGCAGGTGATTCCTGCCCTGTATTTGAAATATTTTTATAATTCCTTCACAAGTTAGACAAAAAAGGAAAAGAAAAGAAAAAGAGAAGATCTTCTTTAGGATCTGTAGTGGTTGCTCTGTTCTTCATGACGTGTGTTTTAAGGCTTTGAAGTCAAAGCCTTCATTTGACCAGCCGTATTCCTTACTAGAGTTGCTCCCTATTTCAGAGGTGAATTCCATCCCAAAGTGAGGACTGCCATCTTTTTGTCCTTCAAAATCCCAGTCCTCATTCTGGGGTGTGTTTTACCTCTGAAACTTGGAGCGACTCTAGGTTGTGGACCTGTTCTCCCATAAACTTCATGTGGAATAAAGCTTTCATTGTGTTAAGGGAAGGATTTATTTGCTTCCACAAAAGCGTGCTGCTTGCTGCCCTCCTAGGCTGTATGTCCTTCTAACATCTTCTCTCTGCACCAGCTCGTCGAACCACTGACACCCAGCGGGGAAGCACCAAACCAGGCTCATCTGCGAATTTTAAAGGAAACAGAATTTAAAAAGGTCAAAGTGTTGGGCTCCGGCGCTTTTGGCACTGTTTATAACATAATATCACTGTGTTTCTCTTCTCCTTAGCATCTTGCTCCCTTATGCAGAAGCCACTCAAACGAAACTGGTGAAAGGCCTGGAGAATATATCTTATGAGGAATGATCGAGGGTGCTGGGACTGTTTAGTCTGAGGAAGAGGAGGCTGAGGGGAGACCTCATCACTCTCTACAACTGCTTGAAAGGGCAAGAGAAGTTGGTGCTTGTCTCTTCTCAGGGGAATTAGTGATAGAAGAAGAGGGAATGCCTTCAAGCTGCAGCAGGGTAGGGTTAGGCTGGACATTAGGAAAGAATTTTTCCTAGAAAGAGAAGTCAGATCCTGGAAAGGGCTGCCCAGGAAGGTGGTGGAGTCACCATCCCTGACTGTTTAAGAGTAGATTAGATGTGGTGTTGAGGGATCTGGTGTAGGGGAGAACTTTGTAGAGTGGGGCTGATGGTTGGACTCTGTGATCCCAAGGGTCTCTTCCAATCTAAATGATTCTATGATTCTATGAATGAGGAGCTGGGGTCATTGCATAGATCTTTCTAAACTAGATTGTATGGTGGGTATGTACTTAATGGTAGAGAGATGACTTGATCATCATTAGTTGAGTTATGAATTGGGTAGCATGGGAAGTTGTACATAAGGAATTGCCAAAGCTGTACTCATGAACCCCAGGGGCAAAGACCTCTACTTAAAAACTGCCACCGACAAATACACACCGTTGTGAATACAAGGCAGAAAACAAAACAACAACAAAAAAAGATAACACATTGGTCACTTGGATGCTAAGCCATTTTTCTCTGTGGTCTGGAGTCTTGTTTTTGCAATTGTCTATCAGTCCCTCACTGGAAGCGACTCAGATGTGTGGAAGTGTCTATGCACCTCCAGTTGTCTACGTCCATAGGATGTTTTTTCTTTTGGTGATTGTTCGTTCTCTACGTTTCTTCTTCAACTGTTTCCACCTTCCTCTGCTTCTCCTTTTATGCAGAATATGGGTTTCAGGCTTTGCCAGCGGGGCTGACGCATAAACTACAGACCTACAGACCTGCATAAACTGTAGGTTCACATCTTTCTTCATAATGCTCTGCACTCTGAAGCAGGCTCCCCAGCTATGGCTGGGAACTGCAAGGACACAAATCCCCTTCACCTCTGAAAATGCCCACCCAACATTTCGGGTACTTCAGCAGAGCATTCTTGTAGCCCCACGCCATTTGCCTGCCGCCTCAATGCCCTCGTCACACTGGAGGCCTAGAGCACTATTGTAGAACCAGTCAGGCACAAACCCACCAGCCACTGCTTATGCTTAGGACCAGATTATTTTACGGGACAGATCCCACCTCGTTTTCATGTGGAAAATCCCTCTTCTTTTCACCCCTTGCTATATAAATTGGAAGTGGGAAGGTCTTGCGCGTGCGGTTGCCGTGATGGGCTAATAAATTAGGGTTCCATCCATGCAAGTTGCTCTTGGGCTATTTGTACAAGGACAGTAATGAACGTGCCTTTCCAAAAAGTACAGTAGAGGTGACTGAAGAAGTACCACTCGCTGCATTAACAGGATTTTACCAACACCCACAAGACATACTTTCTGCAATTTTTGTGTTGTCTGCCATGTCTTCCCTTTGCTCAGAAGATTTAAGTCTCTCCGAAGATGTAAAATGTTTATGTAATTGGGAGAATTAGCCTGTTAGATATGAGGCCGAGTAACTCTTTGTACTTCTTTTTGGTAGGGGCTTTGGATCCCAGAAGGAGAGAAGGTTAAAATTCCAGTTGCTATTAAAGAATTGAGAGAGGCTACATCGCCGAAAGCCAACAAGGAAATACTTGATGTAAGTTTTCGTCTTTGTTTTGCCAAGGTGACTGTGGTCTGTGAATTTTCCTGTGTAACAACTAAAGGGATTAGAGGAATTTGGGTGGGAAGAAATACCTTGCAACCCCAAACTGCATTCTCCACATAGAAGCACTGGGCTTTGTAGCCCGGTTTGTGAAGTGCTCTTGTGGCTCTTGACATGCAAATTCACGAAGCATTCCATGTTCCATAACCAGGTGGATAGATAATGGTAAAGCCATGGATGTGGTCTGTCTTGATTTCATGAAAGCATTTGACACTGTCTCCCACAGTCTCCTCGCAGCTAAACTGAGGGAGTTTGGTCTGGATGATGGAGTAGGGAAGTGGATTGTGAACCAGCTGAAGGAAAGAAGCCAGAGAGTTGTCAATGGGACGGAGTCTAGTTGGAGGTCTGTGTCTAGTGGAGTTTCCCAAGGATCAGTACTGAGACCAGTACTCTTCAAAATATTCATTAACAGCTTAGATGAGGGAATAGAGTGCACTGTCAGCAAGTTTGCTGATGACACACAACTGGGAGGAGTGGCTGACACGCCAGAAGGCCGTGCTGCCATCTAGTAAGACCTGAACAGGCTGGAGAGCTGGACAGGGAGAAACTTAACAAGACCAAGTGTAGAGTCTGGCATCTGGGTAAGAACAACTCCAGGTACTTGAGTTGGGAAGTGACCTGTTGGAGAGCAGTGTAAGGGAAAGGGACCTGGGGATCCTGGTGGACAGCAGGATGACCATGAGCCAGCATTGTGCCCTCATGGCCAAGAAGGCCAATGGCATCCTGGGGTGTATTAGAAGGGGGGTGGTTAGTAGGTGGAGAGAGGTTCTTCTCCCCCTCTACTCTGCCCTGGTGAGACCCCATCTGGAATATTGTGTCCAGTTCTGGGCCTCTCAGGTCAATAAGGACAGGGAACTGCTGGAGAGAGTCCAGGGCAGAGCCACAGAGATGATGAAGGGAGTGGAGCATCTCCCATCTGAGGAAAGACTGAGGGAGCTGGGTCTCTGGAGCTTGGAGAAGAGGAGACTGAGGGGTGACCTTATTAATGTTTATCAATATGTAAAGGGTGAGTGTCAGGAGGATGAAGCCAGGCTCTTCTCAGTGACGTCCAGTGATAGGACAAGGGGCAATGGGTGCAAGCTGGAACAGAGGAGGTTCCACCTAAATACAAGGAGAAACTTCTTCAGGGTGAGGGTAGCAGAATACTGGAAGGGGCTGCCCAGAGAGGTTGTGGAGTGTTGTCCATGTCCTGTTCAGCCCTTTGAGTTCCAAGTGGGCCCCTACTGGGCTGCTCTAGAGGACTGATCAGCCCAGGGGTGCTCCAAGCAACACAGTGAGTTTGGTGGAGATAAAATATTTAAGCTCCTCCTTGCTATACCCACATCAATTTGCCTCTAGAAAGCTTAGGTTGGAACCTTGGATTTGGCAGGGGCTCATCTATCGAATCACGTTTGCAGGGACAGGACACACATCCCTGGTATGTCCCAAATGGACCTGTGGTGTGCAGGTCCACAGCTTGAGACAGCTTGTTTGTGTGGAAGTGGTGGTGGTGTTAATCAAAGGCACAAATCCTTCATCCATGGAGAAAACGGTGGACTCTGTTGATTTTGGTAGGAACTGAACCACCTTAGCAGGAAATCTCTTTTAAGAAGAGAGGTCCAGCTTTGGCCAGTAAATGACACCTCTGGTAGGCAGGCTCATCTCAAATGGTTCAAGCTGGTGAAGATCTTAACACAAAGCTAGGTTCTCATAGTGGGAAGCGTCAGGATGACTGGCTGTGGATAAACCATTGCCTGTGCTACTGAAGATAATAAACCACACCGGATTTTTCCAATCACCCTGAATAAACAGTGTTCTTCCAGGACATTATTCTCCTTCAAGGGTTTGCTTGTTATGGACGTGTATTGCAGCAATGCAGAAAGAATAGGGGGTCCACCTCAGAATCCATCCCTGAAGCAATATTCATCCTGATTTTAGTTTAGTTGAACTCCAGACCAGTCTCAGCCCTTCCCGAGGTCCCTGACCCATGTGGCCCTGCTCCCTGCCCCTCATCTGCTTGCTGGCATGCCCCACATTGAGGAGCTGGCAGAGGTGCTGCCCAGCTGCCAGCCTGGAGCCTATGCCACTGATTTCCCTCTTCACGGTGATAAGGAGCATGACACAGTCTTTAAAAAGGATGCTTTGGACTTAACTGCGTTGAGTTCCTGTGTACTGAAGGAAGGGTTAATGAATATTCCTTCAGTGCTGCATTCTGCCTTCTGCAGATGAAGATAGTGGCATGAAAGGGTAGTAGATGCTGGGACTGTGCTCTCTTTGGCCGTATCAAAGTACTTTTTTCAAAGAAGTTTCTGTAGCTTATCCCCACATTATCTTTTCTTTTCCGTTGAATTCGGAAGCTTAACAAAAAGCTCTCGCTTTTATTCAGTCCTGTCCATTGTTTAGATTCTTTGGCTGGTGGAATTCATTCTATATTTCATAAGAAAAGTCAGAAGTGCAAAACCAGGAAAAGAAGTCGGAGACATAACCCCAGAAGCTCCTCTCAAAACAGATCTTTTGCTGCACAACTGACTTTTCAAGGTCACTGAAGCCTCAGAGATAATAATGTCCAATTAAAGATGATTTGTCTCACAGAAACACGCTAGGTATCGAACAAGCACAGCAGCTTTAGCTCATATAATCCAGGCAAGCTCTCCCTGGCTTTATTAGGGTAGGGCTAATTCAGAAGATTGTTGTTGAATACCAAGCATACTTGGAGCGGGTCAGAGCGTACGACAGAGATCTCCAAGATAAACAGTTGAAACAAAGGCCCACTTTCATGTCTTGGGCTACGTAGAGGGACCCACGGCCACACAGTAGCTCCCTTCTGCTCCCTGCCAGGAGGTGGTGGTGGCCTATTTTACTTTGCAGTATCAAATGTAATAGGCAGTGTCAAGGCTTGGCTGCTCTCCCAAAGCTGCATGACCCCCTACGCCCACCCAGCTCTTCCAGCATCCCGGCTCTCCTAGCATCCCGGCGCTCAGCCCTGCGCGGGCTGTGTGGCAGATGGGCAGCCAGAACAGTTCCGACTCGGCAGATCTTTTTGTGGGTTTGGTTGTGTTTTTTTCCCCTCCCCAGCTGAAATGAATATGCAGCTGAATCCCAGCAGGAAGCCAGGCCAAGGAACAAGGCGCCCTTCGTGGGTACAACAGCTCGGTTTGGAAGCCTAGAGAGACGAGCGGGTGTTTGGGTCTCTGCTCTCCATCTGACTATTGTGTAATGCATTTGCAGGATTCTCTGAAAAATGCTGCCACTAATATCTATATAATCAAACAGCTGATTATATTCTTGGTTTATCTTTCTTCGACTTAGCCCACGGAATCTGTGCTATCCTCACAGAGTTGTGCTCGCATCCTGCAGTAGGCTGAGGAGCACTTACCCCATGCTGCTGCTGGAGATCTTCTCTAACCTGGAAGCCTGGAGGCCACTTTCATCCCAGGGGCTCCAAAACCAGGACACCAAACACAGAATATTACATCATGTTTTGCTGGGCTGGCACGTCAAACAAACAATGCCAAGGCCCAAAAGTATTGCTTTAGAGTTGGGGTTGCTTATTTCTTGAACGTCATCACTTTGATAACCTTGTTTAATCACAGTTATCAGCTCCACAGCTATGTGACATCTGTGGAAAGCTTGTTAGATGATGAGTAAAATGCTATGGTATTTCTCCTCTTAAGCTTTTTAGGAAGTGCAGATATGCTCTTTTCCGTGCACTTCAGAATGATTTTAGGCTTTTTGGGGGTGGCTTCTTGCCTCATGATGCATTGCCAAGGGATGTCACTGGGATGAACTGGGGGATGTTGCAAGTTGGTGTCACTCCAGATGCTGAGTTAAGATGCTGACATAAAAGCTCACTGCAGGGAAAAATTCCCATTTATTTCCCATCATGTAGGTTTTTGATCAAATGACTTTAAAAGCATCTAAAAGGGACATACTGTAAAGCAGAGACAGAGTTAGTTTTAAAAAACAGAACAAACTTCATCTCTATGTTTTTCCCCAGTTGGAATAATTTCTTTGAGCTGGCACTTGACAGCGAATGTCAATATGAATATAGATGTCAAATTACAATCTGTAAGTAGATTTTGCCCACAACAATCCCCCACGAAGTTGGGGGAATTTTGCCCCATGATGGGGCCAGAGGATGTATTCAGTGTGAACTGCGCTGGTCTTGAAGGGGCTTCTCCCTTCCTATGGAAGTGGAAAGGAAGAGAAGGTATCTTGGGTACCTTAGGTATGTACCTAAAGCTACTTAAGGTGAATCTAGGCTTGAAAGATGAGATTTTCACATATTTATGAAACTCAAACCTAAAGAATCAACTCAACCCAGTTGACTGAAGGTTTTATTATGCTTGGGATCCCACATTATAAGTACCTTCCTGGTATCATTCACATTGCTTGATGGATCTAAAACAGCTTTTCCAACTGGGGACAATATTTTCACAAGTGTTGCTTAAAGGAGACACATATTTAAGCTTCTAAAGAGATAAACTGATTATTAACCTGTTTGGTCTGACATGGACTGAAGAACAACACGGTCAAGAAAAACATGTTCTCTTAAAAAGTCGAACAGTCAGTCACATCCTAAATGACAACTTTTACTTTGTAGGCTAGTATGAAGCTTCACAGAGGGGCAAAAGTCTCAAAACTACTGATTTCCAGTCAGTTCTGTGCAAAGATCTGTGGAGGAAAAAAAAGCCACATGACACATGTTCACAAGATGTGTGGCCTTTGCAATTAGGTGCTCCAAATGGTGAAATCCCTTCAGCTTCCAGTGGATGTTCAATTTATTAATTCCTCGTAGGTCCATAAATTTTGTCCCTGGGATTTTACACCCAGTGCTTGCTTGGTGCACCAGTAGCAGGAGACTGACTCTTCTGTGGCATCTCAGTGATGCTTCAGTGTTCAAAATCTGGACTCTCTACTAAGTGGAAAAAAACTTGATTGACTGAGTGGGAAATGCGAGTATTTTCTATGTGATATGAGACACAGAGTTTGCATTAGAGTATTTTATCAAACTCTTGAATCACCCACTTATTTTAAGCTGACTCCAAGTATTTCTGTCATCCCAAAGGGACTGTTTCACCTTGTTGGTTGTTTTTTCCCCTTTCTTCTCAGGAAGCTTACGTAATGGCTAGTGTTGACAACCCTCATGTGTGCCGCCTGTTGGGAATCTGCCTCACGTCTACTGTTCAGCTCATCACACAGCTGATGCCCTACGGCTGCCTCCTTGATTACATCCGAGAGCACAAGGACAACATCGGCTCCCAGTACCTCCTCAACTGGTGTGTGCAGATTGCAAAGGTAAGCAGGTGGCGCACCTCCAGACCAGCTGTAACTCAGACCCTAACACAGAGATCTTGTCACTTCATCTTAAACAATCTGCCGTCTTCAAGCGTGTCGTGGTTTCAGCCAAATTTACCAAAACCAGGCTGACAGATGGTGCTTCCACCCCCATCAGAGGCAGACGAACAGACAGGGTCCTCCTGGGACATTGGCCATGGAAGGCCCTCAGCTTTTGTACTGAGCATGGGGCATATGGGATGGAATCCCCCCTGTGGGTCAGTCTGGGGTCCCCTGTCCTGTCCCCTCCTCCCCACAGGGGTGACCCCTGGAGGTTTTTCCGCTTCCCACCCTCCAAGGGGGCAAATCCCGCCATTCCCTGCCCTTGGCTGTTCCAGCAATGAGTCTAAGCCGGGGCCTCTCTGCACCACCCCTTAGGGTGATCAGGGCTGAGCGCCCTGAGAGGGAACAGTCTCTGAACCATCTGCTGTTCATTCCAGAGTTTGGTGAGTTACAAGAGGCCCAGCTAAAAAGGTAAAATTATTGAAGAGAAAATTGTTTTGTTTTACCTCAAAACCAGGACAAAGTTGCTAAGCAGACCTCAAGTATTCTTCAAAGCGCTCATAGAAAGCATAATATTATCATCAAGATATTTGTATCCAAACAAAACCACCCTGTAATGAAATGACAATGCGATGTAACGAAGCTGTGGCATGGAAGGGAGTAGAATTTGGCAACTCCCAGACAAAAATGCTGCTCCTATCTGGACTTCTTCAGGCTGGGCCAAGTGGCAGGCAGTAGTGTTGCTGAATAAACCTTCTCGTGCACCTTAGAGAATTTCAGGCTGAAATCTCTGAGGCCCAGTGATTGAAACTGCTGAAAATTAAATACCAGGTCCATTCTAGCACTGGCTGGCTGTGACTGAAAGACTTTCAGGCACCCCAGGGCTGTTCTGTGATTTATATACAGAATCACGTACTCAGGGAATTGTCAGAGTTGGAAGGGACCTCTAGAGATGATCCCATCAAACTCCCCTGCTAAAGCAGGGTTGCCCAGAGCACGTCACTCAGGGCTGCATCCAGGTGGGGCTGGAAGGTCTCCAGAGAAGGGGACTCCACACCTTCCCTGGGCAGCCTCTGCCAGGGCTCTCCCACCCTCACCACAAAGAAGTTTCTCCTCGTATTCAAATGGAACATCCTATATGTTCCTTGTGCCCGTTGCCCCTCGTCCTGTCACTGGGAACCACTGAAAATTGTCTAAAGAGCCCCAGCTCTCTCAGCCTTTCCTCATTAGGGAGATGCTCCAATCCCTCCATCGGCTTGGTTGCCCTACGCTGGACTCTCTCCAGTGACTCCCTGTCTCTCTTGAACTGGGGAGCCCAGAACTGGAGGCAGGATTCCAGTTGTGGTCTCCCCAGTGTAGAGCAGAGGGGGAGAATGACCTCCCTCCAACTACTGGCTACACTCTTCCCTAGGCAGCCCAGGATGTCATTGGCCGTCTTGGCTACAAGGGCATGTTGCTGGCTCATGGGTAGTTTATTGTCTACCAGGACCCCCAGATCCTTATCGTCAAAAGTGCTTTCCAGCAGGTCCATCCCTAACCTCTGTTGATGCCTGGGGTTCCTCCTTCCCAGGTGCAGAACTTGCTCTTTTTGAACCTCATGAGGTTCTTCTCTGCCCAGCTCTCCAGTCTGTCACACTGGATGGCAGCCCAGCCCTCTGGAGTGTCACCCAGGCCTGAGTTGGTGCCTGTAATCTAATCACAGTGGCAAATGAAAGACTCATTATCACACTTGGCACTGTTTGTCAAAGAGAAGAGCAGCGGAGGAGACTGAAGCAGAGCCTTGAGCCCTGAGCCGCAATGTGCTGTGCTTGGAAGGCAGTTTGCCATTTGCAAGCCTGGGAGAATGGAGCAAAACCAGCAAAAACCCCACCATAAGAGCTGCAGATGGTTGGAGACTGGTTGCATGAGATGGCAGTATCCACACAGCCCAGCTGCTTTCACCCTGCTTTTTTCGGGAACGCCGCTCTGCAAGCTAACCACACGCTTAAGAGCCTTATCGCTCCCTCAAGACCTTGTATACATCCCAGGCTTGCCTGGTGCGGTTTGCTTTCAGGAAACACGCTGAGAACCTCAGAAATGCATCCACCAAAAGTACACAGGGCACATTTTTCATTTCAGCGAGTGTACTTTTTTCACAGCGCGCTCCACGGCAAGTGAATCGTAATTCCTGCATGCCCCTGGGAAGTGGGCTGCCTTTTTTTCCTGACTCTTTCACTCTCGTTTAACATCAATTACTGCTCTGTCCTGGTTTCGGTCCCTTTGGGGGATGAGCTGGAGGCCACGCTTCCCTCCTCCTCCTCTTTTGTTAATTTTTAAGGTGGCAAAATCAGTCCCCAAGTTGACCCTCGGGGCAGGGCTTGCCTGAGAGTTTGCCATTCACAATTGTTAGCTTCTGTTTGATTTTTTTTTTCCCTGTGTGGGTTCAACATTGGCCCAGAGCAGTCTCTACCCTCTCCAGTGCTGCCCTGACCTTCAACACGCTCCTTTGTGCTGCCAGGCACCGAGGTTCTCCTCAAAGCACTTCTAAATCACACATACGGCTTTTTCCCACCAGTGTGTCCGGTGGTGCTGCTCTGATAAATTCATCTCTGATTTTTTGGACATTCTCTGACTCCTTAAAAGTCTACTTTTGGAGGGGGCGGGGAAGAGAATGAAACAGATCTCTTTATGTCTGGTAACTAACCAGCAGGAGGCAAGTTCCCCAGGAAGCTTATTTTTGTTTCCGTTTTCACAGCTTTGAAATAAGTTTTCTTTGCATTTTTTTACAAACATTATTTTTCACTGAACTAAGGGGGTCAGGTCTTTCAGGCAGGCTGTTTTATCAACGATATAGACAGAGGGATCGAGTGCACCATCAGCAAGTTTGCAGGTGACACCAAGCTGTGCGGTGGTGTCGATACACCAGAGGGATGGGATGTCATCCAGAGGGACCTGAACAGGCTGGAGTGGTGGGCCCAGGTGAAACTCATGAGGTTCAACAAGAGCAAGTGCAGGTTTCTGCATCTGGGCCAGAACAATCCTCATTCTCAATACACACAAGGGATGAGGTGTTAGAAAGTAGCTCTGAGGAAAGGGACTTGGGGGTGCTGATGGCTGAGAAGCTGGCCATGAGCCGGCAGTGGGCACTTGCAGCCCAGAAGGCAAATCACATCCTAGGCTGCATCAAAAGATGCCTTGCATCAAAAGATGTGACCTCCAGAGAGGTGATTCTGCCACTTTGCTCTGCTCTGGTGAGACTTACCTGGAGTGCTGTGTGAAGGACTGGAGCCCTCAAGGGGGGAAGGACATGGACCCTGAGAGGAGGGCCACAGAAATGATCAGGGGCTTAGAGCACCTTTGCTATGAGGACAGGCTGAGGAAGCTGGGGTTGTTCAGCCTGGAGGCTGCGGGGAGACCTCAGAGCCTTCCAGTACCCGAAGGGGCTACAGGAAGGTTGGGGAAGGTCTGTTTACAAAGGCTTGTAGGGACAGGATGAGGGGCAAGGGCTTCAAACTTGAGAAGAGCAGACGTAGATTGGATATCAGGAATAGGTTCTTTACTCTGAGGGTGGTGGACCACGGGAACAGGTTGCCCAGGGAGGTGGTTGAGGCCCCTTCCCTGGAGATCTTCAGGGGGAGGCTTCAGGAGGCCCTGGGCAACCTGGTGTAGTTGGGGGTGTCCCTGCTGACTGCGGGGAGGTCGGACTAGATGACTTTTGGAGGTCCCTTCCAGCCTGAACCATTGTACGATTCTTTGACAGAGCATAGACACTCCATGTGCAGAAGCTCTGAGAAGTAATTCTTTGAACACAGCGCGTCTCACACTTCATGATGAAGAATATCTTAAACCTCAGGCCTCCACACAGTTATGGATCTGCTGAACATTCTAAGACAAGCAGTTCAACGTCTTCGGTCTACGGTTATGCACGTGCCCAAGTCTTTTAGCTATGAGTATCTCAATCAGCTTAGTGTGAAACTGCCTTTTCAGCAGCTTCACATCTTAATACGTCTCAGCAGCAAGGCATGGTTAGCAGGAAAGTTTTTGCCCTACTGGCACGAGATTACGTGATTGCTATTTTTCTTTTTAAGATAGTCTCTTTTGGTGGCTCAAGGCTTTTTTTCTGCTCCAAGAGCTGGGTTCACTAAAGATCTATTTCTGTAATTAAAAGCACGCTCGTGGTGGCGTTGTGCCAGTTTGTTTGGGCGGTTTGTTTTGGCAATGTGAGCAGCCCGTGGGTGAAGTTCTCCCGGGGAGCTGGGGTGGAGGATTCCATGGTGGTCCAAGTTAGCTGTGGGCTTAGAAAAGGGGCGGAGGCTGGAAGGGAATTATTCCCTCCAGTGCTCTGTCATCCCATCAACGTGATCATTTTTGCTGTACTTTTTTATTAATTCTCCATAAAAATACAGGCACGTAACCTGCCACCAGCAGAAACCTATCCACTGGGAATAATTGTGGGTTTTTTACAAAGGAACTTGCAGGAAACTTAGAAATCATTAACTTTTTGATTTCTTCTACCACAAGACTTGGAGTTGAGGGAAAAAAGGATAATCTGTATGGTTGGAAAAGCAGCTGTTAGATTCATACTTTCAGAGCCAAACCAGCACAATAGGTTTTATTCATCATCAATAGTTGTACCGAAAAAGCACATAAGCTATGGCAAATCCTGTCTGACCATGGGAGGCAGTGAAACTGGGAGAACTTGCCTTTACGATGATGACTTGGAAATAGAGGCAACTCCGAGCTCAGCCATAAAATGGTTTTATGCTTTTTTTTGTCCTTTTTTTTCCCCTTTCTCACCTTTGTATTGAGAGGCCTTGTTGCATGCAGGGAGCGGGCAGAGCACACTGTAACGACAGGCAGAATCGTCAACTTTGAGTGATTAATTTAGTTTGGCTTGGGCTCTTCTCCCAGGCCATACTAATGGTCTACACACCCTCTGTAGGGTTGGCCTGTGTGTGTATGCAAGGTGAAAGTTAAATTCTGCACTGTGCTCTCCTAAAGTCACTGGGGTTGTGCAAATGGAGCTGAAAGAAGGGCTTGACCCCTTATTTAGAATCATTGAATGGTTCGAGTTGGAAGGGACCTTGAAGATCGTCCAGTTCCAATCCCCCTGCCCTGAGCAGGGACACCTCCCACCAGACCAGGTTGCTCCAAGCCCCATCCAGCCTGGCCTTGAACCCCTCCAGGGATTGGGCAGACACTGGTTCTCTGGGCAACCTGTTCCAGGGTCTCACCACCCTCACAGCAAAGAATTTCTTTTTGGTATCTCATCTAAATGTCCCCTCTTTGAATTTAAAACGATTACCCNAAGGCTGCTCTGAGGTCTCCCCGGAGCCTTCTCTTCTCCAGGCTGAACAACCCCAGCTCTCTCAGCCTGTCTTCATAGCAGAGCTGCTCCATCCCTCTGAGCATCTTCGTGGCCCTCTGCTGGACCCGTTCCAACAGGTCCATGTCCTTCTTGTGCTGAGGATTCCAAAGCTGGAGACACAGGACCCCAAAAGCACTTTGAAAGTTCCAGTTTTATATTCCTTGAACTAAATCCCAAAGGAACTGCATCCCCTGCTATCCTTGCTACTGTTCCTCTCTTTTTCTCCATGCCCCCATTGGTTCATGGACCAACAAAGGTTCCTGGAGAGCAAGAGTTACTTCTCCTTGTTGTTGTGTGAGGGCATAGCCTTGCTCTGCAATAAGCATCCCTATAAATCGAAGCACCCAGCCTTTTTTCTGAAGGGGGGGTAGGTTACCATGTGTCTGTGGTGGTGTGCATACAGTTACCACAGAGCAGCTCCAAGCCCAAAGCCTGTGATGACTCCCCATGGTCTTTCATATTGCAGGGAATGAACTATTTGGAGGAGCGTCGCCTGGTGCACCGGGACCTTGCTGCCAGGAACGTCCTGGTTAAGACTCCTCAGCATGTGAAGATCACGGACTTTGGGCTGGCGAAGCTGCTCGGCGCCGATGAGAAGGAGTACCACGCCGAGGGAGGCAAGGTAAAGCGTATGGGAGAGCGAAGACCATTGCTGTTCATTGCTGTCCATTGGTGTTTGTGCTTGCACTGGAGCCTTTTAAAACAGGAAGGGGAAAAAAAAAAATAAAAGAAAAAGAAAAGGAAAAAAGAGAGGGTTTTTCAAAGCACTCAGTGGCTGTCTCAGCGTGCTGTCTTTGAAGCCCTCTTTGAAGGACCTCTTTGAAGTCCTCTGGAATCAGCCGAAGCAGCGTCAGGCCAGTGGGACTGCAGTGAGAGCAGAGGTAGCAAAGCAGCAAATGTTTTTGAAATTCCCACCCGGAATGTCTGGGGAAAAAGCAAGATTATTTAAAAAAATCCAACCAAACCAAAACCATTAACCCCGCCACCACCACCACCACCACAACATGGCTGACTTCATCAGTGTAGCCCACACCAATAAAGACTGTGCCGTTTGTGAAGAGAAAGAGGAAGGGTGTATATTTATAGGAGGAGAAAGACCTGTCAGGCTTGGTTCAACGCGCCTTCGTGTTGTACTACGTGCTGATGGAGGGAGTGTGTCCTGCTGAGAAACTAAAGAGAAGCTGCTTGCAGATATTGGAGACCCCATAAATGGAAACCATATGAGCACAGATCAGCCCTCATCCTACAGACTGAGGCTGGATTTGTGTCCTGGTAGGAGAGAAAGTTAAAAAAGTCGTAGTTTGGCTGTTAAAAAAAACATTGTAAAACTAATTTCAAGAGGCGTTTCTAACATGCTTAATATTTCACCTGCTCCCAGGGGCAGCATAAGAAATGAAAATAATAATAAGGTTCTCAAAAGTTGACCTGCTTTACTGCTCAGATAGTTTGTGGTGTTTGCTGATTGCTTTTTCTCCCTTCTGCAACCAAACTTTTGGTTTTAAACACCACCTGGTGGTAAATATTGCTGATAAAGTTTTGGGTCAGCCCCTTATGGCTTATTTGTGAATTTTTCCTAGGTTCCTATCAAATGGATGGCCTTGGAGTCAATTTTACACCGGATTTACACTCATCAAAGTGATGTCTGGAGTTATGGTGAGTCTAAAACCAGTTGTAATTATTGCACATGGGCTGGAAAAAATTCAGGCTTTGCATGTGACTCTCTACACAACTGTTTCAAATCCCTATTATGAGAAGACCGAGAGATTGAACATCATCAGTGGGCCCGAATCACCCATTCCACGGAGCAGAATTCCCGTGAAATGGCATGCAAATGCATGCCAAGATGTTTTACAGAATATGCTTTTCAGGGGATGTGTCCTCAAGGAGAACACTCCATTTGAAGTCCTTCTGACCCTTTTCTCCAGCAGCTTCACCTGAAATATCAACCGGGCTGGCAATAAAGCCGTATAACTAGAGGGAGGGAGGACTTAAAAGCCATGCTGTTGATCAGCGTCAATCAGTGTAACTCTGCTGTGGCCTCACACATTATGTGTTGTCCTGGTATTATGAGGACAGCACTAAAAGGGGAGCAAGGCTGTAACCTCCCTAGACCACTTGTTTCGTATTTGGGCATAATTGGTGAGCCAGCTTCAGCCAAAGACGAGCAGGAAACTTTTCCCAAGCAACTCATTCAAACAATTCCCACTCCTCAGGCTCTGATATTCCTGGAAAAAAAAACATTTAATGCAGGTGGTCAGATCCTGTGTCCTTTTAGAAAAAGTACAGCCTCGTGTCCTCTTAATCCATTTACGTGTCTTGGCATCCGAAATCTTGTTTTGTATCCTAAGCTACCAGGGAATCCAAACAGCTACATCACAAACAGTACGTGGTGTGTCGGCGAGTGCACACAGAGGCAGCTGGTTTACGCATCTTTCAAGAACTTAAAACTGCTCCTGCTTGTCTCCAAAGAGAGTGTTTTCAAACAAAAAATAAAGACAGCTTCTGTTTTCAAAAGCGCCTGCTGGTTTGGGAGTCAGGAGGTGGCAGCCTGCGGTTCCTTTGGCTGGGGCTGGGAAGTTTGTGGGGTGTTCGACACTGAGACAGCAGCCCAGATTTTCGATGATTTCAACCTGTTTTCTTAATTATTTCCTCTTTAAAATCATGGCAGAAAATGCTTCGCCCTGGTGGGGCTCTGGCAGAGCAGTGCTTCCATGAAAGCCCTCTCTGCCCACCCCCACAGGCTCCTAACCAAAGCCTCTCTCACAGTCTTCTCTTTCCACCCTGCAGGTGTGACCGTTTGGGAGCTGATGACATTTGGGTCCAAGCCCTACGACGGGATACCCGCCAGTGAAATCTCCTCTGTCCTGGAGAAGGGCGAGCGTTTGCCCCAGCCCCCCATCTGCACCATCGATGTGTACATGATCATGGTCAAATGTGAGTTCACGCTTGGGGTTGAGGGGGCTCACCAGAAGTCCACCAAGGTGTTCCCACACCTTGAGCTTTAGCCAGGAGCGCTGGATATGATTTCATTAGCCACTAATTACAACAGTTGATGTTTTTTTCACCATCCACGCCACTGACTGATATTGGGAAATGACCTGTTGGAGAGCAGCATAGGGGAAAGGGACCTGGGGGTCCTGGTGGACAGCAGGATGACCATGAGCCAGCACTGTGCCCTCATGGCCAAGAAGGCAAATGGCATCCTGGGGTGTATTAGAAGGGGGGTGGTTAGGAGGTTGAGAGAGGTTCTCCTCCCCCTCTACTCTGCCCTGGTGAGACCCCATCTGGAATACTGTGTCCAGTTCTGGGCCCCTCAGGTCAAGGAGGACAGGGAACTGCTGGAGAGAGTCCAGCACAGAGCCACAGAGATGATGAAGGGAGTGGAGCATCTCCCATCTGAGGAAAGGCTGAGGGAGCTGGGTCTCTGGAGCTTGGAGAAGAGGAGACTGAGAGGCGACCTTGTTAACGTTTATAAATACGTGAAGGGTGAGTGTCAGGAGGATGGAGCCAGGCTCTTCTCAGTGACGTCCAATAATAGGACAAGGGGCAATGGGTGTGAGCTGGAACAGAGGATGCTGGGTGTTTTAAAGAAGGAGTAGGCAGCCCCGTGGTTCCCAAGAGGAAGATAACGTTTTTCCATCACTCCAGATTATTCTTCCTTTCCTTAATTCATTCTTGCTGACCCCCCCATCCCCCCCTGATTGCCAACATATATAACCCCAAAGGGACAGGCAACCAGCCCCAGGATCTGCACCAGCACGGTACAGCCACTGGCAGCATTCTGCCCTGAAGTGAGCAAAGCCTAATACTGGTAACACCCTTTTTCTTTGCCAAATGTATAAGGGACAATGATTTCTGCTCCAAGTCCCTTTAAGAAGGGAACCAAAACTGGTAGGCTAGAGCTACCAGTGTCTTCTTGCCCTAGTCAAGTCTAATTTAGCGTCCTTCTTCCAGTCTGTCTGGTGAATTGCTCCAGTTTACCACCATCTGCATTTCCCTGACTTTCAACTAAGATCTGGGGAATGATACTTGACACTTCATTTTTCAGTCACAGCAACATCTTTTAGCAGTTTTGTTGGAGAAGAAAGGCATTTTTTGACAACCCGGCAGCTGCATAAGGGATCAGGGAATAAAAAAGCCTCGTCAGAAAACAAACCAGCAAGCACTTCATAACCACGTACAGATGACTCCGAGGTGAATTGTTCCTCTTGTCAGTTCTTAGCAGTAGTGGTCAGTAGGTGACGTGTCAGGCCCTTTTGCAGAGGAGGTTCCATTTCAATATGAGGAAAAACTTCTTCAGGGTGAGGGCACACTGGCAGGGGCTGCCCAGGGAGGTTGTGGAGTCTCCTTCTCTGGAGACATTCCAAACTCACCTGGACGCGTTCCTGTGTGCCCTGCTCTGGGTGTTCCTGCTCCGGCAGGGGGATTGGACTGGATGAGCTTTCAAGGTCCCTTCCAATCCCTGAGATTCTGTGATTCTGTGATATTGTCAGGCAGTATAAATTACCATAACGCCACCCACTTTACCTGATTTACTCTGGTTCTCTATGCCTGGGAGATAAAATTAACACTGCCTTCTCCTCCAGGCTCCCCCTTAGTTCAGTAATACGCCTCCCCCCACAGTTGTATGCGTGTGTTACGTGCTCTTTTCACTAGAGGAGTGCCGGGAGCACGGGCATCACCGTAATGGCAGGTGCATATGAGGATTTGGAGTTCCTCCTCTGATTTTCCTCCTCATTTTTGGGTGGTTCCTTTTCAGCACACAGCTGTGGCAATGAAGGCTTCAACTTTGTCAGGAAGTGGAGTGGCAGGACTAAGGGATAACAGTTGAGATTTTAGATACCAGAGAGAAATTCTTTGCTGTGAGGGTGGGGAGACACAGGAACAGGTTGCCCAGGGAAGCTGTGGAAGCCCCATCCCTGAAGGGGTTCAAGGCCAGGCTGGATGGGGCTTGGAGCAACCTGGTGTGGTGGGAAGTGTCCCTGCCCAGAGCAGAGGCGCTGGAACTAGATGATCTTTAAGGTCCCTTTCAACCAAGACCATTCTATGATTCTATGAACTTCATTCACCATCTCTGAAGCACTTTTCTGGCCATTCTTAGGGCATGTCAAAGGGCTTCTGAACCCCAAACAGCTTTTCCATCTATATCTACTGCTAAAATGTCAGACTATTACCAGTCTTTCCACGCATCTCTAGGCCATGACTGCCACATCCCTGCTCACTACTGTGAGGATGATGATAAGCAGCCCACTAGGTGGCATTTAAGACCTTCTCATTGGAGCAAAATATCCCTGTCCCTGAAATAGGAGCCACGCCACCATGAAGACCCTGTAAGGCAGCACTTTTGGTGTTCTCACATGTTGCTTTGTCAGGACAGGGATGGAACAGGGTGAGCCCCGATCTTGGGCTCAGCAGGGCAAGCAGGAACTGGATCCAGATGAGTGCAGCCAGACTGGGAGGTGCCTGGACCCAAAAGCAGTGTCCTAGTGAACTAGATAATCTTTCAAGGTCCCTTCCAATGATATTCTGTGATTCTGTGATTTAACAAGCAGTATTTAAAATGTATGCAACGCAGAAATAAATTCAGAAATAGCAGATGATACTTCTGCAACAGCAGCAAACTCCCAAATCACAGAATCCTAGAATCATTTAGGTTGGAAGAGACCCTCAGGATCATCGAGTCCAACCATCAGCCCCCCTCTACAAAGTTCTCCCCTACACCAGATCCCCCAACACCACATCTAATCTACTCTTAAACACATTCTGGGATGGGGACTCCACTCCCTCCCTGGGCAGCCCATTCCAGGGTCTGACCACTCTGTCTGTGAAGTCCAGCCTAAACCTACCCTGCTGCAGCTTGAAGCCATTCCCTCTCGTTCTATAATTCTACCTGTGAGAAGAGACCAGCACCAAGTTCTCTACAGTCTTCTTTCAAGTAGTTGTTGAGAGTGATGACGTCTCCCCTCAGCCCTCTCTTCCTCAAAATAAACAGTCCCAGCTCCCTCAATCATTCCTCATAAGATTGATTCTCTAGGCCTTTCCCCAGCTCTGTGTCCCTCCTCTGCACTTGCTCCAGCCCCTCCAGATCTCTCTTGTGTTGAGCTGCCCACAACTGGACACAAGACTCAAGGGGGTGGCCTCACCAGTGCTGAGTCTAGGGGAACAATCACCTCCCTACTTCTGCTGGTCACACTGTTTCTGATACAAGCCAGGATGCCATTGGCCTTCTTGGCCACCTGGGCACACTGCTGGCTCATGTTCAGCCGCGTGTCGACCAGCACCCCCAGGTCCTTTTTCTGCCAGGCAGCTCTCATTCTGCCTGAAAACAAGATGGATTTCTTCTGCAATTAGTAGGGTAGTAGATACAGTAATAGTAGATGCTACTTCTGCAACAGCAGCACTCTCCCAAATGCTCCTCTCTGCCTGAAAAGAAAGATTTCTTTGGCAATTCAGGGGTCATATTTCTAAGCATGGTAAAAAGTAACTGGCAGTGATGAGATTTTGTCCAATGCAGAATTCAGGTGGCATCACTTCATTCCTCCATTACTACAGATAGGCTGTTTCTTACGAGTTCCTCCAGACACACAAAGCTTGACCTTTATTTTTTTGAGTTTTAAACACAAGAGTCACTACACCAGCTCCTCTGCTCGTTGATAACAGAACGCCTGGGTCTCCTAAGTAATCCCGGGTGCTAAACCACCAGTAGCTAGATTAGAAATCTCTTCTAGCATCGATCCACATTAAGCTGCATGACTTGTTTTTGTGGAAGTCCGTTTACTAACTAAATACAGCTGGGATATAGTTAATCTTTCAGAACATCCCCAGTGAGGATGTTTTGAATTTTAGGTGGCATCTGGGTGGAAAACTACAAGTGTAGCTTCTGCGTCAGGCTTCCCAGGATTTCATGAAGCCGTGCAGTGAGGAGTGTCAAATCGCCATAGGTCTGCAGGCAACTCCCCAAAGGTAGTTTGAATCCCCATCTTCGAGAGCTTTTTCAGAGCAACCTCATTTGGACCGATCCAGGCTGACTTCTCGTTTGCTGACATCAGGACCAGTGCCTTATTATCACCCAAGTGTGACCGGCCACATGGAGATGGGCCAGAAGGAGAGGAGACAGGCTCAGCCTGGAGCTTTTCCAGTCTTTCCAGTCTGATTTATTAGTCTTCAGACTTGAGCCTTTTCATTCTGGAGAAGAGAAGGCTGAGGGGGGATCTGATCAACACCTAGAAATACCTCAAGGGTGGGTAGAAGGAAGTTCTTTGGGTAAGCAAGGAAGGGGCCAGTCTTTTTTCAGTGGTGCCCAGTGACAGGACAAGAGGGAACGAGCACAAATTTGAACATATGAAGTTCCATCTCAACATGAGGAGGAACTTCTTCACTCTGAGAGTGGGGAAGCCCTGGCAGAAGCTGCCCAGAGAGGTGGTGGAGTCTCCATCTCTGGAGACATTCCAAACCTGCCTGGACATGTTCCTGTGCAACCTGCTCTGGGTGGACCTGCTTTGGCAGGGGGTTTGGAGTAGAAGATCTCCAGAGGTCCCTTCCAACCCCATAGCATTCTGTGATTACCCCTTCATTCTTCCCCAAACTGCCAACATGTGCACTTCAAATGCTGAAATTCATACCAGTGGCTGGTAAATGAACTTTTTATGGTGGACCCTTATGGACTCCTTTCTTTGTTCCACGTGTGGCACTTCTTTTTGCCATTACATTTTATTTGAAGCTCTGTGTTTGCTTACCCAAAGAACTTTATTTGTGTGATGCTTTTCCTGTGGTCCCTGCAGGCTGGATGATTGATGCAGACAGCCGTCCCAAGTTCCGTGAACTGATAGCAGAGTTCTCCAAAATGGCCCGTGACCCTCCACGCTATCTCGTTATCCAGGTACTAAACCTAGCGCTGGGAAGATGTCTGATGGGCATTGATTCTGAGGCCCAAAATTATTAGTAATGCCTATGAAAACATATAATGTGTATCATTTAAGGCCAGATTTAGCATTGCTTTCCAGATCTTAACATGTTTAGCTAGAACCACAAGCAGAATTTCAAGACCAGTTGCTATTTTCTTAGTACTGCTCTCAATCCGGCAATGGGTGCAAGCTGGAATGTAGGAGGTTCCACTTCGATATGAGGAGAAACTTCTTCAGGGTGAGGGTAACAGAACACTGGAAGGGGCTGCCCAGGGAGGTTGTGGAGTCTCCTTCTCTGGAAACATTCCAAACCTGCCTGGATGCGTTTCTGCGTGACCTGCTCTAGGTGTTCCTGCTCTGGCAGGGGGATTGGACTGGATGAGCTTTCAAGGTCCCTTCCAATCCCTAATATTCTGCAGTGATGCTGTGAATGCAGGTCCACACTGCAGTCCTGAGAGGAGAACAGGGTCTGATCCTCTTCAAAATGCAGATGCTTTACGGCAGCATAGACAGAGATTGCTTGAACTCTAGGCAAATTTGGTTGAACCCACAGATCAAAATTTTACAGCTTGGGCCTCCCACTAAATTTACTTTGTCTCTCAGAGAAGGGGGAAAATGAGGGCTTGAAGGGACTTTGGGAGTCCATTCTCACGCCTTTTTCTCCCACAGGGAGACGACAGAATGCACCTGCCCAGCCCTACAGACTCCAAGTTTTATCGCACCCTGATGGAGGAGGAGGACATGGAAGATATAGTGGACGCGGATGAGTATCTCGTGCCACAGCAGGGCTTTTTCAACAGCCCTTCAACATCCCGCACTCCTCTCTTGAGTTCACTGGTAGGCAACTTTTCCCCTGTGGAAAAAAAACCAGCAAGCAATTTTAAGAATGATCTGCTTTTCTCGTAACGTCTGCATTTTCTTTCTCTCCCTTTCTAAGAGCGCCACTAGCAACAACTCTGCCACAACCTGCATAGACAGGAACGGGGTAAGTGGAATGACCCATAAAAAAGGAGGGACTTCTCCTCTGTGGCTGAGCTTCTACAAAACAGTACCATTAATGTGGATTTTCTCTGCTTCCAACCTAGCAGGGGCACCCTGTGAGGGAAGACAGCTTTGTCCAGAGGTACAGCTCAGACCCAACGGGTGCTTTCTTGGAGGACAGCATAGATGATGGCTTTCTGCCAGCCCCCGGTGAGTACCTCTCCCATGTTTCTAGCCCATGGCCATTCATTCACAAGTGCGTTGGTTGTGAATGTAACTGCTATCCTTCTTTTTCTGTAGAAAGGAAGCAAACCAAATGCTTCCTACCACTTTGTGCTCAGGAAATGGGTGGAAATCATAGAATCATAGAATGGTTCAAGTTGGAAGGGACCTTCAAGATCATCCAGTTCCAACCCCCCTGCCCTGGGCAGGGACACCTCCCACCACACCAGGTTGCTCCAAGCCCCATCCAGCCTGGTCTTCAACCCCTCCAGGGATGGGGCAGCCACAGCTTCCCTGGGCAACCTGTTCCAGTGCTTCAGCACCCTCACACCAAAGAATTTCTTCCTGAGATTTCATCTAAATCTCCCCTTTTTCAGTCTAGAACCTTGTCCTATGGCTCTACTCCCTGACAGAGTCCCTCCCCATCTCTCCTGTAGCCCCTTCAGGTACTGGAAGGCTGCTCTGAGGCCTCCCTAGAGCCTTCTCTTCACCAGGCTGAATCAACCCCAGCTCCCTCAGCCTGTCTTCAGAGGGGAGGTGCTCCAGCCCTCGGAGCATCTTCGTGGCCCAAATGCATACACATATCCCTCTCCTAGACTTTTTCTGGCTGCTTTTCGCTGCCTCTCATTTGGATTCCTTCACAAGCCAGGTTCCTCATGCTTGCCATGTGTGCCATCTGGCCGGGGAGCTTGCGTGTGTGGTTATAAGTTTAAAGCTATCTACCACCCTTGCACTTGGTAAAACGTCCTCTATAAAAACTGGCTTTCACCCCTTAAACCATTTCAGCAATACAATCAGCTTTCTGGCAGTTTCACTGCCTTCAGATGTCAATACACAGAAGGCAGCTCATGGCTTCATGAGGACTTTGGGCGTAGGCAGCAGGAAAGCAAGCTGGTGTGATGCTTTCTGTCCTTCAAAAAAACACAATCAACCCTTCCAAGAATACTCCACAGCTAAACAGGGTGAAAGACCCCGCTAGGGATGGCACTGAAGTGAGGCGTGGAGTCCCTCTTCCTGCCAGTCCTGTATTTTTTAGGCATTTTCCTCATCTCTGAACATTTTTCTAGGGAAACAGCTTCTGGCAGCTAAGAAGCTCTCCCAGATTTGAGAACAGTATCTGGGACATGGCCACACGCACGTCACTAAAATCAGCAGTAGCTATCGCGCTGTCTTATGGTCCAAGCTGTCTTTCTGCTGCTTTGCAAACCAAGTTCCTGAAGGTGGGAGCTTCAAGGTGGCGCATTTGGTGCCACGGCATGACAGCCCCTGCCTTTGGCTCTCTTCTACCCCAGGAAGCTTGGTGAGATGCTGTGCTCAAAGAGAAAGTGGCAGCTGGGTTGAAACTACACGTCCAGTGATTGGAGAAATTTAATGAAATAGACCAAGGGCAAGTGTAGAGTCTGGCATCTGGGCAAGAACAACCCCAGGAACCAGTATAAGTTGAGAAACGACCTCTTGGAGAGCAGCATAGGGGAAAGGGACCTGGGGGTCCTGGTGGGCAGCAGGATGACCATGAGCCAGCACTGTGCCCTCATGGCCAAGAAGGCCAGTGGCATCCTGGGGTGTATGAGAAGGGGGATGGTTAGTAGGTGGAGAGAGGTTCTCCTCCCCCTCTACTCTGCCCTGATGAGACCCCATCTTGAATATTGTGTCCAGTTCTGGGCCCCTCAGTTCCAGAAGGATGGGGAGCTGCTGGACAGAGTCAAGGGCAGGGCTACAAAGATGATGAAGTGAGTGGACATCTTCTCAGTGATGTCCAATGATAGGACAAGGGGCAATGGGTGCAAGCTGGAACAGAGGAGGTTCCACCTAAATATGAGGAGGAACTTCTTGATGGCGAGGGTAACAGAGCACTGGCAGAGGCTACCCAGAGAGGTGGTGGAGTCTCCTTCTCTGGAGACATTCCAAACCCACCTGGACGCGTTCCTGTGTGCCCTGATCTAGGTGTTCCTGTTCTGCAGGGGGATTGGACCAGATGAACTTTCCAGGTCCCTTCCAATCCCTGATAGTCTGTGATTCTGTGAGTAGTTGCATGTCTCAATTTCTGTTCCTGCTCATTTTTATTTTTTTTTATTCCAGAGTACGTGAACCAGTTGGTGCCCAAGAAAGCATCTGCCTCAGCAGTCCAGAACCCAATCTACAACAACTTCGCTCTCACAGCAAACTCAAAAGTCCCCACGGATTCCAGCTACCAGAATTCACACAGCACAGCTGTGGACAACCCCGAGTATCTCAACACCAACCAGTCTCCACTCTCCAAGCCAGTCTTCGAGAGCTCTCCCTACTGGATTCAGGCAGGCAACCACCAAATAAATCTGGACAATCCTGACTACCAGCAGGACTTCTTACCAAAGGAAACCAAACCTAATGGTCTCTTGAAAGTTCCTGCAGCAGAAAACCCGGAGTACTTGAGGGTAGCAGCACCAAAAAGTGAATATATTGAAGCCTCGGCATGACCATGGAGAATTTCTTCTTGCAGCGAGGCAAGCCAGGCTCCTGGTGAACCACCTGGCTGCTGCAAGAACAGACTCTGGCTTAGAGAGAACTGTGACCACAATGCGTCAAGAAGCACACCTTTCCTTTTCAGCACAGGGGCTGAAACCACAAAGCAAGACTATCTGATGGTAATTTGGGGTCTTTTCTTGCCCATTTCCACCTAATAACTGAGGCCCAGAACCTGCACTGGGATATGCAATTGGGATGGAGCGGGATCTTCCTGGACAGATGAAATACGGATGCATTCCTTTTGTTTTCAAATGGTAGCATGGTAAGAAGCCACTCTGGGATGAACTTAAGAACTGTACTGCATTGTACAGTCAAATTCCTTCCTACAGTCTGTATTTTTATAGATGTTTCTAGGAGAATTTTTGGATCTTTTACGAGATCAGATCCTCATACTGCTGGTCTCCTTCGTGGTGCTCAGATCACCAGCAGGAAAAGAAAAAAATCATGTTACTAAATAGTTTTTCCAAAACGCCTGGAGCAGAAACAGTCATTTCCAAACCACCTGATTTTTTTTTTTTTACAAAACAGCTCCATGTACTGCTTCTTTGCATGGAGAGGAGAAGCACATCTGGGGGACGTATGGGAGATTCTGCCCAGGGCAGTAGAGAGCGGACCGCTCGGGATTTGGGGGTGGTGGTGGGTGGTGAGGAACTAGCAGAAAGAGCAAAAGGGCCTGACACGTCACCTACTGACCACTACTGCTAAGAACTGACAAGAGGAACAATTCACCTCGGAGTCATCTGTACGTGGTTATGAAGTGCTTGCTGGTTTGTTTTCTGATGAGGCTTTTTTATTCCCTGATCCCTTATGCAGCTGCCGGGTTGTCAAAAAATGCCTTTCTTCTCCAACAAAACTGCTAAAAGATGTTGCTGTGACTGAAAAATGAAGTGTCAAGTATCATTCCCCAGATCTTAGTTGAAAGTCAGGGAAATGCAGATGGTGGTAAACTGGAGCAATTCACCAGACAGACTGGAAGAAGGACGCTAAATTAGACTTGACTAGGGCAAGAAGACACTGGTAGCTCTAGCCTACCAGTTTTGGTTCCCTTCTTAAAGGGACTTGGAGCAGAAATCATTGTCCCTTATACATTTGGCAAAGAAAAAGGGTGTTACCAGTATTAGGCTTTGCTCACTTCAGGGCAGAATGCTGCCAGTGGCTGTACCGTGCTGGTGCAGATCCTGGGGCTGGTTGCCTGTCCCTTTGGGGTTATATATGTTGGCAATCAGGGGGGGATGGGGGGGTCAGCAAGAATGAATTAAGGAAAGGAAGAATAATCTGGAGTGATGGAAAAACGTTATCTTCCTCTTGGGAACCACGGGGCTGCCTACTCCTTCTTTAAAACACCCAGCATCCTCTGTTCCAGCTCACACCCATTGCCCCTTGTCCTATTATTGGACGTCACTGAGAAGAGCCTGGCTCCATCCTCCTGACACTCACCCTTCACGTATTTATAAACGTTAACAAGGTCGCCTCTCAGTCTCCTCTTCTCCAAGCTCCAGAGACCCAGCTCCCTCAGCCTTTCCTCAGATGGGAGATGCTCCACTCCCTTCATCATCTCTGTGGCTCTGTGCTGGACTCTCTCCAGCAGTTCCCTGTCCTCCTTGACCTGAGGGGCCCAGAACTGGACACAGTATTCCAGATGGGGTCTCACCAGGGCAGAGTAGAGGGGGAGGAGAACCACTACTCTCTCCACCTCCTAACCACTCCCCTTCTAATACACCCCAGGATGCCATTGGCCTTCTTGGCCATGAGGGCACAGTGCTGGCTCATGGTCATCCTGCTGTCCACCAGGACCCCCAGGTCCCTTTCCCCTACGCTGTGTCCTCCTGACAGTATTGCACAAAAGAATTTACTGCTGTATGCTTTTAATCCAGTAGCCTAAAGCAAGCCACTAAGAGGTGGCAGCGGGTATCACCAGCATTATGTAGCATGGAGATGATTTAATAGAGGTTAATATGGGAGCTGTGGCCTCAAGTTGCACCGGGGGGAAGGTTCAGGTTGGATATCAGGCAAAAAAATTTTGACACCAAAAAGGGTTTTTAATCCTTGGACTGGGCTGCCTAGGGAAGGGGTTGAGGCACCATCCCTGGAGGGATTTAAAAGCCAGGTTGACACAATGCTTAGAGACGTGGGTTAGTGATGGGCTTTATCAGTTAGTTTGATGGTTGGACTGGCTGATCTGGGAGGTCCCTTCCAACCTGGACAGTTCTAATGTGCTCACCCATAACAATTTAGGAGGGACTCAGTAGCAGCTCCTTGCTTAGAAATGGGGAGAGACTCCCCTGAAAATTAAGCAATGTAAGTGGAAAGATCATCACTTTCTGAATGTATTGATTTTGATGAGAAAAGCAGGAAAGAGGACCACAGGGTCTTGATACTAATCTACTAGGTCCCACATTGCTAGAGTTAGGTGTAACACAACGTAGTCCTGGAAAACAGGGGCATCCCATGGGCCACAGTTTGTAAATTGACAGCTCAAAATAGCTAGCAGAAACCAAAATAAAATGCAGGCAGTGTGCTGTAACCTGCGGGCAGTGCCCCCAAGGGCAGTCGGAGGGGATGGGACCCACGTGGCCGTGACTGGGTGCTGAGCGGGGTGATTCTCAACAGGGTAAGAGACATCAGCAATGTACCAAATGATTTCCACTGAGATGAAAAAGAAAAAATTTAAAAATGAAATAAAGAAATAATAATCAATAAGCAGCTGGAATGGTGTGGTTTCCCCGTTCCTTGTGGGGCTTGTGTAGAAGGAGCAATGCCAGGGCACAGATGGCCATTCTGTACCTGAAAACGCTGCCACGTCTGCCCAGGGACATCACTGAGTGTTCTTGCCGGTGCAGGTGAGGATGGAGCACCCTTTGGCTTGGAGCAAAGACATCCTCCACAGAGATGACTTGTTCAAAGATGGATGTAGCAGTGTCGGTTTCTGCCCTGTAAGCCACAGCTAGGGCCACGGGAGTGCCCCAAACAGTTTAAGGGACATCCCAAAACACCTTGGAGGGGGGTGTCCTCAGTCTGTCTGGGGTTGCTCCAGGGTGCCAAGGAGAAACTTTGCATTTCCAGAGAAGCACTCATTTTCAGATTCAGAGTTCAACATCGTCTTTCAGTGCTACTGCTGCCTCTCCAACTGCGCAGTTACTGTTCTCCGGCTTGGTTTTTTCCCTCCTGCGTTTCTCTGTATGAGAAACCAAAAAAAACAAGTATGGAAAACAAAGTGTGACAAAGGATGCAAACGTACCTGTGTCCTTGTCGTGGTTTTGACCAATTGGACAGATGATGACCCCTCCTCCCCCCCCCACTAAGGAAAAGAGAGGAGAGGAAAGGATTAAGAGATTCAGGAGTTTAGATAAAAACTAAACTACTTTAATGAAATATCAATAACAATAATATAATAAACAATAAAAAGAAAAATTAAAAAGAATATAAAAGAAAGGATAAAGAAAAAAAAGTATACAGTCTATACAAAACCGTATCAGGCTCCCAGGAGGATGATCACGTCACCAGCAGCACCAGTGAATGTCCCAGGCTGGACTCAGTGACCGGCAGGAGCTGGGTCAAAGGCAGATGAACAGACAGGGTCCTCCCCAGACGTCGGCCATTGAAGGAAGAAAAAAAACTAACAACCCCTTGATCCCTCAGCTTTTTTTACTGAGCATGATGCGGATGGGATGGAATACCCTAATTGGCCAGTTTTAGGTCACCTGACAAAATTCCCTGACCTTGGTTGTTCTAGCAGTAAGTATAAGCAAGGGCCTCTCTGCACCATCCCTTGGTATAATCAGGTCTTATCACTGTGAGACGAAACACTCTCTGAACAATGTGCTGTTAGTTTCAGACTTTAGTTAGTTAGAAGAGGCCCAGCTAAAAAAGTAAAACTACTGAACAGAAAATTGGTTTGTTTTGCCTCAAACCAGGACAGTCCTCCCACCTGATGGAAACCCTGAGTTGTACTCCTGAAATGTCAAACTCTGTGTATAACACTTAGCAAAAAAATGCTTTGTAAATGTTTTATCCCCACCCCGATTCCAAATTTTATACGGGGATCCCATTTTCTAGCTTGCTTTTTGTAAGTCTTCTCTCTTTGTTCTGGCATACAACTTTTAAGGAGCCTTTTTAAAAAAACATTATTAAAAAAGGAAAAAAAAGTTTATACAAAAGTAAAATGTGACACCTTCAAGTAGCTTGTCAAATGGGCTGCATTAGGACCAAAGATGTAAGGTCTTGTTTTCTTGCTTTAAAGGAACAGTAGGGTATTGATCACCAATTCCACAGCCCCTTATTACAGGGAAGGGCTACAGATCCCCACTCCTCACCGGGGCTAGGCCAGACCTCCACTGAGCCAAGGAGGGTCTTGACAGGAGAATGGGGCCTGGCTGTAGACAACCAAACTAAACCAAACCAAGTAACAGGACCAGGTTCTCCCTTCAGGGCCAGACCTACAACCTCTTCTCTGCTTTCAGTTCATTTTCTGTGCAAAAGAGGGAGACAGTCCTCACAGGCACGACGTTCTGGCTCTCAGCATCAGGAAAAAAATACAATGATGTGAAGACAAGACGTGATAATTTTTTTTTATGTGAGAAAGTGTGTAGGCAGGCAAATTTTTTATTTGCAGCAGTGAAGTTAACCCTCAGCAGCGTCCCAACAAAGGGTTTCTTGAGGGTTGGGTGAGGAGGGGGGGAAATAAATCAATTTGATAACTGGAGACCTAGCTGGCAAAAGACGAGCCACTTCTTGCACCGCTGAAGTCAACCAGCAAAACGCCTTGCAACCAAGATTAAAGGCTGGTGCTCCACCAACTTCATGCTTGTCCCCTTCCGTGGTACAGACGGGGTTGTCTGGATGCTCCACAGCACGGGCTTCGTGGTCTCTCTATACCTCTCTCCTTGAAGTAATGGATTTTTCCCATTAGTAAGGGGAAAACAAGAAACGAAACCCGCAGCTAACAATGGGACGGGTTGGAGGTTTTGTTCCTACATAGCTCTACAGGGTACATGGCTTCCAGCCACCCTGGGATTTCTCCAGAGCCTTCCTCCTACCTCTCACGAGCTAGCTGAAGACTGTGCATTTGCAACTGCCATCCACCTTACCCTCATGTTTTATGAAAGGGAGTAAGCGAAGTGGTCGCCTACGACGGTAGGAGGCTTGGCTCACCTACCAAGGTGAGCCTTAGGTTGCTTTTTCAGTCCTAACATTGTTCCCCTTGAAATGAATGGGGTGGTTTAACGTGATTACACTGAAAGTATAAAACAAGGCTAAGGCTGAGTGATTTATGAAAATCCCTCGCAGTAATCAAGAGATCCTATGGATCCATCGCCCGTTCTAGGCTGCTTTGCAATGATGCAATCAACCAGGTATAAGGTAGAATGTCTTGGTTTTAATAAACTGTCAAGCAATATAACCATAGATACTAGAGACGGTACCCTCACAGCGTTGTAAAGTTANGGGGGAAGAAAAATCAGTGGCTAGAGCTTGTATGGTTTGTAGCCAGAGAAGAGCTCACATTATGAGTTCTTTATTGATGGGCTTAGATTTATTTTTTTTTCAGTAAAAGTTGTCACCTTGGGGATTTATCCAGAGCTTAGCAATGTTAATGACGGGACCCGTTCCTCTCTCCAAGACTCTTGGGGCTCTCTGCATGCAGAGCACTGGAGCTACCCAGTGTGAGCGGTAATAGTACAGCTAACCCTTGTCACCCTTGAGAGTGCAATATGAAAGCCCAAGTGGCTGCTAATAGAAGCTGCTCTTTCGAAATGCACGGCAGGTTCTCACTTAAAGGAGCTGGGGGGTCAGAGCAACCCCCCAGCAGCTCATCCCTGTGCCATTTGGCGGAGGAAGCTGTGCCGCTGGCCATTTGCACATAGAATCGTTTAGGGTGGGAAAGATCCTCGGGTCATCGAGTCCAACCATCAGCCCTACTTTACAAAGTTCTCCCCTACACCATAACCACCACCATCACCACCACAGGTATGAGCCCTGCAACAGCAGCATAGGATTCCCTGAGAAAAGAAAGGCAAAATAGAGTCTTGGCCAGACAGAGGTCACACTGGTGACTCAACCTGTTTGTACCACGCTAAGCAGAAAGAGGAATTCGGTCAGCAGAGCCAGTCAAATGAAGCCCCAGCATCCTCTGAGTGTTGGTGTTTAACTGTCCAACTGGTAGAACATGCAGCAGATAAAGATTGAGTTGCAGGGTCCTCAACAAAACAGAGCCTGGGTCGACAGGACAGTAAAGAAGAGAGGAGCTGGAACCATCGATACATTTTCAGCCTGGATAAGTCTCCGCTGTCACGATTGGTAAATTAAATCATTTGTGTCTTTATAGATGAACTTCGTGAAAACAAACAAACAAAAAAAAGCCACTACAGCACCTTTCTTATTTTCATCTTTCCATCCAGCCCCTTCCAATATGTAGGCTGCATGTTTTACCAGCTCAGCTGACTTTATGCAGAAGCGACATAGTCTTAATCTTCATATTACTGGTTCTCAGAAATGTCTAATGCGTATTCATGCATGATATTTTTATTTTAATAAAAGCAATTAAATAAAACTTTGCTCTTTTGGCATGTCATTCTCCCCCACCTCTTTAGTGACCAGCTGGCTTGGGAAGACTATAAATTAGTATTGATATGATGAAGAATAACAGTATTAAGAATGAAATGGTAATACATTGTGCATCTGCACATTTCCTCTGTGAAGATCAGAAAAGAACCTCACAGCCTCAAAAGTCTTTCTTGGACACAAAGCTGCTGTTCTCCCTATTTCCCAGATGGGTAACAGAGACAGAGCAACACCTCACTGCTTACCCTGGAGAAGTAGGGACACTGGTGGGGATAAATCCCCCTGCCAAGGCACCAGAAGAGAGGAACTTAACGGGGAGAATGGTGTGCGTACGGAAAAGCGTGGGTGTTTGGGAAGGACGGTCATTCAGAAATTCCACCCAGCTCAGTGCTGCCAGCTTCAAATATGATCATCGAAAATGCCTGCACAAGATATGGCAGGCTAAGATAAGGTAAAGAAAATTGCTATTTAAAGATAGGAGAGAAATACAAGCCTCTTCCACGTGCTTCGTCGTTCTTGGCAGCATCACAAAGTGAGCCTTGTCCTTCAGCTCTCCCGAGCTTGACCTGGGAAAGCCACAAAGCCAGCCCCCAGGGACCTAATCTGAACACACAATAAATTTTATCAGGTCACCCAAGAAATCTCCAAGGTGGCCAACAAAAGAATGGACATGCTTTGAGAGGCCCCCACAGCCAGAGCTGGACCACCTACCATGGTGCCTGAGACAGACCTAGGTGCCTTCTACAGCACTGAACGTGGAAGGGCTCCACCATTGCTCTCTGGGGCAGTCATGCTTCAGCAGGAGCTGGCCTTTCTTGGTCATCTCCTAAGGCTGCCCACAGGGGCAACACTTGTGCAGCAGGATCTGACAAGGGGTGTTTCATAGAATCATAGAATGGTTAGAGTTGGGAGGGACCTTAAAGATCATCCAGTTCCAACCCCCCTGCCCTGGGCAGGGACACTTCCCACCAGACCAGGTTGCTCCAAGCCCCATCCAGCCTGGCCTTGAACCCCTCCAGGGATGGGGCAGCCACAGCTTCTCTGGGCAACCTGTTCCAGTGTCTCAGCTCCCTTGCAGCAAAGAATTTCTTTCTGGTATCTCATCTAAATCTCCCCTCTTCCAATTTAAAACCATTACCCCATCACTCCACTTCCTAACAAAGAGTCCCTCTCCAGCTCTCCTGTAGCTCCAGTGACCAACCACTCTTTCTATGAAGATTTTTTTCCTAATGTCCAGCCTAACCCTACCCTGCTGCAGATTGAAGACATTCTCTCTTGTTCCATTGCTAATTGCCTGTGAGAAGAGACCAGCACTAACCTCACTACAATGCCCTTTCAAGTGGTTGTAGAGTGATGAGGTCTCCCCTCAGCCTCTTCTTCCGCAAACTAAACAGTCCCAGCTCCCTCAATTGTTCCTCATAAGATTGATTCTCCAGGCCCTTCCCCAGCTCCATTGCCCTCCTCTGTACTTGCTCCAGCCCCTCCAGATTTCTCTTGTGCTGAGGTGCCCAGAACTGGACACAACACTCAAGGTGTCTCTATAAATGACAGTCATAGGAATCCACAGTCAGTCACTGGAATAAGCTGCCCAGGGACGTGTGGAGTCCTCACCCCTGGATGTGTTTCAGAGTGGCTGAGATGTGGTGTTGGGGGATCTGGTGTAGGGGAGAACTTTGTAGAGTGGGGCTGATGGTTGGACTCAATGATCCCAAGGGTCTCTTCCATCTAAAATGATTCTGTGATTCTATGACAGAAAGAAAACTTGGAGGAAGGATGAGCTTTCCTTAGCTCATCAGAAGATTGTGAGATCATGGAGGCTTGGAAAAAACTAGCATTTTCTTTAAAATAAAGCTGCATCAACGTTTGGTCACTGTTGAGTGACTGCACACACACACGTATGCATTTTATTTCCTAAGCTATTAACCAAACCCCTTTATACATGTTTTTATTTTGTTTTGTGACAAAGATTTGAGCCCTCCAGAGGTGTTTTGGACAGGATTATGTAGATTTGAGATTTGGGTGGCCTTTTGGACTTGCCTTCTTTAGTGGAGGAAGGCATAACAAGTGGCCTTTTGGGCAGTGCCGTAGAAAGAGAAGTGCCCGTAGGTCCTGTCTGGAAGTTGGAAGGAGAACAGGCTGTAGGAAAGAGAGTTTGCAAGTACCTCTAGAAGTAAAGTTTTGAGGCCACGTTTAACACTTCAGCTCCTTTAACAAAGGGACAGTGCAACTTCACAAGCTTTTGCTCCATAGCTGAACCAGATACAAGCTTCAGATTTGTTTGTGTGCAGCACGTTATTAAAGGCAAAGCTTCTTAGGTACTCAGCTGTCAGGGTTTTGGCCAGTCAGAAAGACAGGCAGCCCTTCCACCCCCCTCTAAGAAAAATTGAGGAGAGGAAGAGATTAAAGAGATTTAGGAGTTTAGAAAAAAAAACCCAACAACCTAATGAAAACATAAGTAAATAAAGAAATAATAAATAATAATAAGAAAATTTTAAAAGGAAAAAAAAATTCAGTATATACAAAACCTTATCAAGCTCCCAGGATGATACGTCACCAGCAGCATTGGGAAAAGTCCCAGCCTGGACTGGGTGACCAACAGGAGCTGGATTCCATCTCTGCAGTCAGGAACACTTGGATCAGGATCAAAGGCAGAGGAACAGACAGGGTCCTCCTGGGACGTCGGCCATGGAAGGAAGAGAGTTGACCCTTTGATCCCTCAGCTTTTACACTGAGCGTGATGGGGATGGGATGGAATCCCCCCGTGGGTCAGTTTGGGGTCCCCTGTCCTGCCCCCTCCTCCCCACAGGGGTGACCCCTGGAGGCTTTTCCGCTTCCCACCCTCCAAGGGGGCAAATCCTGCCATTCCCTGCCCTTGGCTGTTCCAGCAATGAGTCTAAGCCAGGGCGTCTCTGCACCATCCCTTGGGGTGATCAGGGCTGAGCACCCTGAGAGGGAACAGTTTCTGAACCATCTCCTGTTCATTCCAGTGTTTAGTGGGTTCGAAGAGACCCAGCTCAAAAAGCAAAATTGTAAACCATAAAATTGGTTCTGTTTTACCTCAAACCAGGACATCACTCCCTCATAAGCTGTTTTAGGAAAGGGGACATAAAGTTCAGTTTGCCATCAGTGGCTACAGTCAGGTCTGGAACCCACTGAAAAACAAATACTGTTCAGAGGAGGCATTTCATTCTGCTCTCAACTACAGTGATTTATGACTTTCTCATAGTTGTCTCATGTTGTCTGATGTGGTTGTGAACACTTTATTGTCACATAACTTTGCTGAAGACTGTATTACTTAATTCATTCCAAATGCAAATTTTTAAAGGCTCTGCCATGGTGGACTGACTCCCTCCATATCTTCAACTTTTTGGGCTTCTGTGATGACCACCATGACAGTGACAAAAGCATCCTGAGCAGGCATCACTAATAACTAATCAAGAGCGGAGGGATTCACTATTTACTGGTCCGGTTGCAATTTTTTACCAGTTTCAGCAGTTTCAGTCAGTCAAGGGAAACCGTGCAAGCGGAAAACTAGATCCATAGAGTTGTAGGTGAGTAACTGGAAACATCGGACACTTCTCTTTGAGCATGGTCTGCTAACAGTGCAGGAAGCGAAGCAGAGCTGTCCGACGGGGGTAGGACCTTTTCAGTTTTGTGGTGTGGAAATGGTTGCAAGCCCCACTAAAACACCAAACGGGCTACTTATCAGTGGGATTTTTTCTTTCCAATCTTCCTGTGGGAAGAAGGGTACGTCTGTTGGCACAGATGAAAGCTTTTAGGCAGGCCTCCAGAGAGGCATCTCAATGCATCCATTATATTCCCTTCCTGCAAGAGTTTTCACTGGGGTTTTTGTCTCAGCTTCATGCAGGGCAACCTTCACATCTTCTACTTCTTTGAGGCATAGAGCTGTCATCTGTTTGAAGCACACAAAGAGTTTCCTCAGCTTTCAGGGAAACTTTCAGCTCCAGGAAGTTCAAAGAGAGTGTGAGTTCACATTGCATGCCTGTAGGGCACCTCCTTACCTCTTACAAACCCACGCCACACCTTCTGTCTGCAAAGCTCTGTGGGACTACCGAAGCTCCTAAGATACCAGCATTCTCTCTTGACAGTTGTTTTCCACAGTAGGACTGTTCCTCCCAGATTATAGGCTTGGCCTGGAAGTTTGCAGTGGTAACCGGTTGGGTATCTGGGGATACTGATATTAAAATTCGGCCTCGAATGAATCCGTGGAAGTTTTGATCCACTGTTTCGAAATTGCAGAGCTGCTCTTTCAGAAAGTTGGGTGCTGTACCAAAGAGTATGTTGAATTCCCACTGAGTGACGAGGAGCAAACTACAGCCAAGGTCAGGACCACATCTTCACTCTCTCCTCTAAGCAATTGAGTGTTTCGTTATCAGACATACGCCACCACAAGCACTGTGTGGTTCCTACTGTCTCATCACCTTTCAGATTCTCACATTATCACGGAATGGTGCAGGTCAGAAGGGACCTTCAGAGATCATCTAATCCAACCTCAGTCTGTCGTGAACCAGGAGTAAATGTGATACTGGATTTCAGAGGTCAGGCTTCACAGAATCACAGAATGTGAGGTGTTGGAAGGGACCTCTGGAGATCATCTAGGCCAATCCCCCCACCAAAGCAGGCCCACCCAGAGCAGGTTGCACAGGAACGTGTCCAGGTGGGGTTTGAATGTCTCCAGAGATGGAGACTCCACCACCTCTCTGGGCAGCCTCTGCCAGGGCTCTGTCATCCTCAAAGTAAAGAAGTTTTTCCTCATATTCAGATGGAACTTCCTGAGTTCCAGTTTGTGCCTGTTTCCCCTTGTCCTGTCACTGGGCACCACTGAAAAGAGCCTGGCCCCATCCTCTTGACACCTGCCCTTTAGATATTTATAAGCATTGATGAGATCTCCTCTCAGTCTTTGCTTCTCTGGACTAAACACAGGTCTCTCATCCTCTTCATCATTATCATTTGTTGGGAGGGGGGTGGGTGTTTGGGGTTTTTTTTAAAGCTTCTCATTCCCTGTTTTGCCCCCTTCCCTTCCAGTCCTTGACATGGTAGGTGAATGCTTGCTGTCCTCAGAACTGCTACCCATTTATGACAAGCACGTACTGAAACCCACGGTGGGCACAGCTACATCTACACATCACAAGGACGGCCTGCTCAGGAAGCAAACAATATCAGGAAAAAAGCCGATCAGCGCTAATTCTGAAAAAAATGAAGGTTCAACAGTAGGAGATGAGGCTAGATAAGCTTCTTAAGAGCTTTAATCTATTGAGGACACTTTATCTGGGTATTTACTAATAGCTAGAAACTACGCAGAATTCCCTTTTAATTTTTTCTAAACCCTCCATCTGTTTATATTTAAAACCAGAGATGGAAAGAAAGAGAAATATTCATGGAGAGACCTGTAAAACCCACAGGATTGGTAGGGGACTAGGGTGAATTTCTAAATTTGTGGTACATAGCTCCCCTAAACATTCCTTCTTCTATGTGGGAGACATCCTATCCCAGGATAGAAGAGACCAGCACCAACCTCTCTACCATGTCCTTTCAAACCGTTGTAGAGAGTTATGAGGTCTCCCCTCAGCCTCCTCTTTCTCCAGCTAAACCCTCCCAGCTCCCTCAATCCTTCCTCATAAGATTTGGATGAGATACCAGAAAGAAATTCTTTGCTGTGAAGGTGGTGAGACACTGGAACAGGTTGCCCAGAGAAGCTGTGGCTGCCTCATCCCTGGAGGGGATCAAGTCCAGTCTGGATGGGGCTTGGAGCAACCTGGTCTGGTGGGAGGTGTCCCTGCCCAGAACTGGGAACACAGTTGGAACTGGATGAGCTTTAAGGTCCCTTCCAACTCTAACCATTCTATGATTCTGTGGTTCTATGATCATTAATGGTTTATGCATGGATTCTGATTATTTACTCCAAAACGCAATGATACTTTATTTTACTATTTAGAATGGGATCACCATATCAGATATTGCAGCACGTAAAGAGGATTAGAGGGAAGGAAAGGTGAGAAGTAGTAAAAGAGGGGTTTATGAATTCCTCCAGTGTAAAGAATGAGTAGCCAATGATCTGTGAAGCAGAGCTACTCATGATTTACAGGAAGAAAAGGATACCTGGGTAGGAACCGGGGCCTCAGTGAACCACTCGTACAATTTCACATCTGCAACAAAAAGGAAAAGGAGAGATTTTGGCTTGATCCTGCAGGGCTCCACCATTGCCAGCACTGCAGAAGGCAGGTTACAGGACAGCAGAGCTGGAGGGGGAAGACACGACGAGGGCTCACCGCTTTCAGTGGCATTTAGAGGAATCCTGGATTAAAAGTGCCCATGAAATCATTATTTAGGGCTACAAAGATGATGGAGTGGAGCATCTCCCACAGGAGGAAAGGCTGAGGGAGCTGGGTCTCTTGAGCTTGGAGAAGAGGAGACGAAGGGGTGACCTCATTCATGTTTATAAATATGGGAAGGGTGAGTGTCAGGAGGATGGAACCAGGCTCTTCTCAATGACATCCAATGACAGGACAAGGGCCAATGGGTGCAAGCTGGAACAGAGGAGGTTCCACTTCAATATGAGGAAAAACTTCTTCAGGGTGAGGGTGAGGGAACACTGGCAGGGGCTGCCCAGAGAGGTTGTGGAGTCTCCTTCTCTGGAGACATTCAAAACCCGCCTGGACATGTTCCTGTGTGCCCTGCTCTAGGTGTTCCTGCTCCGGCAGGGGGATTGGACTGGGTGATCTTTCAAGGTCCCTTCCAATCCCTGATATTCTGTGATTCTGTAACGAGGTCTCCCGTGTCCGTATTTTTACACAATACTGTTTGCCTAGGTTGCAGGCTTCTTGCAGCCCATTTCTACACCGGGCTGTTCCAGTAACATGGTCTCAGTTCCTGGAGGCCACAACACAACATCCACAGCATCTACCATTCATTTATTTGTGGAAAAGGCATTATTTATCCTTGATTACTGCACAGCTGGCCCCATCACCTGCATCCCTTCTCCTGCATTTAGAGGGAGGAGCCGGACTAAATTTAATGTCGACGGGGTTCCCCTGGTGTTCAGCCCCTCCATCCCCAGGACTGGATCCCCAAACTCAATCCCTTGAGCCCCTCATCACATTGCGGGGGTCCATTCCCACCCCGACCCCACTCTTGGAGGGGGGAAACAACGAGCTGCACCCTCCAGTGGCTGGATTGGGGAGAGTTTGGAGGTTTTGGCGTTTTATTTCCATCCCCACTTTTTAGCACATTTTGGGGAGGGGGTTCGCCTCAGGCTGAGCAGCAGAGGCGGCCACAATAAGCCAGCAGGGCGACATGGCAACGGGAGGGCGGGACGTGGCCTCCCATCCCGCTGCCCCCGGGGAGCTGCCTCCTTTCGGCGGCTGAGGGGCGGCCGCCGCCTCTTTCCCCCCACCGGGCGGCAGCCAAGGGCCGCCTCCCTCCCCTCAGGGCGGGCGTTGGGGCGGT
>VZTM01003405.1:31004-42223 GCA_013400555.1 Jacana jacana | reverse complement strand
ATTTAGCAGACATTTGTTCTATTTTTAATTATTGTCTTTAAACATTTCCTTTTATAATGCAACATTGCCGTTCACTCAGCAGTTAAATTACCTATAAAGTACAATATTTTTCATTGCAGAGACCATCTCGGTGGTACGCCGGCAACAGCACTAATGGTAGAAGTATCTCAGAACTTTGGAAAAGCTTCAACAACTGTATCTAAATGAGGAACCTTAAATCACAAAAAAATTTGTTCTGGATCGTGCTATGCTACCTACTCACTGTCAAGATTAAATTCAGCTTCTCCCTTTAGGGCGTGGGTATACACTGAGGATAACAGGACTTACCCACCAACCAGAAAACATATGGAACATTGTGGCTGACAATGTACTTAGTGTGGATTTTGCAATTAGACTAATTCAGATTCAGCTGAAAGAAGTAGCCTTGACATGTTCTTGACAAATCATATGATACAACTGCTGCATCATTATTTTATTTACATTCTCACTGGCTTGTCCAGGTATCTCATAGGGAAGGAAAAAATGTAGCAGTAATATTTTGTGGAAAATGGGATTTTGCACAGTAAGACATGCAAATCTTATAATCCCAAAAGTCAAGGAAATGTAGGGCTAGTACGCTGTGAGTAGGTTGCCCACGCAATGACAGACATTGTTCAGGTTCTTCTATTATACTATCAGGTATGAAACAGGAGGTGGCAAACATTTTTCTCTGAGCATCCTACAAGAACATTTAACAGATTTCTCACTCACTACCTAAATAATAGAACTGAAAGAAAAAATAAAATTGAATCAGCCTAATCATTTAAGATACTATGCCAACACAAGCACATTGTCATTAAACAGCTTCAGTGATCACACAAGTAGAAAAATAATTTTAGAGATTTATAACATTAGGAGAACACAGTTAAGCCTAATCATAGAACCACAGAATCATTTAGGTTGGAAAAGACTCTTGGGATCATCAAGTCCAACCATTAGCCCTACTCTACAATGTTCTCCTCTACATCATATCCCTCAACACCACATCTAATCGACTCTGAAACACATTCAGGGATGGTGAGTCAACCACCTCCCTGGGCAGCTGATTCCACTGACTGACCACTTTCTGTGAAGAATTCTTTCCTAATGTCTGGCCTGAGACATTAGTCAGTTCGCATCTGCTCTAATTTATATCCATACTTGTCTTTTATTTCTGTAAGATGATGTTTGTCCCTTGCAAGGAAGCATTCCCAAGGGGTTCTTTTTCCACTATCCAGAGCTCTAATATAAAATTAGCTGTCAGGAGAACTACATAACAAAGCATTATCATATTAGATGTTGAGCTTAAATTTCCTTCCATTAAGTTTGAAATATCCCTCATCAACTGTTTTGGTTTCCTACTCACACCTGCTGTGGTATGGGAATTCCATTAGAAAAATAAATCATTCATTTTTGCCTGCTATTTCCCACATCTTTGATACTATGAAATCATTAGAAATAGACACCATCAGTGAAATGCAAAACATGTGGAAGGGGTGAGACCTAAACATACATTGCACACTCAGAGATGGAAGATTTTAGCAAATTGCTAATTACCAATAGATAATTTCAAAGCAAAATAAATGAAAAAGAGGACATTTGGCCCCCAAATCATACAAATACTCCATCATCACAGCAATATTTCACCAAAATGTCACTCAAACCAACATTTGAATCACATGCTTTTAAGTGATTCTAAAAATTCATTATTTCTTTCTAAAGACCTCCCTCAACTAGAAAACCACTGCTGATAAACCAAGTTTACAGCTGCATTTTTAACAAGAACAAACAAAAAAAATTACACTTAACAGAGTTGCTCATCCAAAACAGGAGTCAGGAAGAACATGGGGACATAACACCAAAATTATACAGCTACAATGTTAGTTTCTACTTCACCCAAATTCCACACTATTTTATTTTTTAGCTTGAATGTCCTTATGTCCCCCTTAAGCTGTTCCATGTAGTAGAAAAGATACCATTTGCCAGAGTGCTGAAGGAAGAGCACAGAGGTAGGAAGGTCTCCCTGATGGGTGGGGAGTCCAGCTCCTGCTTCAAGAGCACTTGCGTGTTTTATTTAATGATGGTTCAAAGTAAATTATTAATTTTATGTAAAATATTTTCAAAATGCTAGGAGGCCCTTTTGATTAAGTAGAACACTTTGTCTTTCTCCAGCTCCATATGAAAGCAAGGAGAAAACCCTGCCTAAGCTTGCCTTCAAGAGGCAGTGCTGGTTTCAGAGGCTTTTTGCCTCTGTCCTTCCTGTGGTTCATGCTGCTGTCACCTCACCAAAACATCCCGCGCTTCATATAGCCACATTATAGACCTTGTCAGAAGCTGATGCAGATAGGTGATAGAGAGAGAGGCAGGAATGAAGACTATCAACAGGGCTGCTTAAACCAGCACAACACTTGAAAGCAGCTTTCAAATTACAGCCTGAATCTTCCAAGCCCTTCTCATGATGTGCTTGGGGAGCCAAACTGCTTAACACAGGGTCGTGCAGCCCATTTGAGAAGCCAGGGACTGAGAAAGGAGGCATGCATGCTCAAGTCCTTCTTGGATCATGGCCAGAGTATTTCATACTGGAAGATAAAATTTAATTAAGTTTCATAGGTTTAAAACATTTCCTCGCTGTTGTTGTCTGTCATAATGGTTTAGAAATGCATAATCAAATCTTTTTCCCTTTCATCCACATATTTGTTATTGCATTATTGCCCTTGAGAGCTCAGCTGCAGACACTAATTTTCTGTACTTTTAGTGACTACCGAGACCTTTATTCTGAAAAAGAAATAGAAATATGGCACAAAATGTGTCACAAAAAAAAAAAAAAAAAAACAAACAAAAAAAACAAAACCACAAAACCACAACCCCACCCCCCACCCCCCAAAATACATAAAAATATCTATGAAAAAGGAAAACTTCTCACCTAACAGTGAAGGTACAATGCAGACATCTACTTATCCACTGGGAATCCACACCATCCCTTAAAATGAATTATCAGCTTGTTTGGACTCAGTCAAACATGGGACTAACCCTTTCATGTGGGTGAAAACATTTAGGCTGTATCCAAAACTAAACCTCTTCTTGTTTGGGAACGTGGATGCTGAAAATTGCATTTGAAAGGGGAAAATTTTGAATGATATCTCCAAAGTAGCCCTGGATTATGAAGGGAAACAGGTTGTTCCTGGTCTGACCTGTTTTATGATGATGCATGCTTGAACAGGAATCAGAAGCCTCTGCTGCTGTAGAGCCACTGAATCATCACCTCAACCACAGAGTGGATCTTTGGAACCTAGGGAGACAGTTCTGTGGGTTTAATTTTGCTTATAAGCAAAGATAACATGTTATCTCAAGGTAACAACACAGTTTGGGGAACAAAATAGCTGCATACATCCTACACATAGCCCTCTTTACATCAGCGTTGCCCATAATATCTTGCAAGGGCAGTTGTGGTCATCCTCAAAACACACTTGATAGCATTAAAACAACAGGTCAATGATAGAGTGAACTGCAAGTACTTTCCGCCAAATACGTATGAATACCCCTTTCCAAAGCTCCAACACAGCCTTTTATTTGGGAGCAGGAGGGCAGCCTTCTACAGTTCAAGACTTTAAAAGCACAACTGGTTACACAGGTTTGTTGAGTCATGACTCTAGTAAGGAACAAAACAAAGATGAATCAAGAGGACCTTAACTAAACTAGGAGCCTGTCATTCATTTCAGCCCTTTGCTCTGCTCTCTTCTGGAAAGTCTCAGCAGCACGTGGAGCAGAGAGCAGAAGCTGGCCTTATTCATCTCCAGCTCCAGGAACAAAAGTTAAGGAATGGAGCACTCCAGTAAGCCTTGCCCTCCGCTTTAGAGAGTTTGCTCTCACCTGGCGCGTAGCTGCTCAAAGGGTAGTTTCTGCTGTCCCTCCCCCTATTATTATTGTAACAGGCTACAAAGTTTCCTGAAGTCCTTTCAATTCACTGGTCTTTGGACCCGGCTTCTCATCCCAAAGAGATGAAAGTGGAAGAGTAAACCATTCAGCTCAGAAAGTGAGGTCTAAGTGGCCTAAACAGCAGGAGTTAATTAAATTCAAGATACATCCAACCCAATTTGAAGTTCTATTCTGGCTGACCTGTCCTGGTGATCAGGTCAGGCCATACAAGAGCCAGCCCTTCAAGCCAGAATGGGAAGCAGTAAAGAAACCTGACAGCAGCCTAATGTGGCATCCAAAGATCTTACTCAAGAGACACTTTAATTCACATGGTACAGTCTTTAAATAAAAGAGATTGTGAGTGAATCAGCAATTGCTACCTTATCAGCAGGGCTCACTTATCAAACGGACATGTGATAAAATTTAGGAATGAGATTACTATTCATTATTATGATGCCCCTTCCCTAGAAGTGTTCAAGGCCAGGCTGGATGGGTGTCTGAGTTGGGCACAAGAAAGGCACCGGAACAGGTTGCCCAGGGAAGTTGTGGATGCACCATCCCTGGAGGTGTTTAAAGCCAGGCTGGATGGGGCTTTGAGCAACCTGGTCTAGTGGGAGGTATCCCTGGCCATAGCAGGGGGGTTGGAACTTGATGATTTTTAAAGGTCTCTTCCATCTTCTAACCATTCTATGATTCTAAAAGAGATAACCAGATTGACCTGCATTGGCCCTGGAGTGGCCACTAGCCCAGAGCAGTCTTAAAATTTGGTTCCACATATCCACGTTGTCCACCTAGGCTAAACTCAGCACATCAGACTACTCATGAATTTCATTGTTCCTCACAGAAGGCAGGTAATTTTGCAGCTCCTGTGGATCCACAAGGGCCTTGTAGTACCTTCTGCCTGATGCCATCACACGCCACCATCACAAGGCTGAGGTGAATTATATGGGAGAATTATATTGCCCATGCTGCAGACAAATGAGGCAAGCAGGCAAGCTCTGGCTTATTTACTCTGGTGCTGTGAAGACACTGTTAAGAACCCAGATTAGATGATTAGCAAATTTGGCTTTTAGTCTGACTTCAAAGCCATTCCTGTACCACAGGTTAGATGCAGCCCATGCTCCCGCCACTTCACTCCTGCAGCAGCAGCTAAATCCAAGATGGAAGTGAAACACCTCATGCAATGTTTCTAATTTTGAAAATTTAAACCTGATTTATGGTATCAGCTGACTGAAAATCTCAGATTTAAAAAACCCATCTGACATTTTTCACTATCATAATTTCGAAGAAAAGCATGAATGGACCTAAAAGTCCCTAAAAATAAGAAAACACAAACCTTGTTTTCTTGTTATTCAGAAATGAACTCCCAACAATACACTATAAATTCTTTAGTAGAACTGTCTGCTCTGCAGGGTATAATGGCAGACATGCTCAGGCGCTCTTCCTAAAAGCCTCTGTTGGACATTTTGCCTTCTGGCTCCACAATTTTTCCATGTATCCACCAGTTTTTCCAAAATAATCTAATTCCCAGTGGGAGCAGCTGTTCCTTAGAAGAATGTGGCCTGGAGTGTCCTGTTGTGTTACCTCCCATGCAAAAATCAGTTCTCAAAAACTTAGTATCCATCACTCCAAATTACAGCACACAGATGCACTAAGCTTTTCCTCACTATTGTAATAAGACAAGGAAAAAAACGAAGACAGACTAAGCCACTGTTTGTGCTCATTTGGAAATAAATTATGTTACCTGCTTCAGTTTACCATGTTGAAGTTGTCTGTACAGCATATTAGATTCAAGAATCAAAGGGACATTTTTGTCCTTCAGCATTAACTGCCAGCTCAGTAAACTCTAGAATACCTCCAAATCATACTGTACTTAAATTTTTTTTGGAACAAACTCCCTGAAAAAGTTGAGAATAGCACAACCAGCAAATTATCCCTAATCTCCTGCAATTTCCCAGATATAGATACTATATATACTAAAGCGTGAGTTAAACTAACTTGTGTTAGTTCCAAACCCTTACACAGCACTAATCCACAACAGAGACAGTAAGACTGCCCACAAATCTCAGTTCCCTTTTCACAGTGACACCTGTAGCTAGTAACATATTTTCCACAGTCGTCAACCTACTTTTCACCTGCAATATCAAAAAAGCACTCACGGTTGCAGGTATAAATTCCCTTGCCCTTTATGCCTGCAGATGTGAGGTCTGGCTTGTGTGCCTGCAATTCATTTCACTCACAAAATTTGGGTCACAATCCTACAAGCCAGGTTGAAGCCCTTGGAAGTAAAAACAGCAAGGGTGAGTCAGGCTTTTTTAGAAAATGTATTTATTTCTGTTTTGTGAAAGGAAGTCACGCAATAAACAGCGATTTCTATCATACTCAAATTCATAGTGGATGGGTCAACTCCTATGAATATTGCTCATTCAAACACAGGGGTTTTTTACCTCTGCTGTTTGTTTACAATTTGGTCCAACCACAATGCAGAGTAAGCATATTTTGAACGTATTTCCTATAGCTCCAGTACTCTAGAAGAAGCTACATGCCTCTCAACCACTGCAAGAACTTCATTGCCATGAATTCTGGCAATGCCCAGTCCTGCAACAACCCTGCAACCCAAATGTTTTCCCCGCTGCTCTTCAATAAGAAGTCAAGTTTTTGTACTTAATTAAAATGATAAAAACATATTGTCTTTGACTGCGAAAAGATATTATGCTTTCTTCAAAGTCTTAAACCACATTCTCCTGACCAACAACACTGGAGAGCTGAAATTAAAATATTCAGATAGAATCCCTATATGAGGAATATACATATATTTTCAGATAAATAAAACAGAAAACAATTATCAGTCCTTATAATCAAAGCATACAAAGCAATAACTATCAATCTACATTATTTCATATTTTCTTTCACCAAAAAAAATAGCACCCTAAATCATCAACAAATAACATGGTAGATTGTTTTCTAAGGTGTCTAAGAATTTTACAGGAATACGGAAAAAAAATCTCTCAGGAACAGTTAATAGCTTCTTTCCAATTTTGTTGGACAGGTGTTCAAGCTCATAAAAACTATTTACAGTCCAAGTACAAAAAGAGCTTTCTTCTGGAAAATATTGAAGGGTCACATTTTACTGAATTAACCACAGCTTTAAATCAAAGATATGTCTGCTTTCCCAACTACTCTTTGCTTTTATATTCACTATCCTGTTACTTTAATCCACATTTACAAAAAAACCCCAGTATTTTCTCATTTATGGACCACAATGCAGTAATCAAACAGGTTTTAAAGTAAAATTTAGACTTTTCAGAGAATCGTGTTAACTCATGACTACTGATAAATACAGTTCTGTGCTTATTTTGATCAGAATTATACAGCAATCTGCTTCTTTTTTCACTCAGATGAAAAAGTAGTAAGTGGCGTGAATTTGATATACAATGTATCCTCCAGGTGATCCCAGTAATTCAGTTGGGTAATTACACAAAGCAATTCACATCTTTTCAGCAAGACTCAATAACAAACTGTGGCGTAAACTCCTAGAATCACAAAGGCATTCACGTGGGTTGCAGTGCCTTTGACCATCTACAGAGAACAGGACAGATGTGTGCCTGAGCACTTCCATAGAAATAACCAATCCATTCAAAACACCTGGAGCTCAGAAAAATCAACCTCCAGATGAATGACTGGTTCTATGAAGACTCAGGTAGAGCTGCACCTTCCTAGTACTTTCGAGCGTGTCTTGCTGAGTGGTAACAACTTTGGGCCAAAAATTTGCCAACCCTACAGTAAAAATCCATGAAACGAATGTGGTGGGACAAATGTTGAACTTCTTGCTCACATGTCAACAGATGTAGGTAAATGCTCAGTATTAAAATAAAACTTGAATGTTTTCCAGGCAAATACATGAAAGATTAAGACACAGAACAAAAGGAGAGAGAGAGGAATACGATGCAAGAAACCTTTCCTAAAATTCAAAACTGCTTATACTTAACTCTAGTCTAAAGAAACACAGAGAAAATTGAACATCAGAGTGCTTAATGTGCTTCCACAGCATAGGGAAATGGTATGGTTTCAGCTAAGACTGATATAATCCGATTTTTTTTAGTTCCATTTGCTTCACAGATCATGTAGAAGTAGCCCTATAACAGAAGGTCTGCAGTGGGTAATCTGCTCTTCGTTTCAGAGATGAAAACATCAAGGTTGCTGTATAAAATACTTGAAAACAAAGCATGACACTGACTGTACCTTTTAGAATGTCTACTTTAAAATATTTCTTTATAGTATCAGGTCTCTTTTCACACCAAATAATTTGTAATAAATTACTTTAATCACAGCAGCATTAACACCATGCCTAGGGCAGATAGGTAGACACACACATCTAATGGCCTAATTCATGTGGCAACTGATTGCAGAGAAGAAGGGGAATTTCATCAGCTCAGATTCTAATCAAAGAAAAGGTCAAGTTTCCTGTAGCTGCAAGTCAATTGTAGGAATGATTAAAGGTGCATCCACCTGCCTGGCAGGTGCTCCCTACCTCACCCATCACAGCCCTCCCCGCAGCCTGGCTCCTCTCCTTGTCCTCTAAGGGAATCAGGTGTCTGCCAGCAATTAGCCTTAATGAGCCAGTAGTACTTTCCTGAGAGAGATGTTGACAAGCCTAATTGCAGAAAGCAACTGTAGAGGCTCTGCCAGCCTGAGACAGAGCTGTAACTCCTGGTTTGCCAGGGCATCTGCAAATCATATGCACTTACCAGTATAACTCCAGACAGTAAAATCAGGCAAGGGTGCCAATCTTTTACAGACTTCCCGGAAGCTCAAGTGCAGAGTTTTAGTTCAGCACTTGGACAATGATAGATATCCTCAGCACAGACAGCTTTGTTCATATTTTGGGTACTGATGTCTGCTCCAAGTTTTGACTGACTTGCTCTCCATTTAAAACAGCAATGTTTTCTATGAAGCCAACACCTTGCACTTTACTTTCATAGTTTGTGATGTAGGTACATTAATTACACTGTAGTTACTCTGATTACAATATGGTTCTAATTTTGATGTCTGTAATTACTACCACTTCATATAGCTAGAAGCTTAATTTAATGCCTGAATTACTTTTAATTACCTCTTAAATTCCTTACTTTCCTATTTGATACATGAACTTACCACAAAATTCCACTATCAGAAGATTAACTTAATTACCCTATTTTCAAGTGAACCTTTATTCTTGGGCAATTCCTAGAGATCTGTGAGCTCACGTCTTTAATTAGTCTCTAGCACATCATGCATTTTTGTGTTGAGAACACACAACTTTAATTGCCTTCCTTTTGTATCTGGTAATTGCATACAGATTTCAAGCTTCCTAGAGTTACACATGTGACAGGGATGCAGTTTTACACATAGTTGATCTTACCCAATTGAAAACCACTGGTAAAGCAGCGCAAAGATTTTATCAAGCTTGGATTTCCTGAGGTCTGGAAAGAGTATAGTCAAGAAATCAATCTCATACAATTCCACCAAGAGATGCTTTGTGATGCTGTGCTGTTTTCTCATAAATTTGTAAGCGCCATTAAAGCTCATTGGTTTTCATTTTATGAGTGTACGGCTATTGTATCATGGAATCACTCCAACAACTTAAATAAAAAAACAATAAAAAATTTACTCTAACCTCTGGGGCCAAACCCACATCTAAAACACTTCACTTCAGTGGACCTCATCACACTCACTAGAGGTGAATTAGTTTCAAAATCAACAGGGTCACACCAAGGAGTATCAAATGAAGGTGCTTGTCACACCCTCCAAAATAACCGACTGTTCTCTTCTATTGCTACACTAATGGCAAACCCAACAGGTACTCTTGCAAACCTGCATAATAATAATGTCATCCAGTCTTTACAAATTTTATAGCAGATAAAAGAATAATTAGATTTGAAACTTTCTGATGAGGAAAAGGACTATTATATCATTTTAGATTGGTCACAAAATAATTTCAAGAAATTAACGCACTGCAGATGAAAATACTGTAGGCACTTCTGAATAGCTAAAAGCTGCAGCTCATATTCAGGGCAGTAAAATACTTTCATAGGATTTGGATTTACCTTGCAGTTTCTGAAAGCAGAATTTTACATCAAAAGACTAATCCAGATTGTAAAATTATTCAGGTCCTTCATGGTGAGGACTAGGGGATACTATGCATTTTTACTGTCTATACCAGAACAGTTTCCCATTTCTTATGAGGCTCTAGAAACAAGCACAAGGCATTTAAATATTTTTCATACTGTGATTAAGGTAAGTAGGAAAGCACAAAAATAGCTCATTTTGTCTTGTAAATTTTCTGAGATGTACACAACTTGAAAATAAATGTCTACATGCTGAACAGCAATCAGTGCTTCTAATCTTGTCAATTAACTGCCGTAAAACTCAAGATGAAATGCATTAGCCATTTTATGTGTCCATCCAGGTAACAACTTCTACTCCCAAGAGAGGAAGTGACAAGGCAGGTAGAAGTTTTCCATATGAGTTGTTCCACTGACTTTGGTAACACTGTTCAAATGAGTAAAGTTAAGCACTATTTTAGGACTGAAGTTTCCCAATAACTACTAAGAAATAAAATAATGTGCAACGCAAAGAGGAGATCAATCAAATGTAACAAACCACTACAAAAAACAAATGAGATCGGCTTCTTTAACATAGAGGATACCCTCAATTCTGTACGAGGTCAACAGGAACAGCAAGTACTTCTCCCTTCAAAAAACCTGTTTTAAATTGTGAGACAGTAATATACAGATAACATTTAGACTTAAAGAATGGAGACCAGATGGGTTATACCCAAGAGTGCTGAAAGAGATGGCAGACGTGCTGGCCAAGCCTCTCTCCATCATCTTCCTGAAGTCGTGGCTGACTGGAGAGGTCCCGATGGACTGGAAGGTGGCAAATGTAACGCCCATCTACAAGAAGGGCAGAAGGGAAAATCCAGCAAACTATAGACCTGTCAGCCTGACCTCGATACCAGGGAAGATTATGGAACAGATCATTTTGAGTGCTATCACTAGCCATGTAATGAGCAACCAGGGGATCAGACCTAGTCAGCGTGGGTTTATGAAAGGCAGATCCCACCTGATGAACCTGATCTCCTTCTACAATAAGATGACCCGATTGTTGGATGGGGGGAAGACAGTGGATATAATATATCTGGACCTTAAAAAAGCATTTGGCACTGTCCCCCACCACATTCTCATAGAAAAACTGGCTGCTCATGGCCTGGATGAGCATACGGTCTGCTGGATCAAGCACTGGCT
>VZTM01003405.1:20598-30849 GCA_013400555.1 Jacana jacana | reverse complement strand
TGTGCCCAGGTGGCCAAGAAGGCCAATGGCATCCTGGCTTGCATAAAAAAAATAGTGTGACCAGCAGCAGTAGGGAGGTGATTGTCCCCCTGTACTCAGCAATGGTGAGGCCACACCTTGAGTCTTGTGTCCAGTTCTGGGCACCTCAGCACAAGAGAGATATCGAGGTGCTGGAGCGAGTACAGAGGAGGGCAACGAAGCTGGTGAGAGGCCTGGAGAATAAGGCTTATGAGGATCGATTGAGGGGGCTGGGACTGTTTAGCTTGAGGAAGAGGAGGCTGAGGGGAGACCTCATCCCTCTCTACAACTGCTTGAACGGGCATTGTAGAGAGGTTGGTGCTGGACTCTTCTCACGGGCAATGAGCGACAGAACAAGAGGGAATGGCTGCAAGCTGCAGCAGGGTAGGTTTAGGCTTGACATTAGGAAAAGAATTTTCACAGAGAGAGTAGTCAGTCAGTGGAATGGGCTGCCCAGGGAGGTGTTGGAGTCACCATCCCTGACTGTGTTTAAGAGCAGATTAGATGTGGTGTTGAGGGATATGGTGTAGGGAAGAACTTGTAGAGTAGGGCTGATGGTTGGACTTGAGGATCCCAAGGGTTTCTTCCAACCTATATGATTCTATGAGTTTATGAAAATCTCAGAAAAGATCCATTCTCAGCTCATTTGTTTCCTTTTCTGTTTGGTGACCAGCATCATCTGAGCACAGTGATGAAATGTGTCTGATGACAAATTCTCCTCAGCTATTCAAGCCCCTTGCATACAGCATTCCTGATAAGGATCTAAAATTGTTTTACCAGTGTTAATGTGCAAGTTAATTGAAGGTCTTACATGAATCCATATACACCACTGAAGATTGATTAAAGTAGCTGTATGAAAGGTGCTCTAAGCCAATGCTCTTTTACTCTGTCGATTAGTTTCTTGATGAAATTCCAGAGAGAAAAGAAAGAAATTAAGTAAAGGGGCAAAATGGCACTGAAAAGAAAACTGCAGTGATGTAATTTAAGCAGAAATGCTCTTCTCCAGAATGCACACTGCCTCTGTGTATAACTGTGTATACAGACAGACCTATGCACATATCATACAGAGAGACAAAGCCCTTGTGGCTCTTCACTCACCCTCCACATTTCATTCTTCTCATTTTTCATTCATCAAATAGTGACAGTGCAAAGAAAGAAAGGTGATGCTACAGGACACCAAGTGCTTTCTGCTCTGATGATTTTTTGATAGGTAGATTTTTAGATTGTTGATATTCGGAAAGAGTTATTTAGTGCATCTACTGTATACAAAGAATACATTTTTCACACCAGGTGTGATCTGTGATACCACAAACATCGGCTCTTTACAGGATTTACACGGTTTTGTAAAAGTGTCCTGGTTCTTTTCTGCAGGTGCCAACCATTTATATGTTGTGGAGACTTTATAAAACATTAATAACTGACGGGAAGAGGGTAAATAAACTGTGAAAACAATTCTCCGCCTGCTTTTTTCAGTGTAATGTTAACCATCTAACCAACAGCTTGCATAGCTCATAATTGAACAGAATTTCCCTAATGTTTCTAATGCTTATATGCTTGGTAGCTCAAATAATAGTTTATATATTTGTAGTTAGTGTGTTGCCTAACAACCCCAATTTAATGTGGAATAGCTAAAACACTAGTGGTTTCTTTGGCTGTACTAGGCTTTTTGCCTTGTGGTGCTGTGCTCTCCCTGTTCATCTCCCTCTTACCCCACCAGCCCCAGGCTCAGGCTATGGCCATCAGTGGGGCTTGCAATAAGTTGCACCTGGATTTTGGGGGATGACTGACAACACAGTCCTAACACTGTCTGGAGTGGACACCTAGATATCTTATTCCCATTAAATGTGACTGTAGGTCAATTATCTTACTCTACAAGTAGTGGACAGCCCAAGAGCCCTTTGAGCCCTCCTGTATGGCAGCAGGCTGCACATCAGGATCTCCCCTTGAGCAGGGACACCTCCCAAGGTTACTCCTTGAGGTTTAAAGATTACCTACTCCCAAGCATTACCTACTGCTTGGGTAACTACCTACCTACTACCTAAAGATTACCTACTTCCAAGACTAATAGCATGCTAAACTTTGACGTCTTAGCAATGCAAAGGATTGATTGCACATATATATAATCCTTTAGACATAAACCGTTGACCAAGTTTGGGACTAGAATTGAATCCAGCCATACCTAGACTCCTCCCTGAGAAGGAGTTTCAAAAGCAAAGGGGTCTTTTCTGAACCTCGTGACTCTCTGACAGTCTGTCTGACCCTGTCCACTATGCAGAAAATGACCAAGTGTACCTTGGCATCGAATCTCATAAAATACTTTTGCATTTACAACTAATTTTGTGAAATCTCTCTCACCTTAATAAATATTTCACTACTTCTCACTTATGAGTGAAGTCAATCACTCCGTGTTTAAGACAGTCTTTGTCATGAGAAAAAAAAAGGTACATTATTGCAACTGGTCAGATATATCCTGGATTCAGCTCGTTTGGTCTGAACAATTAAATAGTTTTGGTTTGGTTGGTTTTTTTTCTTTAGAAGATGATAATATGTGCCATCAGGGATAAGTCTTCTTTACAGGAAGTCCTGCCAATGCCAGTCTAAAAGAAATACTGATGTTTGCTTAAAGTTTCTGGGTTCTATTGCAAACAAATGGTAATTAAAAAAAAAGAAAAAGAAAAGATCTGTAGAGGTGTTGAATTGCCCAGGTATCCATGGACCAGATTTCAGCTGTGACACTTTCCATCAACTCCTGCCTTTCTGTTCTCATTGACAGCAGCTTGAGGAGGAAGAGAAACATCAGGACAACAGGAAATATAATTTTTTGAAATATAAACATATATATGTAAACACACAACACTTGCATGCACACAGATGCTTTGCTCATCTAGTTCTTAATGATAACTCCTTTTGTTTGCTTGAATGCATAGAAATAAATACCAACAGTCATTGTTGAGACCTGTACTATTTTTTTCAACAAGGCTGAATTTCAAATATGTTTACATAGCTGATTCAGAACATCTTTTGTGGGTTTTTTTACTGGATATTAGCCTCACAGCCTAGTGAAAAATAATCAGCGTAGAACCCTAAAACACACATAGGATTAGGCTAAAAAGAAAATTTCACAAAACTAGCTATCCTAAATTATCTCTCTGCATTTCATTAGCTTAATGGAGAACATTGAACAAATAGTATTACTGAGAAAGCTAATTTATTTGCAAGAGTATAGCTATCGTGAAAACATTTCCCTCATTTCTAATGTAGTAAGGTATTTTTAATTAGGTTTGAATCTTTAACTATTTTCCACAAATCCTTTTACTTATGCAGTCCATAAATTTTTAAATTAGATTTGATTTTTTTAGTTAACTACTTTCTGCAAACCCTATTAATATTCAAATTTAAATTCAGGAAATGAATAAAGATACTGACTCAAAACCATGCATTTTGTTTGATGCTACGTTGCTGTCCAACTTTTTCTGAAGGATACATAGCAATTTCAAAATCTCCAAACACCACAAAAAGGCTATTCAAAATATTCTTACATAAGCAGATGAGAGATGGTTTTCAAATCCACCTAACAAAAGATTGCATTGAGAAAGGAATCGCTGTATGATTCTTCAAAACACACCACCACCGCATGGATTGTTTTGCACAGTTCGGAAATTCAAATTCAGGAAACTGCTCCTTGCCAAAAGGCCAGGTTTTTTACCTTTTCATGTGCTGAGTAGTACACTGACTCCTGATCTTCCAAATGGTTATTCAGATGCATTATTTATGTCAATGAGTATTTTGAAGTATGAGATGCTTATAAACAAGCATGTCCTCAATCTTCAGAACAAGTTTACCCTTTGCAAACAGATCCCTGTACACTGAAATAAACGGTGTTTCCCTCTCCAAGATCACACTGTCATTTTATGTAATTTGACAAATATTTATGCAAAAATGATGAAACAAGAAAAAAGAGGGTGTTTCCAGCTTTAGGGGTGGATATATTTCATCAATAATTTGGCTGAATCTAGTCCTGACCTTATTATATTCAACAGGTTTACATAACTAAAATATCACAGTTCTTTTTGATTGACGACAATTCAAAAATGCTTCCTTACTCTGCAGAATAATTAGAAGTGAAAATTTTCTCTTTTTTGTAATTAAAAACTTCAATTCTTCACAATAGGTTTTTGAAGTAAAAGTGATCATTTGCATTTTCTTCCGACTATAATCAACTACCTCCTGTCTCAACAAAAACTGATGTGAAAAGTAAAAATGTCAATTATTTCCCATGAAAGTTAAGATCACATCTCTTGTGAAAAAAATACATTGTTTACTAAAACATGTTTTAATGGGAAAAATTTTACTTCATATATTTACACAAGCAACCACTTTTCTTTAACAATGTGCCTACAAGTACTTGATTGTCCCTCTCCGAGTAGCCTCAGCAGCTATTTTGATTTGCCACTTTTTAAAGTGCCACCAGAGATTTTCTTAACTCAGTGACAGATGGAGTTAGAAGTGTCAGAATTTATGGTATCATTTTAAAATGTAACAAAGTTACAGGCTGGTAGACATGATTTATTTTTGATATCAACCAGATGTTTGAATGTGTATGGAACTTGGTCACTTTCAGCTATTGGATATTATCTGTGAGGAAAGCAAATATATTATATAGTGGCTTCATGTAAATGACTGAATTTCTCTTTTCTTTGACTAAAATGTCATCTGTTTTCTTTTTAATACAGGAGACTGTACCATCAGAGTCTTCACACTTCTTAATGATCATATCTGTTTGGAGAAATACTGACTTTTTCAGATACACATTTTCAGTTACCATTCCACATTTCTCATTTGACAGACCACCATGATAATACTAAACTCAAGAGGTAATTACAGAGCAACACGTTTCATGATTGAAGCAAACACTACTTCATCCAATTATTTCCACAGACACTTTAAGCTTATATTTTATGTCCAAAACAGATTGAACGGTGCTGTTTGCTCTCCTGTTACACTCAGACATATGCTAATTCACCACTCTTTTCTCTCTCTCTCTCCCAGCTGATGAGATGGCTTACATGATATATTTATCAAGCTAAAGAATCTTGTTTTAGATAATTTAACATAATGAAGCCTGGTTGCATGATAGTTTATCATTAGGGTTCCACCACACCAATGATGTATTACACTGCAAAAAATTCAGATGGTTCAAGGTAACGATGCATTTCTTTGATATATCAAACAATTCGAAGTAATGATTAACTCAGTGATATATGATCAGAAGAATATTATATTTTATAATATATTACATTTATTGTAACAATATGTCCTTAGTGATACTCTAAAACATTAATGCACCACCAGTTGAGAGGTTTGGAACAAAAAAAAAAAAAACCACACTTGAATCTAAGCACTTCATAAAAACAATTTTAAAGATTTGGCTATAGCCTTAAATACCTTAATGTTTGTTCTTCATAGAGAAAACATACAAGATAAATTCTGCATTTGATTCCTTATAGCTTGCTGGATACTGCAAGGAATTAGTACTTCCTCTACAGAACAGTTACTGTCTCTACTGTCAACGTGGATTAGTTAGAAAAAAATTGTTTTCCAATTTTGTTTTTTAAAGTGCAGGGTTTAAGTATCTTATCATAAACCCATTACTGTGCTATTACACCTCTAAAGGTCAAGTAGTAGGTTTTCAGCCTGCTCATCTGCTGGTAAGCTTCATTTGCAGTTCTTTCACCCAAGAACACGGAAGATAATTACACTGAACAACTGGAAGACAAATGAAGAACTGCTTGCAATTGGTGGACCAGTCCTCCATTTTTGAGGGAATACTGGATTCCCAGAGCAAGAAACTGGGTTACCAGTCATTCCTAGAAGGTAGGAATGACAGGAAGAAATTAAAGTAATTTTATGCTAATGTATTCCTTCATTGTAGGAATGGTTGGCAAGAGGAGCAGCAGTGCCTCAGCAAGTCTCTAGAGGAACAGCAGACCTGAAATGTCCATGTATGAAAAATGCTGCTATAAAAGACATACAGGGCTCTGTCTCGGACCCTGAGTACTCTGAAGGTCCACCACAAGCTGTATGAGGTGTCCGTGGCACCTGCCCTGGAGGGACAGCATCACAGGCACGGTGAGGCTGGTCTCCTTGGGTACAGAGAACAAAATCCTCTTATGTCCCCAAACACTTCTGAGCATTAATCCTAATATATATATATCCCAAACCCTAATATTCTGTGATTAAGTGTGGAGTAGCTACACACGCACCACCACGTCAACTCCAAATAGATTGCAGGGATCTCAAAGGAAAGAAGAGGGTCACCAAGGCAAAACCAGGGTGAAATTAAGGGATTAATAGTCTGATTAATGGACAGAGAAAACATAAGAAATTCTCAGCAGTGGAAGTAAAATAGCGTCTGGTGAAACACATCTGAAGGTGAGTTTCAGCCTTAGTTAATAGAGCACAAGGAAGAAAAATCAGTCACATATGATGATTTAAACAGCATTTAAGAAGTACTAACAATAGAAATGGAAAATGGGAAGAAAAAAATGTTCTATCAAAATTAAATATTGTTTAAAAATACTCATACAAACTAGATTTATTCCATCACTATTTCCACTCTGTCGTTGGCAAGAAGCAGGACAGTGAACAAAGAGTATAAGCATTATACCGTATCAAGGCAAATTATTTTCAAATTTTTTTTTTTCCCCTTTTAAGGTAAATTGAACTACAGTGCTAAGATTGCAGACTGCCAAATTTCAAGTAAATATTCAAAAACTTAAAAGGAATGGCCTGAAATCCAACTCCAGGTGAATTTTATTGCCTCAAAATTAAGGAAAATATTGCATCTGGTTGAATCTTATAAAAATTACATGATTATGAACAAAGGACAAGCAAACATGACTTTCATAGAACATAGATTTTACAGAATAAAGATTCTATCTTGACAGCTAAGAAAGCAACATAGCTGAAAAACTAAGCCATAGATGTAATCTTAGGTTTTCTAACTTGGTGATTCACTCCTCACAGTAAAAATACGTATCTATTAATCTTCTCCAAAAGGTTTAGAGATGATTAGCAAGACTATTACCTCACATAACAACATCAGTTTCTCACTGTGAGCACGCAGACAACATAAGTAACATTACATCCCGGTATCTGATTTAAACGGGTGGTCAGGAAGTCATTGGGAGAAATCACAGATGAACTGCTCTGAATCTGTAGCAAAAGGCCCCAACTGCTGTGTCAGCTACTAAAAAGGGCCAGGGGCTACGTCTTTATTACCACATGGAACAGTGCATTAGATAGAAACTGTGACAGCAAGATAGATTCAGAGAAATTCATCTTGGGAAATTAACACACGTTTTTAAAAGCCAAACACCAAAAGACCAAAGAAACATCCAGGGTGTTTCTGAATGCAATGTGAACAGCTTTTGAGAAGATATGCTTAGGTGGGTTTTACAGAGTGAAATGTATTAGTTTCTAGCATGCTGAAGATCCAGTGAGATGATCAAAAAGGACAGTTTTGACTCCATCAGCACAAATCTGTAAGGGGCTCACCTTAAATTACCTGGAAAGCAGCATTAAGCCACTTTCTTCCAAGTTAAAAACAGTCTTCTCAGAACAGCTGTGCCATAAGGAAAGAAAAGAACCAGAGGAGAACAAGAACAGCAATTGCATTTTCAGTGTATTTGGGAAAATAGTGGAAAATTGATAATAAATTTGTGAGAGAAAATAAGATGATGAGAACTGGAGAAAGTAAAATCTTCAACATGCACAGAAGAAAAAGCAGGGTTTGAAATAAATAAGCTCTTAGAACTGGTGGCAAATGCTAGGGTGAAAAGTCCCATCCTAGCAGTAAGAGAGCATGTGAGAGGGTAGCGTGCATTATGAGGGTAGCGTGCATTATATCCTCTTCATGATCTAGGAGAATTTGTATATAGCTTTCATCCCATTGGCATATGTAGCTACTCCTAATTACTGTAAAGAGTTAAAAAAATAATTACAAATACTTAAACCTACAAAAAAACTCCCTATCCACACGCCTTGTTACATTTTTGAAGTTACTATTTTGCTTTAGAAGTAGCTACAATTAACAAAGCTAAACTGATGCCTTTCGTGTCATGCAGTAAGTTCTTCCCCCTCCCTCATCAAATCCCAAGCTGGCTATGATCAGTTGTAATCTAAGTTCTGGTCCAGTTCTGCTTTAAGTCCTTCAGTGAAATCACAGAACAAGAGGCACCGACAGTTATTAGCATCCTCTTCAAATGCAGATTTGCCATAATACATGCTTTTTCTGTTCTTGTCTGATGCTTTCCTTTCTTAATTTCCTCAACTTTTCTCTATTATTTTCTTCTGTGTCCCACTCCACTATCTCGGTAACCTTCATATATGACCAGAGCCAAATACCAAGTCAATGGAAAGCCCAGCACTTACACATTAGGATATATTACAACATCTCTCTCTACTCTTTATACTCTCTGCATCAACTTTATTTGTCTAGTCTCCTGAGGAAGACTACTAACAAACTTTTCTAACTCTGACCTCTTTTCATAAAGAAATTCAGTTTTCTAAGCCACGCAATAACTTTCTGAGGCGAGTTTAAAATTGCACCATGGATTTGCTGGGCTAAGTGTACAAGTCAGAGGAACAGATGTGTTTGTGCACTGAGGTGGGGCTCCCAGACACAAAGGAATTCATGCCAGGTTACATCGCTCACTGTACCAGCTGAAGGCAAAAATCTCACCTGGCAAACTCCCTGCATCTTTGCAGCTGACTGGGGATATGAAACAACCCTCTCTTTCAAAAGGGCCTACAGGACTAAGGAAGATTTGAAAACGTGACATTTTGGTACCTGTGACAGAGAAGATGATGAACACGTTTTACAATCACAGTGTAACTGCACTCTAGAAAGGAGAACTATTTTTTAAAAGACATAAGCCTTTAGGACACAAGTAAAAGCCATTAAGCTCAGCAAAGTTCAATTTCTTCTCTTCTACACTATGAACATCTCTATTTCCTGAATGACCCCACTGTTTTTGTGCACAACCTTGCCTGATAGAAAGCAGTAGATTTGTAACTTTTAAAATATAATCTCCATAAATGTCTCATTATCCTATTATCCACAATAGGCTGGAAACACTAACTTAAAAAGACATTGCCTACAACATTTAAGATGTCATATAATTTAACTGAGCTTTCCTAAACTGACTGCATTTTATAGCCTCCCTAACACACACCTTTTGCCTTTTGAAAATCTGGGATCAGTGGAATTACCACACTTTTCATTTTTCAAGGACTACAAGATATTTTTGTAATATGCTGATATATTCCAGAGTAACTACTAATCAGCTAATCCCATAATTAAACCTATGTTCTTCCCTTTCAACTGCATGTTCTAGAATTATAACTTACTTTAAGTAGATCTCCCCTTCTGAGCTTTTAAAATAAATTTCCTTTTTTTGTTTTATAATAAATTTTATTTCTTTTTTCCTTTCATGTTACTTGTTTTCCAATGTATCATCTAAGGTAAGAACAATTTACAATGATTTCACATGTTTATTAGAATGTTTACAATATTTAGAATAAGATACGTCTCCTTTACATCACCTATTATAGAACGACTTGTAATTTTAATACTCACATAACATGCAATTTCTCTTCCTTGAAAATGTAGAGTCCAATACTGAAATAAGTATTTACAAGCTTCATTTTACACACTATTAATAGTGGCAAAAAAAAGTTGCAGTTAAACTGTGGAATCTTCTAAATTGCTCTGATAAGACAGTTTTTTGCTAAAACTACAAATTCTGTAGTTTAACAAGATGACAATAGTGATGAGGCCAGAAGGCAAAATCAGTATCTGCATAGTACTGTTCTTGACCTACCATATTTCTTTATTACTTGAGTGCAGCTACTGAATGAATAAAGCATCCTTTTCTCCAATTTACACTGCAGGTATACATAATTATATGTAAATTAGCACTGGCAAACCCTTGACAATATATATACTGGTTTATACATATATATATGAAAAATAGTAAATACACATCTATATATAAACATACATATCACATATTTCACATGTAAGCACCTTTCATTACTTATTTACTACAAAGGAAGTAATTGCCTTAGTTGTGATTCCAGTGCCTGCTCATAGCTAGACTGTACCAATGGTAGACTAGAGGACACAGCTGCATTTGTGAGAAAACTCATTAACTTCAATTGCTCTGCAAA
>VZTM01003403.1:894-33466 GCA_013400555.1 Jacana jacana | reverse complement strand
GCTTACAATCCAATTGCTAAAATTGATTATGGGCCAATCTATGCTCCTGGCATGTACAGGCCAACAGCAGTGCCTCCTTTTCTCTCTTCTGAATGTGCCCATACTGTTAGAGGTGGCCTCCCTGCATCTCACTTCTGCTCTGGCAGCTCTGCATAGTTTCTTTTCAGGGTAGTGATCAGTTACAGTATATTTCACAAAAGTGTCACTTAATTGTGATATTTGATCAATATTTGTTCTGGAATCCACTTTATTCCTGCATCTGCTGGGAGATGTTCAGCAACTGCAAAGCTGAGTTTTCAGGATCATGCTAAATATATTGAGCCCTTTTCAATCAGGGACTCTTCAGTGATTCTTAAAGCTGTAAAATCAAGGCAAAGTTTTTTCAAAAATTGTATATGGGTGTATCAATATGCATTTAGAATATATTGGCTGGAAGAATTGCACTCAGGGGTCTTTTTACAGACTCCCCAAAGAAAGAGAGTTCTGTTTGGCAAGAGCTCTAGAAATGCTTAACTGAGCCCTGCTTGCCAAGCTGTTTTATCCACTCAAGTAGAGCAATTGAGCACAAATAGAAATTCCAAGGCTCTTACAAGAGAAAGGACAGCGGAGGCAGTAAGAGATCATATGTGGAGAGCTGAAATGGTATTCTTTAATATACAGAAGAATGATGCATGACTATCTTGAGAGACCTTTCTGTAAATCTCTGTTTGTTTGTCATGAAGGAAAAAGAAATGCCAAATAATGTCCACAGCAGGTAGGAGCAAATCTGATAACGAGAAATGCCGATATAAAAATTGCATGGCTTTTGTTGAATTCCTACTGCACATGATATTAAAAGTAATTTACTCACATTTTTCATTACATAATGATAATGATTTTATCTGTAGACCATAATTAATACATGATGGGAAGATTCCTGTGGTTAAAATGCATTATAAGCTGTAAGAGATGGAAACAAACACAGCATGAGTTTCACTTTTTTGGTGGCTTTTTTCATTGTTTTTTTCGAAGTCCAAGCAGAGATTTTGCTTTTTAGCTACATTTTCTCAGTGTTCCAAAATTTCCATCGCTGGTAATACAGCAATGAGAAGAAGAATTTTTCATAAACACAAAACTTGAGACTTTGATGAGAGAGTAAACTTTGCATTTATGGCTTCAAAGTCCTACAAGCTACTGTAAACAGAGAAATATTCATGCAGAAGCAGAAGGATACTTTACTTTTATCACTTTTTAAAAGCATAATTAGAGTAAAATGCCATTCTTGTACTAACAGATACCCTGTATTAAGTGTTATCTTTTGCTGTCACTTCATGAAGCAGTTGCACATGTACTTTATGAGTACTGGTTCCTAAGGTAATTTTTATTTAGTACTAGCATTTGATTTATTTGACGTTTGATCATGCAGCTATTTGATAGTAACAGTTTAATTTGGTATCCTTTGTTTATCATTTGGTAAAGGTACTTTGACTGGGCTAGCTCTTTTGCGTCGGGCAGGTTACCTTTTGCTCCTCTCCATTTCTCAGTGCTGCACATAGATTTCTGTCAGTATGTTTGCTTCTCACTTTACTCACTGTCAGAAATAATCAGCTCACTGTCTCACATTTACTCAGGTGCAAATAGAAGCTGCACTTTGCCATATGAATACCAAGGGACGAATCTACAGAGTCTTAGACCTTTTCAGGAGTATTAACAGAGTGAGATGCACACTGATGCATAAGCAAATGCTGTGTTCAATCAAAACATAAATAAATTCCAGTTCACTAATTCGCAATTTTGGTAGATGTTTCTGTAAGTATTCAGAAGAAAATCTTATTGAGACAACTCGTTTTTTTATTGAGTGCGACAAAAGTATGCAAATACATCGAGTGATTATTAAGCTTGTAGGAACATGTATATGGTATTCTACATTTTTTCTAAACAGGTATCAAAAACTAGTCCTCACCTTCACACATTATTTTAAATAATGAATGTACACTACATGACTACTGAACTGTTTGTAGGTTTCTTTATTGTAGCTTAACACAAATGGCAAACTGCTATTTGACAATGTAAATAGTAAATTCAGGACACTTATTAGTCCTGAGACATTTTCATTCTGAGAATGTTGCAGTGCCTTAGAGAATTAGTGTCCCTGTTTTACTGATGAGGGAATGAAAAAGAGAGGTTAAGGCTTCAGCTCTGCACTTCTGTGAGGTACGGTTGTCAGACCAGAAAGTTTCTTGGTTGTGTGTCAGAGACCTGATTTTAGAGAAACTACATAGGATTTAAAGTACATATCTCACTTCTCTACCTTTTCAAGGTCTTTCTTAGATTGTGAATTTAAAAAAATATGGTGGAGCCCTATTACTTTTATGAGTTTTAGTATTACTTGTAACAAGCAAAAATACAATAGTAAGGCTGAATGACCGTGAATTATACTAATCTACTAAGAATTAAACAGTGCAATTGTAAATTGAAATTTGCAATTTAAAATGAGTCAGTATTTTAATGAATGAATGATTCTGTTGAACTTTATCCTAGGTCAACTTCTGATCAATTAGGACTCCAAGGGAATATGTCTCCGTGTGTTGGACACTTGTGTTCAGGAAACTGGATTATCTTTCTTTTGCTTCATGGGGAAAGAATCGCTCTGCTACCCTTATTTTTAAGTTCTCACATGCATGATGTAAATGGTACCTACGTTTTTATAGGTATCAGTATGGCTGGGGTATGAGTGTGCAGTCTGAATCTAAACAAATTCAATAAAATGTTTTGGAGTTTTTTTTAGTAAACAAAAATATTTCAGCTGCTTTGATAGTAAACAATATTTTAGAAATCTCATTTATCTCTGTGTTATTCAAAATAAATCTCAGAAATATATCTAGCTGATGATTCAAGTATATGGAACTTAAAAAGTATTGCAAAATTCTATATCCACCATTTTCTCCTGCTCTCCCTCTTTTTCTGTAGCCTGCCACTCTTTTGCCTAATGCTGCTGAGCTCTGCTGCCAAGAATGCCTTTTCCAGCACCTAGCAGTTTCCTTTGATCTCTCCTGCTTTTGTTGACAGAGCTTTAAGGTGTTTTAGATACAGCCTCCAGGGTGGGAAAGGTGAACAGAAGGTAACTGGTGTTAAAATTGCATGCATTTCTCAACAAATTTTGTAGCTTATAATGAATATAGACGGAAAATTTCCTTAACTTTTCATTTTTGGTAAGGACACACTCCTGAAGACTGTACAGATATAAAGAAATTACTCTTGCTTAACATTCTTTTACAAGTTTGATTCCATCATTTAGAAAATTAAAATTGATCCCCACCTCCCACTTTTGCTATTTGAAGACTAAAACTATGATTGTTTTGACATGGTTTGAAACTATTCATTATCCTCATCATCAGAGTACAGCAAGATGTGGATTTCAAGAGGTATATAAGTGCTATGTGTATTGCATGCCTTTCTTAAAGGCATCATCTCTATAGTTTTCTATCAAAATTTGCATCCTGGGCTGCATTAAAAGAAGTATGACCAGCAGGGTGAGGCATGTGGTTCTACCCCTCTATGCTGCTCTGGTGAGACCCCAATTGGATTCATGTTGCCTCAACACATAAAGGACATGGAACTGTTGGAACGGGTCCAGCGGAGGGCCACAAAGATGATCAGAGGGCTGGACCATCTCTCCTATGAAGACAGGCTGAGGGAGCTGGGCTTGTTCAGCCGGGAGAAGAGAAGGCTCCGAGGAGACCTTACAACAGCCTTCCAGTACCTGAAGGGGGCCTACAGGAGATCTGGAGAGGGACTCTTTGTCAGGGGGTGTAGCAATAGAATGAGGGGTAATGGTTTTAAATTGAAAGAGGAGAGATTTAAATGAGATACTAGAAATAATTTATTTTTTGTGAGGATGGTGAGGCACTGGAACAGGTTTCCCAGAGTAGTTGTGGATGCCCCATCCCTGGAAGTGTTCAAAGGCAGGCTGGATGGGGCTTTGAGCAATCTGGTCTAATGGGAGGTGTCCCTGCCCATGGCAGAGGGGTTGGAACTTGATCTTTAAGGTCCTCATCCAATTCTAACCATTCTATGATTATTGATATGTTAGAGCTGTTGGACAAGTCCCTGTTTGTTTCCTCAACAGTCAGCTTTTTGCTTTTTACCTGTCAGTTCATAACTACATGTCATATTTAAGTGCCATACAATGATTTCTTGGTTCATTAGACTTTTTTGTAATAACGGCATATAACTTTGATATCAGACAAACTGAGATAATTTATTTTTTAATTAATCAGACTGTCATATGTTTCAGAAAAGCTGTGGGCAAAATTAAAATCTCCCATACGAAATAAGCTCACTGCAGCACCAGAACACTGTTTTTCCGTTTCGCTTAAAGCTCCAGGTACTTACATGTACCACTAAGAAGTATTTTCTCTCTTGACTTGCCAATGATACAAAAAAAAATCCATATCTGAGTCTGGAACCTATCAACAGATTATCTTCCCAGGCCAGTTACCCGAGAATCCCTCTGACGCCTTTCAAAATGTTGGTTATGGCAGCTGGAGAGACAGCACTGTAAAGGCTGTGCACCCGATAAGGAAAGATTAGGAGCTCAGATAAATTGGCCCTGGGATTTTGAGATCTCTGTTGTCCCCAGTGCCATTACCAACCCCATGCATAAAAGTAATAAATTAGATTATTATCTTACCTTGTTTGTGATGTTATTAATTTTGCAATTAATACCCTCTGACTAATATGTTTCATGTTTTCCACATAAAATGTCTAAAAGAATCAAAAGTGAATATTACTGTGAATATTTGCTTGCGTGCCAGGCTACTTAAAATCTCAAGGTAGGTGTTTAACAAGATTGTATTCACCAATATGTAATATAATGAGCGTCCTGTATCACACGACATACTTTTGGAGAAGAATGATTTACATGAATCAGATGTTACATTCACTATTAGCATTGGAATAATAGTGGGAAGCGTGCAGGAGAAAACATTGCAGTGACTGTGTTTTGAAGTTGTGGAAGTACAGCTTCAAAACAAAATCCAAGTAATTTGTTGGGGTTTTTTTTATATATAATTTTGTCCTAAGAATCTCTATTATGCTTTTACCAAAGTAATTTTCAACAGGATAAATCAGCATTTCTACGTTTGACTGTGATCTTATTCAGTTATTTCAGGCTAAGAATTGCTTAAGTTTACAAGACTAAAGTAAGACTAGGGGAGCAGGAGAAGCCCACAGAATGAGGTATGGAAGTTCTGAGCAGCTTTCATTTTGGTAAAAATGAGGAAAAAAAAATCTTAGTAAAAATTCTGGTCTGATTTTGTAGTAAAACAGGTAAATACAGTTTCTGTTTGGACTTCTATCTTTTGGGGCTTCCATCTTGAAGTCCCTGAAAATGTGTTTATTTATTGGAAGTAATCTTCTCTAACAAAATGTAATGTTGGAGGATCTGCTGGAAAAAAGCTGTATTGTAAATGAGAGAAAGTTCAGGGCTTGAATAACCACACAAGACTGTAGAGTTAGATTCAGAACAATGAATCAGCTCCATGGATCATTACTAATTATCACTTGTTTCACAGCTAAGTGCATTAAATAATAGATTTAGGGAAGGGTTTTTTATTTAGTTTGACCAATTCAAGAAACAGAACACATTTGAGAATGTGGCCATCATTAAATTGGCTATGATTTAGGTAAGGTTGGACTTATCTACATGAAAACAAACCCCAAAATGTATATGGTACCTACATGCTTCTGTAGGTATTCAACTCTTTTTTTTTTTTTTGCCTTTGTTATCCTTTGAATTGTTTGTACAGATGGCAAAATGGAAACTTTTACCTGAACCACCTCAACCTTCCCATCTGCACCTCACTGGGTAAAATAAAGATTTTGTCAAGGTCAAACAATCTGTTAAGTTCTGCTGACCTCCTGAAGCTGGAGCCTGTGGGTGACTCCATTACTCATATTTGTCCCACAGTGGGATAATTGGGACCTCGTTAATGCTCCTTAGGAGAATGACTTCCAACCTGGAACCACTCAAAAAAACCAGGTTGCCTCATTAATGACAGTCAGTGATAGCTGTCTCGTATGAATGCTGTGAGTCGGGTACTGAGGTTGAAGTAGATTCCGTTTTTTTCTGGCCTAAACCCACAGAGAGACATTTGTGAAACAGAGTCACATAGGATAATAAATTTGGGCACTAAATGAAAGTGTGATACGCTTAAAGCCCCTTCTAATGACCTGCATGTAAAGATGGTTGATTATATAATTTTAGATTTATGCTATTATCCAATTCACATTAAAAATCCATAGTAATAGCACAATTTAGTAATGCTTTAACTAACTTTGAAGCTTTTATTTAAATAGAACAAGAACAAATAACAGGTAGTCATTTCCCCATGACATCCTTGTTTTACTGAAATAAATTAGCTTGGTAAGGAAGTTTAGAAGATCATCAATTTTCAGATGTGGAGATGCCAACACCTCCTCCTCTGTGAAGGGAGGGCTTATGAGCAGTTTTGCTTTCTACCAGCAGAGCTAACCATGTAGATGGAGAATTTATTTGCCAGTTGGATGTGGCCTTTGGATATGGCACTGGACAGGTTCACATGGTGGTGGGCCTACAGCAGGCATGTGTGGAACATAAGACCCACAGCACTGTCCTATCTCACATCTCTCCCATAGGAAGTACAGGGCCTTTTTCCAGTTATTTATTTCTCCTGTGCCACTAAGGGAACAAAACCATATTGCTTTCATTTGAGTTTTTCCTCTATGTAGTTGTTTCCTACTTAGCAAACAAAATTGTGGTGACATTTTCATGCAGTGTTACACTGTAAAAGATCTGCCTTTCTCAGCCTGCTCATGAGCCTGTCTTTTTTAACGGTGTGTCACATAGTTTGGTTAAAATTCAAAGAAAAAGCATTTTACATTTGCAGTACAAATCCGTACTAACTTTCAGGTACTGTACACCAGAGCCAGCATTTGAAATGCAAATTTTAAGTGATTTGTATGACTTTTTAAAAATAAAATCCAGTTGTTTATTCTGCGAAGTCCTTTACATCATATTTTAAAACAATGTTCTTCTAATTCTTTAGCTTGTAATCTGAGTCACCCTACGTGTTCATAGTTAATATAGTAATTGTTATATAAATATATTTTGCAATCACTGAAGCATCTGGATTTCCATCTGATTCATATATGAATATGAAGGACTATTTGTTAGTCACGCTCTATATTTAAGTCACAGCCAGAACAATGAAACACAGAGAACAACGTGGTTTATGTATATCATGCCTCAGGAAAGCTGAACCTGAATTTGTTGATCAGAGTTTGAAATATGAAATTTTTGCATCATAGTCTTGGATCTATATTCTCTTGTTCCTAGCGCAGAATCAGTATAACAAAAACATAGTAAGAGAAAATGATATAATTATATATATGAGTCCAAACATTTGAGTGCCTATGCATATGAGAAAGTGTTTTTCTCATATTTCTTCAGCATTTTTACCATTATTTTTTTGTGCAATCTGATGACACAAAACATAGGTCTTCGTTACCACATTTGAAAGGGGGGGGCGGTTTGCATCCATAAAGAAACTTGATGGCACTTGTATCTGATTTTGCTCATGGGGAGAGCATGCAAAAATTTAAAATGCGGTAGAGTGAGAGGGAAGGTGAATGCAGTGCTTGGGAAGTCAAGACTGGCTATGTTAACATGTTAGCACTTGTAAAAACCTGTTTAATTTACGTGAGAAAACAGTGTACAAAGAAAAATGGAATGAGTAGTATGCTTTTTTCCTCTTTCCAGTTCCTAAGAAGGTATTGTCTTTCTTTGGTTAACTGCTCCATCCAGGCCATGAGGCGTCCCAGAGACCAACACTGGTTTGAGACAGCAGTAAGTCTGAATTGGTCCAAGAATGTCTTGGGATGCCACTGGGGAAAAAAAAAAAAAGAATAAATTGCTAAAGGTTTGAATGAAGTACTGAACAAGACTAATATCTCAGGCCTTGATTAATTCACTTTATACTCTTGCAACTGCAGCCCAATCTGCTAAAGACGACTATTAATGATAACTTTTCCCAGCATTTAACTGTTCATAATGTATGCTGTTTGGGACAAAGCTTTCTGCATATGTTCACGTACAATCTAGGATATTGATTAGCGTAACAGCCTGAAGGGGCAATTATTATGTAAATAATAAAAAATATTCAAAGGAAACATTGACAGAACTGATTTATATGGAAAGCACTCATTTCATGATGATTGGTAGCGTGGTGGTAGTATAAAATAAATTGTGATGAGTGGTTTAACAAGAAAAATCAAAGTTAATAACATACATAATAAGAGAGAACATAATTTAGGAGAATTGATGTGTTCCAGAGGGTCACACACAGCCACATTTTATTTATTTATGCAAGAGTTACTGCTACATACAATGTTAATTAATAATCACTTGAAGTAATAGGATTAAAACTTGACAAAAATCAGACCAAGTGAGTTTTAAGCTGTATTAGTGGTGGCATTTCCCCCTCAGGTTTCTGACTAACTAGGCAGAAGGGGACATGGATTTGTAATTGTTAGTATGCTTATGTAATTATATCTGCATTCTCAGATAGAAGAAGGAGATAATTTACAACAGGTTATTCCAAAATAGGGGAAAAGATGGAAAAATAAAGTGGGATGGAAAAATATTAGCAGTGCCTGTTGACCTTGTCATTAAGTGTTATTACATACTTCATTGAGAGAGAGAGATACTATCATTAAACCATGATCCATGAAATCTCTTAGGCATATGTATAACTTTAATGAGAGATACCTTAAACACTTTAGGCATGTGTCCAATTTAAACATCTGTTTAGCTCAATTCAATTGTCTGCAATCTGTTTCAACAAAATTTGAAATTATAGTGAAAAAAAAGGTTAGATACAACAAAACATGCCTATTTTTTTAAAAAAAATGAAGAAAAGAATCAAGACAATGTATATGTTTGAAAGAATTGTGTTTGAGGAGATCAAAAGAAAAGTGAATGTTTTTTACCAGTGTTAAATAATTTTCAAGTTACTGAAAGTGAAAATAAAAATGGAGTGAAAAAATGAGACGGGAATTCAACTAAAATGGTGTTTGAAATAGATTAGCAATTCAGACTAGGGGAAGAGGTATTAGATAGCAGCACTGAGGAAAGGGATTTGTGGGTGCTGATGGATGAGAAGCTGGACATGAGCAGGCAGTGTGCACTTGCAGCCCAGAAGGCCAATCACATCCTGGGGCTGCATCAAAAGGTGCATTGCCAGCAGATCCAGAGAGGTGGTTCTGCCACTTTGCTCTGGTGAGACCTCACCTGGAATACTGTGTGCAGGTCTGGAGCCCTCAAGATAGGAAGAACATGGACCTGATGGAGAGGGTCCAGAGGAGGGCCACAAAAATGCTCAGGGGGTTGGAGTACGTTTGCTATGAGGACAGGCTTGAGGGAGCTGGGGTTGTTCAGCCTGGAGAAGAGGAGGCTACGATTCTATGAAATCTAGAAAGAAGACAAAGAGGAAGAGAAAACAATTTTCCACCTACATCCATCTATGTGTTATCATATAGGAAACCTTTGCCTTCAAGTATTCTGTCTTTACCACTTTGTGAGATTTCAAGCTTCTTTTTTTCTTTTTGTCATACCAACTTTTAATAGCATCTGTACAAACAAAACTGAAAAACAGTCATGCTGATGGAGCTAGAAATAGTGAATATATTTCTGGCAATTCTGTTTTTCTGTCTGGTTTTGATGTGAATCTGACTGAGGCTGTCAGACTCCATGTCTTTTACTACAAGGTGATGGCCAGTGCTGTGTTGTGACAATAAGGCAAAGAAGCATCACCACAAAAAAGGGTCTGGAATGGGAAACTGGCCAGTGGTGGTTCTGAGAGAAAATCAAAAAGTGTCTGCACCAACACAATTACTAAATTGTAAATTTTTGCTTGTTGTTGTGTTGCTGTTGGTGTAGGTTATTTTATTTTATTTTTTAAAACAGCTGGATTTGGCAACATTTTTAGTTTGTCTGAGTATTTGAGTGAGGGGAGGGGGTAGTTTTGTTTGGTGAAGCAGCAAGGTATTTCAGCTTCCTTTTTCCATTTTTTGCAAATAATCAGAGATATATTTACTATCAAAATCTAGCATTTTTACACTAAGCCTTTCCTCAAGAGCAGTTCTTTCTACTTCATCCAGAAGGCCTTACCAAGAATTGTTTTCCAGAGCTCTTCTCTGTGTGGTCTAATGTCTTTCAACTCTTTCAACTTCAAGATTCACATTTTCAATTTGTTTGAATTTTCAGCTCCATTATTTATTGTCTCTTTACAGTCCCCTAGAGCTCTTGCAAAATATATTTTCAACATAGAAATTAAAAACATAGCTTTTGTTTAGGAGACAAGGTATAATTTTGATAATGATCAAATGAAGAAAAATTAATTCAGGCATATGGTGTTTAGTAGGAGACCATGCATATGAAGCTAAAGTTAAGAAGGATAAATTTAAGTATTGTCCCCCAAACTTGAAAACTTGAAATCTTTATATTTAGGTAAAAATTGCATTGAATGTACTTTTAAACAGATATACTAGAATTGAAAGGAAAAAAAAAAAAAAAGAACACACTATTGGATACTTTTAGAGAAAAGAAAATTTAGAATCTTTTCCTCACCAGACAAAATTTTGGCCTAACTCCTGCAATTACTTTTGTGATGTGTCTGATTTTGATTGCTGCCTTTTACTGAAGTGACTGAGTTAGACAGATGCAGCTGATGTTTAGGACAGAGAGTTACTGTAAAAAAAAGTGCTCAGAGCCAGTGCAGGAGAGAAATCTTGGAATTGAAAAACATACATCTGATTGAGAAATGACTAAAGAGGATTTCCAGCAGAAGCACTGAGCAAATTTATCTGATGTGGTGGGTGAGCAATATGTTCAAAACAAGATGGAAATTACATATGCTTAGCCAATGAATATCAAAATCACTATTCAAACAACGATTGCTATGGAAGCTATGATCATATTCAGAGAGTAAAGCATTAGGACAACTTGAACGTGTCTTTCTGTAACTACCCATAGTAATCTGCTTTTCACTGGCATTTATTTTGACATTTTATCCTGAATATTTCATTAAAAAAGCGTTTATCTTCTTTAGAGCAAAATAAAAATGCATCACAAGTTCCTGTGGGGATTTTGTCACCATTTTCCTCCTAATTTTTGTGACAAGTTATCTTTCCAATATGAAATTATTTTTAAAGGCATGATTTAGCATATAGCTTTTATGAAACCAAAAGTTTGTGAATCTCTCTGTGGACTCAGAGGCACATAGGACAAACTAGTGGGGCCCTGTTATGAAATGGAATTTGTGTAACGATGTTGTCATAGTTATAAACAAATGGTGATGACTTTTATTTATATTCTATGTGGATGCATATAGTATTTAGTACTTCTAGTAAGTGTTTGAGAACTTGAATATCTAGAGACATGTCAGTCTTCTGTTTGTTTACTATTTATAAGCTATTCCACTGTTAGAAAAGGCAGACATTTTTCTGTTTTTTCCTAGTTGAGAAATCAGCAGTAATCCACCTTCACTAAAATATTAGAGAGAAATAGGGCTTGTTAAGTCTTAATTTATGTGAACATTTTGCATAGCTTTAGGAGATACGACTAGGATTCATCAAAAGAAACTAGCAGAGAACATGTTCATTACAAGGACCTAATTCTTCATGTAATGAGCAATTAAGCTGTAGAAGTTTTTCCTCGGAATGCTGTGAGCATTAAGAGCTGACATAGGTTTGAAACCAGGCTGTCAATTTCATGAAGGGAAAAAACTCAGTTGAGGGTCATTAAAAACAATAGTTTAGTACAAAAGTACTTTCAAGTGTCTCAGGAAAGTCCTCGGAACTGTAGCTTTTCAGAGGATCGGAGAATATTTGGTGACTCTATTGCACTTGTCTTCATATTGTTCCCTAGGTAGCCATGAGTGAAAACTGTCAATGACAAGACATTAACTGGATTGATTTTTGATTAAAGTGCTTTTCCTCTTGCTTTCTTAGGAATACTAAATTCTTAACTTATAATAGAATTAAAATAGTAGGTCTACTAAAATTGACAAAAAAAGAATGTTTTGTCATTGTGAATAACCTAACAGTTGCATTGGTGCTTTAGGGGAAAGCAATCATTTGTTGATGAATAAGTTAAGTATAAGGTTGAACTTTAGTTTACTAGGTTATTTTCTTTCCTAGATTAAGAAGTATATAGCACTTAAAATTCAGTATGTGTTCTACATTGCTCAGTTAGATTGATAATATAACTCAATAGTATCTTTTTTTCAGTTTCCCTCCTGGATCAATGTCGCCAAGAACATCAGTAGCAAATAGACATGGGAATTTAAAATTTCGTTTCTCAGAAACGGAACTTTTGAAATTCACTTGCTATGAAAATTAATGTTAATGAATAATTTTTTATAATGTAAAAGAGCCTATTTAAGAATGAGACTTTTCCATTCAGCAATTAATGCAGCAATTAATGAAAGTAGAAAGTCCCTACAAGGATACTGGAAGCCATTAAACACTTATTCTACTAAATTAATCTGACCTGCTAAATTGAAAAATCTGTTAGAAATCCATTTTAATCCAGTGCTAACGCTGTAGGAACACTTCTGATGACTATTTGATAATATGCCATGGGGTTATCACTACTTTGTAAGTCCTGCCAAGTATAAGATACATTTTCTTTCATTTTTGCAAAGAGAAAACTCACAGGAAAAGTCCTTAATTAAAGATGACATGATTTCTGTTATTGAAGGTAAAGGGATGCTTTGGTCTGCTGTTCTGGAGAGGATGTGACTTATGAGCCACACAAAAATGCTGAAGTGTTTCGGGTTTGTTTTTTTTTTTCTTTCAGCTCCTGTGAATATGAAGTCTAAAGATGGTTATTGCTAAATTTGAATCCAGCCATAGCTGTTCAGCATTATTGAGAGAATCATCAGAATGTAACAGCTGGAGGAGTAAATACAAAGTCAGAGTCTGAAAGCTTGCTTTTAACTTTAATATAGGCATGAAGACAAATCCATGTCTCATTGGGGTAGCTCTATCACAGGGTCCAAAGTCCCTCTAGGTTTCTGGTGATGTGTGGTTTATTTATTTATATAATCTTATAGAAATATCTTTAATTTTCTCTGCTCCAGTGCTCAGCTTGTCTTCTTCACCCTAGAGGAATTTTTCTTTTTTAACTCCTTAATCCACACATGCCCATCAATACTTATGGGCAGACAAGCCCAATCAAACCCAAGAGTGATTGAACAGGCCACAACAGATGCACCCATCTGGAGATTCCATTGGGACAGTGGCAGTTTGCTGCTGCAGTCACTCCCACTCATTCACCCCTCCAGAGGAGGGCTGTTGCTGTTGACCTTGGGGCCAGGAGAGCACCTGGGTTTGAGTGTGACACCAGCCAAAAAGTGGTATGCAATGATCAGCTTTTCTGATCATTATAAATCATTATATAGAATGATTTAATTTATATTATCAAGGTTTTTCTTTCCAGTCAGGGCTATTAGCTGCTTTAAACACAAATTGAACAAGCAATTAATTCTTGGCTACATACATTTGGTGTGTCCTCGTTTGCACATGACAGGATATTGAATGTAAGTCCAGCACTAGGTACTCAGTATTGATCCTCTTTCACTAGGAAAACAGCAAAATTATGTCCAAATTCATACAGAGAGTTTCTGTTAAATCTAGAATTAGAGATTGGTACTTGTTACTTGACTCAGCCTCATATTTCTTTATATTATTTTTTTATATTTCTTTATATTATTTCTTTATATTTCTTTAGATTATTTCCTTATATTTATTTATATGTTATATTTAAATATAAAGTTATAAAAGGTAGGATGAAGTAAAAACAATACCTCTACATAATAAAAAGAAATGCATTTTCCTTGATCACCTTGGTGGGTTTTTTTAAGAAAAAGATTAAAGCAATCGGTATTTTTACTTGAATAGTAGAATGATAGAAATTATAAGGCAGAAATAAAATTTTAAAATAGTTCTTCTTTATCAAAGCATTCAGTGCTCTTAAGCATAGATATATGAGTGGCCTGAATGAGAAAACAAGCCTAATAATTACAAAGGTTCAAAATACCCCTGCACATTTAAAAAAACCATGATAGGCTGCTTTTCTTAGAAACTTAATTCCACATGACCGATATCAAACAAAGCACTAAATATGAGTTTAACAGTATAGAAAACTTCTGTTCTCAATGCATTTTTGAATACTGTTTTTCTTGTTTAATGCAAACAGACAAGCACATGTCTCCACATAAAGAGAAGAGGAAGCAAACAGAAATTACATACAATTTCACAGCATAAAACTCACTCTCTGGAAAGGCATGGACTCTCAGAATCATAGATGAATCTAGTTCTGTCACTCAAATCTCAGGTCTGATAACCAGAGCCGTCCCCGACGCTGACCTTCACTGGGATATCGATGTACGTAGCAGATGGTCACTATCAGCATGTGCTGTACAGTTCTGACACTTCACAATAAGCGCAGGTGCCAAATGCCAACCCTCTGTGCTAGTTCTAAGCAGATTTGGCCGCTGGGAATGATCCTGATTTTCTCCAGTCAGAAGAGTCAGCACCAGTAGTTTCAGCTGACTTATCACCAGAGACTTGGTGTGAAACCAACCTTCTTTGTTCATTAGGGGAATTTCAGCTGAGCATTGAAATGTCATCATTCTCAAAAAGTGAACCAAGCTCTTTACCCTTTACAACTTCAGAGCTCTTGAACAGAATTGCCTAAAAGATTTAGTTGCATTTTACCTGAAATCAAATATTACTGTTTTTGACACATGTTCTAGGAGAATTAGTGATAATTTGACAAATTAACCCAATATTTTAACTTTGCAGCACATTTAGTATGATCACAAGCTGCTGTTTCAATCCATGTTGTCCAATTTTTTTTGCAACAGGCAAGATAATCCTGTCAGAATTAAGGATTAAATTCTCATCAGTGGTACTCTCAGTGCAATAAAAAATGGTTTCCTTTACAAGAAGGAAATACAGCTTTTCAGTTTTGTACCTTTCTATTTTACCATAGTAGTCTTTTTTTTCCCCACTGATTTAAATTTTTGATTCTTATATTGAAAAACCTGATAAGCATTTCGGTTACATGAATTACTCCCTCTAGAACTTCTGAAGGATGAAAACTTAGTGATAGTTTGAAGTTCCTTTTAAAATATTTAAGATCCAAAATTAACTGTAATTTAAGTATGCTTAATCACACATGTAATTACTATCAAGAAAGGTAAAAGTCAGTAACTACTTTGATAGATGTCTGGATAACAGTTTTGGATAAAATATTATGAAAAATCCTGGTTTTCTCTTTGAAATAGAAGCTTTCAAACAGTTATGTATCTTGGTACTCTCTTCATCCCAAATTGTATTTAAAATACATTCAAATATTTTAGCCAACTCTAGTCCCAGTCCAATGGTGTGCACTACTTACATGCATAAATGTTTGCAGAATTAGGACCTTATTATGTATTATGCATGCAAAATATATTTGTTTCCTATTTTTGTTTTTCTTTTCCCCTGAGAAATATGTTTCTACAGTTTGTATATATGAAGAAAAGGAATAGTAACAGTTGGACACAGCCCCTGATATAAATGAGTTGTTTACACTACTTAAAATATAGAAGAATAAGTTCATTCCATGTGTTCCTGCCATTTCTCCTGCTTCCCAGGAATATCTATTTACAAACCTGTTCTCTTACTAAATAAAAAGCAGTGGGGTCTGAACCCCCTGATTGTGTGCTGATTCCTGAATCCTTACTCCATGGCTCTAGTTCCTGGATGGCCTTCAAGTACCTCTTCTGCCCAGTGTTATGAACTGAAGCTTTGGTGTCTTTTGGCATATGTGAATGGACAGGTATAGCAATTGTAAAACTACTTAAAAGAAAGTTTCTCCAAATAGATTTCCAAAAGTGTTCCTTAATCCTTAAATCATGTTTGAAAAGTCATCTAGGAGAAAATTTCTACGTAAGATTAAGATATAGCAACTGACCCATTAGTAATTAGTAATTAATATTTCTTGTTCATGTGAATTAATTAAAATCAGAGCTTGCCAAGAAAAAGTGTGTCCTGCCCTTCTTGAAACTATCTCCTTTTTTCCCCACTATGTATGCTCTACTGTCACTTAATCTTGCCTCTTAAGACATTCCTGTACGTGTGTCCCCAGGAGCAGTATTCACAGCTCTATTGATGTGTGTGAAGTAATTTTGGATGACTCTGGTCCCTTCTTTTGCAGTCTATGACACCGTGGGCAAAATCAAGCAGTCTTTCGCCAGTTTTAGCATGGCAATAGTAATAATGGTAGTTCTCCAAGATCTCAGAATGAAAACCAAGTTTTGAGTTTTTGTGTAGGCTAGATTAACAATATTTCTTCCTGTTAGAAAAATAGAATATAAAGGACACGTAGCCAGTAACAGTTCAACCATATCTCACACTGGGTTTTCTCTAAAACACAGTACGTTTACCCTGTATTGTGTCCTTTGCATTTCAGGAAAAGTCAGAAGCTTGCCTGCTAATGGAGTATAGTCTGCTCACTTCAAATGTGTAATTCTCAAATAAATTGCTCATCCAGGGAGTACTGAGGTGTCATTTGGATTCCATATTGCACAGCTGTATCCTGGGGATAATCATCAGAGAGGCACTGCTGCAAGTGGACCCAAACCTGGCCACCACTGGGGGATGCTCCACATGTCACTGTCACCTTGGGTATGTGCCCTAGGCAAAGCTTGGACCCTTTCCTCTCTAGTCCAGCCAGTTTCTGGTGAGTAAGCTGATGTGCATAGAACTGGCATCTTCTATAAAATGGTCTGAGATGTCACCTCTTATGCAATATTCATCTCTGGCCCTGAAAGACAATATTTCAGGTTTCAGCCAGAAAAAGGAAAGGGATCCTTTGGCTTACTGTGTGGAGTTACTTTGGATTTTTGGCCAATGCATTCAAAAGTCCCTTGGTCATCACAGTCTAAGGAAACTGGCTGTCAGTCTTCATGATTTGCCAAATGTGGGCAAACCAAACCCACTATATAATGTACACCACTGACAGCAGTAAACCAGAGTTTTCTTCTCCTCTGGTTTTGGCTGAATTTTTTTTTTTCTGCCAATGATGTTTATAGTATTTATGAAATAGGAAATAACCAACCACTCCACAGATGATTAATAGTGATAGTCTAAAAATAAAATAAAATAAAAATAATCCATCTTGCCAACTTCTAGTACTTTTCCATTAGTATTTCAGGAAACTTCAATTTATGTCTGTAAAGGATTGGAGAATTTCTGCAGATGTCAGCATAATTCATTTTTACAGTTTGCTGTGCTCTTGTGGTCACTATGTTGACTCTTTCCATCATAAGTAGATACTTGATTCTCTTACTTGATTCTCTTACTTGATTCTCTCCTTCATACCCATCACATGTCTCCACTCTTTTTTTTTTTGCCCTTCTGCACTAATGCACATCCCCAGTTTCCTTGCTTATTCCTCACTCTAGGTAGTAGCTTGCCAGAACTTTGTCACAGCTAGGGCTGAATATCTGGATTTTACTCTGGCTATTCTAGCAATTAAAATTCATCTTTTGAACACCTGCACTTCTTTTGTCTGCAATTTAATTAGAAATATGTTTTGTATACAATGTCACTTCTTTTAAATCTTTTATCTGCCTCTAAATAACAGGCTTAAAATCTGATCCAAGAAGAGAGGGGCCAATTGCCCCAACAGGCAATTCTATGCAATTATTTATTTTCAAGGAATATTCTGTGGAGTCTGAAATGGAGCAGTATTGAATCTCTCCCACCTTCTCGAGCAGCTGTACTGCCCATTGGTGTGGATCACAGAGACGAGAAGTTAATAGTTTTGGGGAGAATAATAGGAAGTTGCAGATGAAAGGATTTCTGCTCTCACATGAAGGAGGAAAGCCTCCACTTGGAGCAAGTTTTCCATAGATGGCTGCAGGTTATGATCTGGCTTGCAGTGGCTTCACTTCTTTTTAAGTGACATGATATTTAACTCTATATTGGAACAGGGCTTCCTTCTCTACCAAAACAATAAATGTGTCTACAATATATTAAATGTCTTAGAAGAAGAATTAAGAATAAGAGTGGGCGTTTTTCTGACAACAAAATGGGGATGCCCAGTGGGACATGTTCTTCTCGAGCATGTTAAAAGTCTCTACCAGATGCTTCATTCCTTTAACATTTGCAAAGTTTTTGTTTCTGTTCTCATGAGTCCTGTTGTTTTGTTTGAGGCTGGAAAGGGTAAATGTTGGTGCAAACTCATTTGCATCAAAAATATAGAGCTGATCATAAAGTAATCTAAGAACAAATACCCAAGACTCCAGAACACATATTTAGGCATATTCTATTTTAGTACATATCAAATGAGAACCCAAATCATGTTCTTGTATCTAAGGCCATATCCTAATATTTAAGGAGTTACATAATTTTATTAAGAATTTGGGGAATTTTATTTTTTTCAAGTCATTGTTGACTGAATTGGAAGGTAGTTTACTTCTAACTCTCTACCTATGCTTTTGCGTAATTGAAGGTAAAATGAAAACAAAACAAGACCTTTATTCTGAATAACCTGAAGTATGACATGGTAAAAGAGCCTGAATCAAGTGGCTTTCTTAGATGATGTGAAGTATTACAAATGGTTTGGTAAAAGTAGTAAGCTTACAAAGGAAACGATACTTGATTATAAAAGAGTATAGCTGTCTTAAGGACAAGGAAAGCAAAGAGATGTAACATGCAGAGCAATCTGACAGAGATACCTAGAGACAGAGGGCAGATTCCTATGAGTCTGCCACATGAAGTAGCAGAGAGAGGCAGCAGATAGCTCTGTAGCCAGTCTCGGTCCCATCTCCACAATGTGCCTATTCTGACAGAGCGTAAAGTAACTTTCTCAAAAATAAGATGAAAATGGACAGTAATTCTCCTGAGGTGGGGTATTCCTCTGTAAGGACACAAACGTGTACCTTGATAGTTCGTCTTGTTTATTTTTTGTCTCCAAACACCTCAACCACAGAACTATTTTCTCTCCTCTTGCTTCATAGGCTAGGGTTGTATGGAGGGTTTCAGTGTGGATTTAAGCTGTGTGGGACCCAGAAGGACTTTTCTGTTCTCTGTGTTTGGGGAATCCAGAAGGTTTGAGTTCCTCAAGGAAGAGAGAGAAAGTTTGCTCCAGAATAGCTTTAAATGAAGTAGAATTGCGGCATATGGATAAAATGACAAAAGTTTATATTTATTTATTTAGGACCAGATTTTTGAAGGCTTTTTTGCACCTGGAATTCAAAGAAAATGCCAAGGCAAAATAAAAGCCAGGTGCTTTCACTGTTTTCACTCCACTGTTTTCAACCTGGTTTAAGTGTTTTTTTGAAACTAAATTTCATTATGTACTTGTTTGCATCACGTTAAATAAAAAGAAAAAGAAAAGGAAAACCAGAACAAGACTTTATGTCAAATCCAAAATGTTACCTTTTTGCAATCATTCCTCTTGACATCCTCTTAACAAAGCTGAGCTGGAAGTGATTCAGTCCAACTTGCTGGAGCTGATTACCAAGAATAAGCATCAGCTATCCCCACTATTCTAACGCATCCTTGATCATAGCTGGGCTCCTCTTGCTTTTCCGGATTGGATCCCAGGGAATACCCCTGACCTGCCCCGAGGACCCACTTACTACTCTTCTTGTGGCCCTGGTGACTCTCCCTCTCTTTACATTGCCATGTTATCTGCTGAGACCCAGCACACCTCTGTGACTTGAAAACACTGAGTAGCAAGGTTTTCTTGACATACACAAGGCTTCTTCACAGTGAAGGTGGAGGTGATCCTGTTATTGGACTTTCTGGGAGAGGAAGATTACTTCAATCCATCAGGGTAAACTGCTCTTCATCACAATTGTAGGCTATGCCTAAGTGAGTAGGTATGGTGTTTTCTTATTTAACGTATTCAAAGTTGCTGGGGTTTTTTTGTTTGTTTGTTTTTTAAAGCTAGTATTTTATTCCATTCTGATACCCTAAATTATTGTAAAGAATTTTCTTCTGCACCTCATTCCTTGATTCAAATTCTTTTTTAACTCAGCGAAACAGAGTTACAAGGGCTTTAAAGCTGTTCAATTTTTAAATATTTTTATCTGTAAAACCACCCTGTTTGATTCTTTATATTTTAAGTTAATAAATTATTTTAGATATGTTGGCCTCTTTGTTTAGTTTATGCAAGGACTAGGAATGTAAAGCAGTGAAAATAATCAGTGAGTTATGTGTATAGCAATATAATCTTTCTTGTTTGTTTGTCCCACAGTTTATAATATTCAAAGCTGGGTTTTATTCTTATTTTTCCAAGGATGGTAGCAATGTCTTTCCAAAGATGGTAGCAATGGAAATTAAGCACAAAACCATGACAAGATTTTCTGAGGTGATGAGTACACAAAGTGCTCAGTATGTTTAAGCACAGGTAAAGCCAAAGGTTGGTAGTTTAGAATACTCTACATGTGGATTTATGTAACTCATTTCACCTTGTAAACAACTGTCAGGATCTTGACTAAAAGTTAAATTTCAACAAATGAGTTAAAATATTTTTCTTTGAATGCTTTAATTCATTAAAACAAATGTGTTGGGTCTTTGGTATTAGCGTATGCTTAAAAATACTGTATTATTTTAAGTCCCTATATTGTTATCAGGCTTATTAAATGGCATGGCCAATATTGCTGGTAAAAAGAAATTGTGGTGAAACAAGTTCAATAGTCTTCTTTTGAAAAGTGTGGCACTGGGTCAGAGTTCATGTATTAAATCCTTTTCTCTGAAGGAAAACCTGACACGCAGGATTTCAGCATCATGCTTTGTCCTCAGAAAATAATGTACAACCTTGACCTAGGCATATTTCACTGAACCTTTCATTTTCATGGCTCACTACTGAAACTTATAATGGAGTTATCTTTCTTTGTTACTAAAGTTTTGCTGGCAGAGATGTCTTATTATGCTTTCATTTTTAAAGACTGAGAAACCAGGCTTTCTAATATGCTTCTGAATTCAAATTTAAATTGCGATTTTGTTCCATAGATATTGTTCATTATAACATTTGGGGCAAAAATGTATTGATGTTCTGCTGCTTGAACCTCTGATGGTGAAATCTCATCTACTGAGCATCCATTATTAGGATGAGCTTCTGCAAGAATCTGATGATTTGACTCAATTTGCTGAATTGAAACCTTGGAAGTATATCTTGTCCTAGACAAGTCTAGTTAACTGTAGAGGCTTACAGTCTTATGTTTAGACTTATCTAGGTATGATTGCATATGTTATGCTTTAGTTCCTTTTTCTAAAAGAATTGTGTGTGTGGAACAGCTGTTCATCTCATGCTAGAAGGTACTGAAATTTGCTAGTGAATAGAGCTTACGTATGCCTAGAAAGCTATGAAGATAATAATAATATTTCAGCACTAGAAGAACATTTCTCTCTGCTGTAATTGTAAGGCATTAGATGTAGATTTATTATACCATTTAAGTATGAATCTCATATTGGCAAAGTGATACAGAAATGTGGAAAGTTTTGTAGATTCAAGAGCATACTAGAGCACAATTGTGATTCCCATCAGAAAAATGACTTTTTCAGTGTCTAATTCAGAAAGGACTGACCCCAAATAAGATCTGTGTCAATTGCTCACATGGCACAGATTTAGCTCCTCACTCCATACGTGCTAAGCAAAGACCAGCATGTTAGCATGAGTTGGCATATGGTTATGCATAGTGATGCTAACTTTCAGATAGAAAGAGTAGCCCTTTGAAAGTTGACTTCATAGCATGTATTTAGACCCAGAGCAGAAACTTGCTTTTCTTCTTCTACACCCTGTGTGTTCTTAAGCAACACAGTTGCTTTAAAATACTTAACAATGAATGACAGGATGAAGGTTGGAAAGCACACCTGAAGGTCACTTAGTCCACCCTGCTCAATTAGAGCCATGCAGAACAGGTTTCCCAAGGCTCTCGATATATTTAAGGATGGAGGCTCCACAACCTCCCTGGGCAACCTGCATCAGTGCTCAGTCGTCCTCACAACAACAAAAATAATTAAAAAAAAAAAATTTCCTTATGTTTAGAGGGAGCCTCCTGTGTTTCACTTAGTGCTCATTGCCTCTGGTTCTGTCACAGAGCATCACTGAAAAGAGCCTGGATCTGTCTGTGGCACATCCTCCCTTCAGATATTTGTACACAATTATGAAATTCCTCTCTGAATAGGCAGCAAATGTGAAGAAGCTTTGGACAAATATGTGATGATGATAAGATAATAATTCCTGCACAAGAAGAATTTAAAAAGGAAAAACAAAACAAAACAAAACAACACTTTATAATTAAAACCACTTTCAGTTAAACTTTAAGAATATGTTTAATTTATTAGCTTCTTAGGAACCATTTGTCAAATTTTCACCCTGCAACAACTCCATAGTACTATTATCTGTCTCAAGTAGGATGACTCTTCAAGTCACAAAGGACTTTAAAGACTATTTTTATAGCTAGTATGTTTTTATATGTGTGTTGATGTGATGTGATTTTTTCTGTTGAGTTTATCACAAAATAAACAAATTTTGCTAACCTGATTACTCACAGGAAATGAATAAGACAGTTTAGAAATTCCACTGCAGTGGATTCATTGCTTTTATTTAAATGAGTATTTATAAATAGACTTTTATAATATTTACCATCTTGCAATTCTATGAACTCAGAAACGAACTTTTTAATCTGCAGTAGCTATTATATGAGTGTGAAATGCTATGATAATTTGCAGCCATGATATTAGCAAACATAGCTATCATTACTCAAAGTAAAACTTGATTTTCTGGAATGTTAGTTATTTGTCTGAACCCTAACTGGAATTTACAGACTATAATTTCCCTCCCAAATAATTTGTTTGTGCTCAGTATAAACAGTTTATTAGGAGGCTCTGTCAGCATCCATGATGAGTTAAAACACAGACCTGAAATCAGGCGATGGTATGCCAGACTGATAACCTGCATGTTTGTATTCACATTGCTAGTTGGGTTTGAGTGCAGTGTTATCTCCTTGTGGGCAAGCCTGTGATAAATGTTCCCTACACTGAATTTACAGAGGAGAGAAATCTGTGCTTTGAGTTTCCTTCTCTAGAGTTTGCGCTGATTTTATGCTTGTATGTAAATGGTGTAAATAGTTGTTCAGTGTAAACTTTGGTGGATATCAAATACTTGACTCAAAATGTAGAAAAAACGCTATACATCCATAGCAAATTGCCATCTTAATTTTGAGTATCTGTAGTCTTTTTGATTAAGCTAACCCCCATGACATATACCTTGTTTAAAAATAAGAAAAAAATAGCTCTTAAAGCTTGCTTCTTCCTCTGAATTTAATCAGTTTTTCTTCAAATCATAGAAAGGTTTGGGTCGGAAGGGACCTTAAAGTTCATTGAGTTCCAACCACTCTGCCATGGGCAAGGACACCTCCCACTAGACCAGGTTGCTCAAAGGCCCCTCCAGCCTGGCCTTGAACACCTCCAGTGATGCGGCATCCACAACTTCCCTGACTACTGTCTTGGTGTTAGTGTTTTTTCTGGCACGGGTTCACCACTTGTAGAGGAGCATAGATCACCTAATTTGACTATTCTGAGGGGCATCTGGCACCACTCCAAGTGTGCAAGATGAGAGGAAAGATGCCCAAGAAAATACATTCAAGAAAGCAAGGAAGATGAATTTTGTACTGCCTGAGCTGCTGGTTCAGTCCCCTCAGGATGCTTAAAATGTGGGTGTAGCACTTGCTGGAATTCAATATATGGTGCTTAAAAAGGCTCTGGCAGGTCCTTTAGCCTTTAAAGAACAGTCACTGTGTTGGATGGACATGAAAAAGATAATACTAGCTGAAAGTGCTCCTGATCAACACTTTTTAAAACTGAAGTTGCTTACTTGGCCAGCTAATAAAATCCCAGTTACATCCTGAAATAATGAAATATTTTATTAGCCGAAGCTCAGCAGAATTGCCTCAGGGCTATTAAAAATATTTATAAAATGAATTTGAAGGGCATAGTGGGCCATTAATGTCGTTGCTCCTGACATATTATCAGCACACCATACTACAATCTAAAGTTGCTTAGCAAAAACTACCAGCTAATGCCAGGATTAGAGAACTTCCTCTTAGCAGGATTTGTGAAAAGTTATTTAGGTGAGTAAACTTCAGAGAATAAGAAAAGGACAGCTTATTCTAGAAATGTGTAATTCTTTTCATTCTCTATATGTAATAACAAGTTTAAATTAGGAGGAGAAAAAATATCTATTAAATGGAGAAAGGAGGAGCATATAAAAACATTAATTCTACTGGTCTAATGGCCAAGGGCATTTAAAAAATGTTAAATGGAAATTTATGCATATTTATTGAGCTTTGCTTCCTCAAAATTTCGTGGTATTATGCTCACTGTAGTATAACACATTATTCACCTTGCAGATTTTCTTCATAATTTCCTTGTGTATTATGTGATTATGCTTCAGGAAAATAACACAGAGAGAAAAAAACAGTGTGCCATCAGAAAGCAGATTCTAGATCAGAAAACTTTTTTTTTTAACTTCTTTTTATCTGTTTTAGGTTTTTTTTTCCTTTTTGTTTTGCATTTTTTTGGCACCTCCTCAGAAACTGTACCTCTGGCTGCACAGGAATATCCCATTTCAGAATACTACATCAGCACAAAACAAGTTGCTTCTTATTATTTCAGTGTTGGGGCAGCTATCTGTAGAACATGGCCACCAAAACAACCTGGCAGAGGGCAGGGGATGTGCCAGATGCAGGGGAAGGAGCTCATGGAAGTCATGGGGAGGCTTTGGTGCTGAGGCTAGGTTGTCTCTGGCAGAGCTGCACCCTTGGTCCATGAGCTGGGGGAATGTCTCTGGAGAACAACTTTCTGGAGACTTCTTAATCATGGCTGAAATGACCCAGAGATAATGGGTCTTCTGGAATGATTTTGGGCTTTGTTTTGCTGCTGCTATTACTGTAGAATATTTTTTGCCAGGAGGGGAATATTTCACTTCAGCAGGATTATTACTTTGAAGGTGTGTTGCTTCACACAAGTGGTCCCGTTTAAATAAACTGTGTTTGGCAGTGAAGGCTATGGTGTGCTCTTGTGTTTCATTAGACTGCACAAGGATAGGTCTGTTTGGATTATTTCTACTTCTTCCTGCCAGGTTAATTTCAAGAAGTCAGGAGCATTAAAATCTCCTTCACTTGAAGAGCACTGGCAAGGATTCCTGTCTCTCATACCTTTAATGATACCCTTGGCCCTGGGAGAAGCCTGGAGACCACTAATGCTGCACTAATACAGCAAAATGATAGAATCCCTGAATGACCTGTGCAACAGTGAGGAGGGGACAAGGCATACTGGATAATGGAGCCTTGAGCTGTGCTGGTATCTTCTGTACTACGTGGAGGAAAGGGACATTTTCACCAAAGGTAGGAACTTCATGGAGGCATGCAGGGGCGGGTGAAGAAAGGAGAGAGCAAAGCTCCAAGCCACAGATTGCAAGAGCTTGCCGAGTGGGGCATGAAGCCCTTAAACATAGGGATTAATCAGTATCTGGGACATAATGCCAACAAGGTAAATGCTGGCTGCGTACCAGTGTGCAGCGTCATATCAGTGTCTCTCCTCCTGGAGATCAGAACTCTGCCAGAAACTCAATAGAATATATAGTTTTTCCTACTGTTTTGGACTCTCATATTATGTGCAGACTCTTATGTAGACTGGCCAAGAGGGTTAGCTGTAAGCTGTGTATTCCACAGGAACATTTGCCATATTGTTAAATAGTGACTTGCAATGTGAAAGAGGCTTTATTTAAATTAGGTCCATACGTGTTAACTAAAACTGGAGGGTTCTTTGTTTATATTTAATTGTCAGAAAATCTCCTTTATGTCAGATGTTATATAAATTACCAGTTATTTTGAAAGAACCCTCTGTTTTTGTGCAAAGCTATTTTGCTGACTCCCTCCTCTCCAAGGTGTTCCTATGCTGATAGCATCTTGCTCTCTTAAGTGAATTTCTTGTAAAAAGATTATGTCAGCTTTTTCTGTTTCAACAATTTTTCGTGGTTATAACTTTAAGCCATTTATGTTGCCCATTACAAATTCAATTATTTGATTTGCCATCATTCATCTCTGTAATATTTGACCATTTGATATACTATTACACAATGTCATTGCTGTGATTTAATGTAACTATAAAAAGACAAACATATTCTAAAGGCGTTTGTTTGAAGATGTTGGTTTTCAAAGGAGTGAATATATCAATATAACCCTAAGAAACCTACTAGCACATTTTGCATATTTTGACACTTTAGCTCAGTTTCTTCTTAACAGGCTCTGTTGGTCTCTTATATTACCAATGAATTACTTACCAATAAAAATGATACAATTGAAATATTTTCAACAAAGAGGAAAGAGGGAAGGTTGAAGTAATAGTCATAACAGTTGTGGATGAACAGGTATCATAAGCAAGAAAGACTGGCAGGGTCTGACTTTTTCTTTCCTTTCATGATAAGCAGATGTGACTAAACTGGCACAAAAAATAAAAAGTGGGTGTTGGTATTTTTTTTGGCCTTGAAAAATTCTGTTACTGACCAGTCTTCATATCCAAATTTCCTTGGCTGATGGAATCTGACAAGATTGCAGCCTATGGGAATATGGCTGCAGGCCAGTAATTTCTTTTTTTTTTTTGTTCTTGTCAGGCATCCTCAAAAGGGTAAGGCCATCTGCTTTCCAGCAATTAGATACTCCCCTTTCAATTGTAATATACTGTGAGTCAGATAATTTATTCATCCCAGGGTAAACGTATACAATTGCAGTTGGTGAAAATGAAGCGAACTAAGTCTGGCAGAGGAATAAATAGCTCCACCGTCCCTTGTCCAGCCCCCACAGGGCCCAAGCAGCTCACCCACTCCATCCCTCTGAATGACCATGCCTTCCCACCCCTTGTCTCCTGCTCTGGTACATAAAAGAAAGCTATCATTGCNCCCCCTCAGCCTTTCCTCATATGGGAGATGCTCCACTCCCTTAATCATCTTGGTAGCCCTGCCCTGGACTCTCTCAAGCAGTTCTTGAAGTGAGGGGCCCAGAACTGGACACAATATTCCAGATGGGTCTCACCAGTTACTGGAGGATCTCTGAAGGTCCACAGTTAATCTGGTTTCACAGTTTTTGGTAGTCCATGGAGATCTAGGCGGGTGGTGGGATTCAGGGCAGTAATGCGGCTGGTAACAGTGAAAGGAATACAGACCACAACCATTTTGCAACAGAGTATCAAGGAAACCAAATAAAACAAACAGAAATATAGACCAATAAACTGAATAAAGAAGTTACCTGTAGTGAACAGTATTGCCCAGCAAATAAGTTTTTTCATTGCTAGCAAAAAGCCACAGGCTTTTGGAACAAAGGCAGGGTCTTGACATGGGGTGTGATGGTGTTCTGTTCTGTGAGTACAGGCTCCAGCAGTGCTCTGTGTGTGTGCGCCTGCCCCTCAGGCAACAGCAGCCTGGTGAGTGCTTAGGGGCTGGAAAGAGAGCAGTGCAGGTTGCAGACCTCCCCTGAGCACTGGGAGGAGGAAACACACAGATAAGACCACGTAAACCTGCATGCCTGTTTGGAGAAGCTCTCAGGATGGTGATAGTTTGGTACTCCCACCCACATCGTCCTGGAGGAAGGCTGATGGCTTCAACCTTGGGAACAGGCAGGCATCTGGAGGGTGGGCATGACACCTGGCAAAATGGATAGTAGATTTTCTCATATAATGATTTACATGATCACTAACAAGGCTTTTCTTTACCAATTAGGATGTGAAGTATTGATAGTATTGTAACTGGACTAGTAATAACTGGTTGTATTTTGATTAGGCTGCTAAAACATCAACTGGGCCAACACTGAATTCTTGGCTGTATGTTTATGGTATGTTTCTTTTTTCCCATAAAGGAGGGTTTGAGTTCAGCCAGTGGAAGAACTTCCTGCTTTGCTGGGAGTTAATTCTATGTGAGAAAGAAACCTTTGAACAACTTAGTGTAGAAATAGCCAGTTTTAAAGATCCCAGGCTATCAACAGACTAAGGAAAAAAGTCTTGTGAATATTAATGAAGCCTCCAGAAATAAGTTGAGTCTCTCCTCTTAACTGTATTTCTATATAAATGGTAGTTATAAAATTGTTAGATAGAGAAAGATCAATTAAAAACTTATCTGGAGGAAAATTCTGGTTCCAAGCTCTCTCTTCAAGATTTGGACAAAGTCTGATACAAATCTGATCAGAAGTCTCTGATTGACAATATACTTTGTGATAATAAAATAAAAGAAAATGTCTCATCTGCTTCAAATCTTGGAGAGACTCAGGAAAGTTTATTCCACTTTAATTAAAAAAAAAGTAAGAATTTTGTCTTCTATTTGAGAGTTTGTCCCAATTATAATGTGTAGCTTTCATGAACACACATTGATTGAATTTCACTTATTGGAACTGGTTTTAGAAAATATATATCCAAGTATGTAAGTATCTAAGTATGTATATGTAAGTATTCCTAGAAATGGGGCTTAACTTATCATTCACATGCATATGGTAGGAGATATTGAAGAAGTGAGTTGGGAACTAAAAATATCACAGGACATTGATCAGAATTAAGAAGATCAGTTCCAACTGAGCATGTCCTAGAAATGAGAGTGCTCCTGGGAGAAATTAGAAATACATGGTCATCACAGAAGTCAATATGCTAGACCCTGTGCTTGTGTAGATTAGTATTGAAATCAATAAAGCTCTTACAGTGTGTCACAGCTTTTGGTAGTGTTAAATTAGGGTAGTATTCACGACAGTACTCTAGTATTCTGTCTCAGAAATGTGTAGTTCGGCAGGAGGGTGTGTGTGTGTGTTGTAGAAATGCATCACAAAACATTGGGCGTGAAATGGAGGAGACGAACGATGAAGATGACATGGTTATAGCTGTACACACTTGATCAGGAAGTACTTCAGTAGCATATCGTCCCATTAACAGACTGAACCTTTAAGAGAGGAGACAGTGTACGGAGCCTTATTGCAGCATTTTCCATCTGCTAGGAAGTTAGATGTTGACATTAATTCCATAGGCTCATGATTTAGCACTCTCTCACACCTGATGTTTTGTACGCGCCCCCTGGCAACCATCAATTGCAGTGGAGACTGGAATTTGTCTTGCTTTAGGTGAAACAAAGTGATATTTACTGAAATATTAAACAGGAGAACAGATTGCAAAACCCCAGGCTAGACATCATGAGGAGCTTCAGAGACATCTTCAGGGCAATTTTTTTCTACCTCACTTCATAAGTAGGATAAGGTAAACACCTACTCTTTATGAGCAAACATTGCTTTATATAAACCCATAGGCAGAAGATATTTACTTACTTACAAAAGAAAGTTAAAACCTGATAGAAATGTGATGTATATTACCTCTAACTTAATGGAAATGTGAGGATTCATTTTCATTTTATAAAATGAACTTGCTTCCCACAAAGTCTTTGAAAATACATTTTTTGCTTTAAAAAACTTAGATCTAGCTGAATTGAGGTTACAACCCTAAAATATTTCTTAACACTAATCTCACATATTACCAGGGTGATAATAACTTTCTTCAGCTGAGAGTGGTGTAAAGTGAACAGTGAATAGGATTGCTGATCTTTCATTTTTGTTCTTTCAGTCACCTTTTCTGAACATATATGCCATTAAATCTTTAGCTTGGGAAGAAGAATAAAGTTTTGTTAACTCAAACAGTATTTCCCAAAGACAAAAATTGGGGAAAACCCAGGTTGTTGGTTTTTGATTTGGTAGCCTGTTCCCCGCCCTTTCCCATCCCTCTGGCTATGCTAAGATTAAATTATTTTAACAAAAAAGAGGAAAACCCGCAAGACTAAAGAGTACCTCAGAGAAGGGCACTCATCATGAGTGATATTCACAACCCGTTTGTATGCCCACGCTTCATGGGGGTGAGTGGGAATCTGCAGAGCTTGTCAATGAGATGTGTAGCTCCAGCACATTGACTGTAGGATGCCTAAGCTGAATTTCCAGAAGAGGTATTTGCTTCAATTTGTTTCTCTCTGAGCTACACTTTGGATCTGAAACAGGTGTCACTGGAAGAGTTAGATTTTTTCATGCTGAGGTGGTTCCATGTGTGCCAATTCGTTGAATCACACAATTCTGTGCTCCTTTCCTTTTAATACGGTACAGGCAGTTTGGATAATTCCCAGCAATAATCTCGGTCTCTGAGAGTCAGGAATGTAATCTGATTTCTTTTCTTTTTTTTATTTCTTTTTCAAAATTCCATTTCTGGAGTGTATGAGCCTGGCTCTTGGGGAAATCTTACTGCAGGGTTGTAATAGCAGCTATAGCTGGCTTGTAGCACTACTAACTCCCACTCTCTTTTTAAATGGCTGCCATTTCTCTGACGTTGGTCTGACTTAGATGTCACCTTGGGAAGCCATACACAGGGTGCTGTGTGTGCAGGTAAAACCACATTTTCAGTTTGGCAGTAAAAGCCCCACCATTGATTCACTTTTATACTACTCAAATACAATTTCTGCAGGTCAGCTGTTTTGTAAATTCTATCTATCTTGCCCTTTTTTACTCCCCTGAGCAGGAAATATTTTTACAGTCCCAAATCACCTGAAATAGGCCTCAGACTAATATTGCAACTGTGTGCTGCTGCCCACCTTTGGGTTGGTTTGTGATTTGATCCAAATGTCATGGTTCAGCCTTTCTCTGCGGTAGCCAGGCTATGAAGCAAGAAAGTCAGAAAACTGGAAAAAGTTTAGATCCAGGCACAAACAGGCAGTATCTGAACTTTACATCTCCAGGCCACGGTTCTTGATACTTAATTCCCTGAGGTACTTGAAGGTATTGAAGGCTGGGCAGGATGGGGCTTTGAGCAACCTAATCTAGTGGAATTTATCCCTGCCCATTGCAGGGTGTTTGGAACTAGATGATCTTTAAGGTTCCATCCAACTCCAACCATTCTATGATGCAATTCCCTTTGACCTCAACAGGAACTCAAAGATCTCAGAACAACACAACATTGACCCTTCAGTGAACAATGAGCCACCAGTACTGCAGTAGGCCTTTACATCAGTATTTCCTTTACATGGCTTCAGTCATTTATGAAATGACTTGATTATTCCCAAAGATAAAATGTCTAAGTGAGATTTAGCACTTCTAATTGCAAAGAATTACATTGTGATCTACCTACAGTTTTAGATTAGGTTCATATTTTCAGGTTAAGACTTTCTTAAGAACTCATGCCAAGTATACTTACAATTCTTTGTAACTGTCAATCCAGAAATCAGCCAACGGTACTGTGTACAGTACTATGAAAGACAAATATAAGAGAGCAGAACCTTTCTTATGCTGTTACCTGCTGTGTGTGCTATAGTATTATTTCAGTATATGCATGTAGTATTTAAATTCATATATATATCTTGAAATATATTTATATTTCCTTCTCCCCTTCAAGTCCTAATGCGAAGCTCTTTTTGACTTCACTATAGATGTTATACATTTTTCTGTGTACATGCATGTTTTTTAAATAACATAAGCTATTAAATGAAGGCCAAACTCAAGTAAGCATTGGGAAGGCTGTTATTTGTTTTACTGTATGACTACTTCTATGCTTATTTCCAGAAAAAAGAATAATCACAGCCTTGATCAGTTCTTTATTCACCTATCTTAAATACAAGTGCTCAGAAAATTTGCCAAGGCTTAAGTTTAAAACACTAAATTTTTGGCATTTTTTATGGTCTTTTCTGTATATTTGGAAAAGGGTAAGGGAGAGCCAGAGACACACCCTGTTCATATATAAGCCACTGCTGACACCAGTGAAACTGCACGCTTTGATTCATGTACAAAAGGCTTCATGTTTGTTTAAATTTGAAAGTTAAGATATTTCCTGAAAGCGCAGAGGGAAATCGTAGCTATTGACTGCTTCACTTGAAATGTCAGCTATAGGAAACTAAAGAGAAAGTGCCTCAGATGCTGCATAAACAGCTGTCATTTCAGTTGACTCCATCTATCTGTTTGCATTTTACAGAATTCAGTAATCAATTTTTTATTTTTTTTCCCAATGCTTTTCTTTTCCATGTTTGAAAAAATAATAACCATTTGGTGTATTCCAACGTTGGCATTCAAAAAATTATATGGGTACTGTAATGCAACCAAATGGCTGTGTGCATGAACCTTTATAATCTTATCCAACTTTAGTAAATATTGTCACACATAAAAGATAGCTTTGTTAATTTTATACAGTGAATGTCATAAAGCAAATTTTAAAATGGTATATTATTGAAAAAACGCTCAATAGTAGAAGTTGAGATTAATAAATATGTGGGTTCAGATGTTAATGTAAAAGGTTTAAGATACAGCATTTGTATCACACTTGCCAAAAATACCAACTAAGTATGAGATGTTAGGATGTAGCAGCATACTTTGATCACGTGATTAACTTAGGTTTGTTCTCAACCTTTTTTTTTTTTGCTGTGGTTTTATGA
>VZTM01003401.1:0-18282 GCA_013400555.1 Jacana jacana | reverse complement strand
ATATATAAAGGTATTTTATATATAAAGGTATTTTTATATGTGTCTCAATTTAAGCTTTATCCCCCACAAATTTTATAGTGCAAGGAGTTAAGACTTCAGGACTGTCTGAAAATTAATGCACTTCCAGTTAATCTGAATCAGCATTACATGACAAATTAACATTGCCCTTCGGAAAAAGAATTTCAGAATTCAGATGAGGAGGTTTTCAACATTAAGCCATTTAATTGCTACTTTAGGAACTTGGTATTTTACATAGACATAAGTCCAGCTGTTAATACCAGTTCTTCACTGTTCAGTTTAGATAACAGGAATGAGCTTCAGAGCCAATTAAGACAAACTTTTCAAAGATGTACCCCTTTTTACTGCATCCTGGCAGCTGTATTTGATTTTACATGCAACAAGGAATTATGGACAACATCCTTTGGGACCGTTGAATTATAAATGAAGAATTAAATATTTCCTCATAAATTTTCCTGAAATAAAGTTTAAATGAAGAATTGAAGAATAATTTACTTCTTTGTAAAGAAAAAAGTTTTCTTTTTATCTTTACAGCCATAAAGCTTATAGTAAATCTTTGCAAAAAGAGGAGTAAGCGAACTGTTATATGGTAGCAAACCAGTTTTGCCTGACAAATGTAGTAATGGGCTTAGCAGTTCAGAAGACTTCTTCTCCGGGAACTGCATGGGTAATCTGGGAGGAGCATAAGATTCAGAATTTCCTAAATAGTGGAGAAATTGGTAATCTTAACACCCAAGAGCATGTTTATACTCTTCTGAAAGGGACAAATGATTTGCTTGCACTTTCTTCATTTACACCTTGAAAAATTAAAAAAATCTATGGCTGCTTCCTGTATGGCTCTGTTATATAACTGCTCTGAGTATACTTGAGGTGTTTTATGGGAGTCATTTGTGAATTCCAGGGCATCCAGACAGAATAATTTTGATTACCTTTCTAAAGGTGTAAGTTACTAAATACTACTATACATGCTGTTTTCCTAATTTCTTTAATTCTGAAATTCACTATGGCATGCTTCTTTTACAAGAACCTGAGTATAAGGGTAGTCATTTGTTTTTTCTCATCATGGCTTCAAGAAGGACATTCATATTCATGTTTAAACAACTCAGTTCACTCTACAGCCTTGGGAACTAAATTCAGTGAAATACTTTTTCTGTGCATAATAATGAGGTCCCCATGAACCAAATACAGCTTTTACTGAATGATAGACACTCAAGTAGCTACTGTATCAGTCACTTCTCTAACTTTAAAGTCTGTTACACCTGGATTTCTGGAACCTACCTGATGATCCAACAGAATTTTCTATATCATTTAAGTAGTATACTAACTTTTATAGGAGTTGTTTACCCTTAAACATTTTAGATTGTATGCAGGCCACAGCTGGTTTCCTAATTTCTGTTTGACCTAATAATTGAATAAAAAAGCATTTTCTCAATGTAAGGGGGCAACTGATAAATCACAGAAGAGCATAAAGAAGTCAGCACAACTGCTTAAGAAAAAAAGTAGAAATACAGGACAACAAGGCTGCAATCTGTTCCTTGATCACCTTCTCTCTCTATCACAGCCAAGCAAGTGCACTGACATCTTGTTCTTTTTTTGAGTTACACACTGTAGAGATAATAGGTACATAGATGTGAAAAGTTCATTCTTCTCTCCTGGACTATGCGGATGTGTTCTCAGAAGCCAACGTTAGCAAAATTTTGTTTGAGGGTATTTTTTTTCTCTGTTACTGATAATAGTTTTTTAATGGACAGAATTAGTTTCTGCTCCTATTACTGATAACAGGTGCCATGCTTCAAAAAAAAAAATAGAGAATAAATGCTTTTTATATTTTCTATACACCTATTCTATATATTCCTGTTTATATGCATCTGTTTGCATATGCCAGAAATGCATCTGTATATGCAGTCAAGAACAGCCTTTGGCCAACTTCGTGGCTGGCAAGAGCACCTAGGAGTCATGTGTTAACACAGTTCAACTAGTTCAACAGTTAAAAACCTAGGTTTCAGGACACGAAGATGCAGTCTGAAAGACTTTTGAAGTTTCACACGGTGACATGCATCTCTATTAAGTGGTATATAGTTGAATGTGGTTGTCTTTTAACACGAAAACAAAAAGTGTGTCAAGTATCTTTTAACGAAAGATACTTGACATACCTTTCAGAAACAGCTAGTGGAAAAATATAGGCACTCTCCTACCTGTTTCTTTCTGCCTAATTTCTGCGACTGTTACAAGTCTTAAACACTGGAGTGAGATATTCCTTTGCATGAATATATATATTAAATGAAGTGCTTGAAACTTCATGTGCTTTTGAATCACACAATGGCCTTCGTCGGATGTACTCACAGCCTTGCTTTCTCATCTGTATGTATTCTTGTGTGTGAAAATTCTTCTTCTGACACTAGGCCAAAAGCACAGCTTTAGGCCTGAAGTAGGTTGCCTAATGTTTATGAGGGGTTAGAGAGAAAATACCTGATGGGAAGGTCAAACCTTTGACCTAAAATACAGCTAATAAATGAAAAACTGAGAAAGACAGATGGCAACAAAAGTGGCAGACTGGTATGAAACAAATCACCAAACACCATGCCATACACTTCAGTTGAATCTTCATTAAGTTTACATGCTACTATTAACTAGTGCTTAATCAATTCCTCATATTCCCATATCAGCCCAACCAAGTGCAGACATCTGACAGCAAACATTTCATATGAGAATCTGTTCTGACAGAGATTGCCATGTGAAGGAAGAGAGTTAGACCCAGGCCTTTCTGCTGCTTGTTGCTCTGTTACCAAGGAAATCCACAGTGTAGTTTCATGGCCTCCTAAAAAGTACTCCCAACAGCTCCCAAAAGAAGCTTTACCAGCAGGTATGTGGCAAGAAGGGCAGCAACATGGTAGCCATACTCTCTGCTTGGCCAAATGCCCACTATTTGCCAACAACAGGGCAGTACTATTGGTGTGACTGAGAAAGTCTCCAGCCAAGATTAGGCCAGCTTTACTCCTGCTCTGTGCTCCCAAAGAGGCTACGATCAACCAAAATGAAACTGATTTCTACAGGAATAAATAATTACTGCTGGAATGCAACATGAAAGATGCTGATGAATCAAGCCTGTCACTCCCTTTCATTGAGCTGTCTCTTCAGTGAATCATGCAGCTGTATTTCTCTGACAAAGACCAGAACCAGGGCTATTTTATCAATGCCAGGAAAGTTGAAGCAAAGAGGGTTTATTTGACTTTAGCTAGGTTTAATTTCTCTTATTCCAGCTAAGTATTTTAAACCAAGAATGGATTTCAGTACTACCATTTCCCTGTCTACCATACTACTTTTTAATATACAGTTCAGTCCACCACATCTTTAACACATTCTCTGTGAGGCTCATTTTGTTATTTTGAAGTTTTCCTTTAGCTGAAGTAACTTTCAAGATGCACCTCTAATTCCACACAAGTCCTATTATATTTCATGCTATATTTCATTGTCAAAGTTTTCAGTAGTTTATAAGATAACACACGAAACAGAACTGAAAGAGAGACTACTTCTGTGGGTGAAGGCATTGTAGTCTGCTATCTCTGACCCTGCTACCAGAGGACAGATTTGGAGAAAAAAGCATGTGTGAACTAAAAGACAATAAATACAATAAGCTGGCTGCTCACAGCCTGGATGAGCATACAATCTGCTGGATCAAGCACTGGCTGGTCCCAAGAGTGGTGCTCAATGGAGTTAAATCCAGCTGGCAGCCAGTCACCAGTGGTGTTCCTCAGGGAATTGGGGCCATTTCTGTTTAATGTCTTATATTGATGATCTCTACAATGATATATAGTGTATTATCAGTGGTTTTGCAGATGATATTNGAGCTGGTGAGGGGCCTGGAGCATAAATCTTACGAAGAGCAATTGAGGGAGTTGGGACTGTTTAGTTTGAGGAAGAGGAGGCTGAGGGGAGACCTCATTGCTCACTGCAACTGTTTGAAAGGACGTTGTAGAGAGGTTGGTGCTGGTCTCTTTTCACAGGTAATTAACAATAGAATGAGAGGGAATGGCTGCAATATGCAGCAGGGTAGATTTAGGCTGGACATTATGAAAAAATTCTTCACAGAAAGAATGGTCAGGCACTGGAATCAGCTGCCCAGGGAGGTGGTTGAGTCACCATTGAGTCTTAAGCACAGTGGATGTGCTTAAGAATCAATTAGATGTGGTGTTGAGGGATATGGGTAGGGGAGATATGGTTTGTAGAGTAGGGCTGATGGTTGGACTCAATGATCCCAAGGGCCTCTTCCAACTTAAGTGATTCTACGACTCTATGCAACAGGAGCATCTACTTTGAGGTGGTAGTCAGGGCACCTCAAAACTCAGTTTATAATTAAATTTTGCTGTAGATAGTAAGAATCTACAGCAGAGACAAAACAGATGAAAAACATAACGCAAAGTAAAAATCAAGCAAAATATTTGCTAGATTTCAAAAAAGTATATAGCTACAACAGGCTATGACATAAATTTCACTTGATCTGCCAGGGAAATGCAACCCCTTTCTGGTGTTTACCAAAACAGCTATTTCGTAGTGTCTCACAATGGTTTTCACTGGATAAAACAAATCCATCAAGGTAAAACAATAAAGGACAATGAAATTACAAAAGAGGATCCAATAAAACAAAGTGCCTAAGACAGTATGTTTTACCCTTGTATTATTCGATAACAATGTAGGCTCTTCAGTAGAAAGAGTAGTTTATCAGAGAGCTGGTGTATTTGGAAATCATCTCCTATTATTAGGCAGACTCTTAAGTGGCATCCTAAACAGAGACAGACTTGTACTCAGGTCTCTGAACAGCAACTTGTATTAATGAGGGGTGACGGAATCTGAACTTCTATACCGTAGTTTTTGTCTTAAGAAATATGCTGTCAGGTTTACTCTGTGGAATCTGTATCACAACAGAAAATAACACAAGTGAAAATATCCTCAACATTACTTCCAACTACTATGACACAGCCACTTACAAATATCATAGAGCTCCTAAGAGTAAGCCAGTAGAAGTGAATACACCGAGACAAATTAATGCACCACAGCAGAGCCTAGCCCTCCTTCCTCATCAAAGAGTTTTAGGAAAGTGAAATCTAGAGTGCAAAAGAAGAGAGGCTATCTTTCATATAAAGTGTTCTGTTCCAGTCCCTTTCGTGAGCAGTCAGCAGCCTAAAAAAATGCAAAGATTACACAGTATTTTTCATAACACAGTGTTATAACATGTAACACTCCAGACTACATCCCCTCTTAGTAGCATTTGTCTATTAAGTCTCTTTTGCTGCCTTGCATCATAATTAAATTACTTTTGATACCTTAAGCTCAGTAAGTGCTATTCAAACTCAAACTCTGTTCACCTTTTAAGACATCTCATAAATATGTCTCCATTAAAAGAGTCTTTATAAACAGACCCAAACTGTGCATACATACAAATGCTTTTAAGTAGAGGCCTTTTTATGAGATGTTTAAAAGCAGAATACTATTTGGCTTCTTATAACACTTCACATTCAAGATTCCTCAAAGTACTTTGCAAATGAATAGGCTGGAAACCAACCAATACACTGATGTTGTAGGTAAATCCATATGAGTTGAAGTGAAGCGGAGAAATGCAGAGGTATCAGTTTCTTCTTTAACATGTAAACAGAAATGTCTGATTAAATTAAGAAAAATCAAAGATGTATGGAATCAAAATGATTTTTTTCTTGTTATGTGTTTCTTACCTGCCTCTCTTTATTAACATTCCTTAATTTACAAGTTCAAACATATCAGCTGTCAGAAATAAATGACAATGTGGAAATGGAATTAAAATGTGGCCACTCTACTCAGTAGCATACTGAAAAAAGTCAGCATATTTATTGTTTAAAACACAAGTTAGATTATGTAGAAATATTTTTTCTTCACGCGTTTACATTACAATCTAACTGATCGTGTATCCTTTCTAGACTTCCACAGGATGATGCCACATCTGCTTGAGTTATTCAACAATTTTTCTCTTTGCTTTTTTATTTATAGTTCATAGTACAGTACATGCACATATATGTATCGCTGTTTTTAGTATTATGGAAAATATTCAGAAAACAGTTTGGTATTCCTAAAAGAAGGAAATAGAATTGCTTAATAGAAATACATATAAGTGATTATTTTTCAGAACCTCAGGACTTTGAATTGGACAACTGTGGTAACAATCAAAATGCAAGTTATCACAAAATTACTTCATACTATACTTACATCTATATGTATCTTATAATACTATAATATATATACTATAATAATATATAGTATTAATAATGAGTGGGTTTAAAGTATAAGCAATAGAGGCAAAACTTATCCATCCATTTTTATATAACAGTATTCAAAGTTTGATATATCATTCGAATCCACAGTAGAATGGATTACCAAAATGCAACTTTTACAGTAAATGTATCCAAAATTAAAATATTTCAGGTAATTTTATTATACCTAGAAAATAAGAGCACAAATGTAAAGATCACATGCACTATCTTATGTTCTTTAAAAGCATAAAGATAAGCATTAAAAATATATTCAAAATAAAAAAGTATGATGTCCCTCTGGGCAGACACTGTCACCTTCAGGATGATGTACGTGCAGAAATTATTTATATAAACCCTGCTCAAGAAAGTTGATATTTATGATCATATTATGATTATACCTAATGAGAAAAATATTTTCCAAATAAACTTTGTTTTCGTATTTTAAGAGTCAGTTAATGCACAGGAAACTGTAAGTGTTGGATCAGTTCTACAGTAGGGCGCATGGTAAGAAAAGCCAATGAGATGGCTGCACGTACTCCTGTGACTGGATGTACAGCAGATACAAGTCTGTGTAGCCACCTCCTTGCCTACATGCTTCATTATATGGAGACAGTGCAAGTTTTTGCCCTGACTTTATCCTCTCTGTTTTACTGTAAGATTTTACATTGCAAGTGCATGCCTGAATTGTTTCAAAAGGTTAATATGGGACTAATAGATCCTATAGGCACATTAAAGACAGTTTGCCTGAGCTCTGCATGATTATAAGAATATTTGAGAAAAATTAGAAGGATGTTTTGCACAGGTACATATAACTTACTTTCTAACTCTGTAATAACCATTCAAAGATTTACCTAAACACAATTTCTTAACCATTTATAAGCCATTTATAACCATACCCTTAAGATAGTGTGATACTAGTATCCACATAAAAGCAATAAAGGCAAAAACATCATGAGATTTTCATATTACACAGGTGTTGACAATTTCTAAAAGAGTATTACGCAGAAAAGTATTTTAAATAGTTTGCATACTGAAAAAGCTGTCAGCCTAAAAATGACTTAAGGGAAAGCAATCTAGGAATTTGCTAGCCTATAAAATTTTTAAATCATCTCAAGCACTACTATTGAACTAATGGGTTATTTAAGGTTGAGAGAAAGCAAAATAAGCATTTGTTTTCCTTCTGAATACTGATTACTAATCATCTTTTTCTTCAGAATAAAACTCCAACTGATGGGTACAAAATGGAAAACTGCATATAGCAAAACAACCGTAACATTTATATTTGTCATTCTGTTATCTATTCTATATTGTACGTTACTGCAACTGAAATAGTATTTCTTCTTATATATTTGGAAAAAAAAAAACAACCACCACAAAGTATCAAACATTGTGACGAACTCTGTCATTATATATAGTGAATAGAAAGGCAGTCGTGGGAGATCATACTTTCTCTATCTGGTATACTATTCAACACAGGAGGTAAACAGATAGCGTAGACCTGACATTCAGAACGGTTGGGTGGGAGGGCATCAAATTAATCCAAATAAAGTTAACTTGAGGGAAAATTTCATACATGTGACTGATGTGAGAGAAATGAACAGATTACTTTTTAAAGAAATCTTCTCAAAATTAAGTGCTTTGTTTCTTGCTTCACAAAAAGAGAATCTCTTTTTTTCTATCATCTCTATCAGGGACTCCAATCTCAGCAAAAAGCATCAGGCAACTAGTTTGGTCAGCCGAGATGGAAGCCTTTGGTCTGCATGCTGATATGTTCTGGAGCACTCAAATCAGTTCAGCAATTAACTGCTTGTGACTTCTGCAATGTAACAGTCTGGCTTTCAGATCTGGGGAAAATATTTGTAAGAAACCTTGAAACGTCTTAAAAACATGCTGTGATCAATGAAAGGTCTAACAAGATGTTCAGAGAACTGAAAATAAACACCTCCTGATCAATTTGTGAATTTCGTAAAAGCATGCTTTCATGAAAACATTTCAATGCTCATTTATTTTGTATCTGAAATACAATCACATACACAGCAAAAGGTACATTATCATAAGACCTGCTTACTATTCCTGAATTGTTGCACTTTTTCTTATTTATATTTGACTTGAAAATAAGGGAAAAAAATACCTATAACCTCAACTGTTCATTGATGTTATCCGGCAATAAAATAACCTGCCTTCCTATTCAGCTCTCTATAGATATTTGCACATACAGGAAAAAAACACTATTAACCACCACTCAGTACACACAGAAATTAACAAAGTCCATCACCACCATAATGTGCTTTGGAAGCAATACTTAAAATACAAAACCCATGTATCCTTCTTAAGCTAGGCTAAATATTTAGATTTGAAATGCTAAAGCCACAAAGCCATTCACAGTAAAAAAATTACATGAAAAAATTATCAACTGAAGTACCTTCACACATCTCTGTTACAGGCACATTTGTGCATGATTTATTATTTAGGGCTAAACTCACCATTAAAACGTTTGTATAAAGATTATGTATGTTATACTGCTTATCACATGACTAATTTGTATATGATCAGTTTGAAACAGTACAATAATAAATCATGGCTTGCATTTTAAAGTCTTGTCTATCGGGGCTACATTTTATTTCTCACCATTCAATCATTTCTGCAGTGTCTTTTTATTTCTTTACGGGAGGAGGCGGCTCGGGTGTTTTCAAAGTTGCTTCAAGTCGAATTTGCACTGTTCACCTTCTTCCTTTTAATTGACCATTGTCACTTCAAAGCTGAATATTGCAGAAATTTCTCCCCCCACCCTGTATTCCAACCTTCTCTCACACACAGACAGAAGACTGAATGCTTAAAAAAAAATAAAATGTGTATATATATATATATATATAAAAACGGCAAATACATTTTCAGTCCCACAAGTTTCTCACTATCACATTTATTTTCCCTTGCAACTCAATCAAGTCCCCAGTTCTGCATGATATATTTTTTCTTTTTATCAGCACTGATCTTATCACCCATCATAACTGAAATAGTTGCACCCATACCTATGTGTTTCAGAGCCACTGCCCGACCTGGTGGAGGACTGGACGCCTGCAAAGCGGGAAGGGCAAGGTGCAGCTCCTTCCTCTCCTTTCACTGCCCCCTCTTCCTTCGGGCACTGCGGACTAGCACACTTTGTTAGAACTTATTGAAGTTTTGCGATTCCAAACCGGGATGAGTAAAAATCTAGCCTGCTAATCCACACCACCACATTTCTCGCGTGTGCCCCTGCAGCTCCCCCGTGGAGCCAGCGTCCTTTTGTGCAGTGTTTCAGGGTCGTACCCCGCGCCGGCACCACAGCCCCAGCCACGGCGATGCGATCCCAATTTCTCCTCCTCCCCCTCCCCAGAAAAAGCAGCCTTACCTGCTACATGAAGCTGCAGCAGCACCAGCAGGATCGGCAGCAGCAGTATGCACAGCAGCAATACCTCTCTCTCTGAATCACTGTAGCGACAAACTGCCCTTTCTCCTGTTCCCCTTCATTCACAAAGGATCTCACAAGCAGGAAAGGCAGGTAGAAAACACTTTCTTACTGGAAGAGGTCGGCTCCCTTCTTAGAAACGACTGAATCCCTCTCTGTGGTTCTCTGCACATTTACCCTTCAGATCAATACGGCTCTTCAGCAGCAGCTTGAGCTCAACTGCAGCTGATAGAGACTAGCCAATTGGTATTGAGGATTCCCTTTCTGCAACCCCCTCCCGCAAAAACACACAGTGTGCATTTCAAATTTTATTAGTTGTGAAAAGTAGTTTTAACCCCTTGCTTGAAAACCACACTATGCTTTTGGAGCTCCAGATTAACTCTTGTTTTCCTTTGGCATTAAGAAAAGCTCTAACTGACCGAAATCTCCCCACTTGGACTCTCTAAAGTGGGGTAACATTCAGTGAGAAAACTAAAATATCTAAACTGCAATCAACTGTCTGAGAGGATGATGTGTTTGTAATCTAGTAGATAAAGCATATGACAAAAAGCATATGACAAAGCCAAACAAAAACACCCCAAAGAAACTACATACCAATCCATCTTTCAGATACCATCATTTTTTCCTGAGCTTTCCTGTATTTCTGACCACAAAACATGCCTGAACTACAATCAAACAAGAAAAAAGAACTTAAATTGTGGCATACACAGTCACAGTAACACGTCTAGCGAAAAGAGATTTTTCTTTTGGCCAGTACTAAAACATATTTAATGGATAAGGCTTTTTCGTTTCATCAGGGATCTTGAATGCTGTACATTTGAAGAAATAACTTTACTTTTAGGCCCCTGTAGTAAATATGCTGCCTTCTTGTTTGTTCCTTGGTGTTTGCAGGCAAGAACAGCTGTACAACAGGTTAAGTTTGAGAGCTTGTTTTTCTAACTTTAAAGGTATGCTACATGGATTACTGCAAAATAAAACATTTTAAAAGGACTTATATTACATTTTGAACAAACTAGATAAAATAAACAAAACACAGAGGTAAATCAGCCATGTAACATTAACACTGTCCCCCTCAGCATGGACTATACAATCTGCAGAACACTTCAATGTCCTAAAGTTGTACTTACAAATTAGATAACCTGCCTCATAAAAACATACTTAGGTCTCCTCAATTTAGCTGATAAGTGTGCACTACTATATATAACATAATACTCAGTTGACAGAGACAGGCAAATGAATTACAGTTACATGCATGGATTTTAAAGTAGTAAGCAGCAACTCCGCTAATTTTAGTCAAATAGAGAAACAAGTCTAACTGCTATGTGAGATGTAAAGCAGCTATAACACAGTAGATGAGGCCATCCTCTCAGTCCACTCATCTTTCCATGGCCAAAGTTGAAAATAACTATCTCCTTCTAAAATACAATGTTGCAGTTCAGAAAGGTTTGGCTTCTGGCTCATGAGCCATTTGCAGCCTGTTAGGATAATTCATATGACCTGCAGGCTCAGTCTAGCAGCCCTGTTTTCCAAAAGTAACTTGAGGAAGAGATTAAGGTGTACTGAGCTGCTCCAGTAGTGGCTGCAGGAGTTTTGAGTTCTCTGACTCCCAGGAAATCACTTCCCCCATGTGAAGCTAGTGCTGAGCATGGTACCTCCAACTGAAAAATCTGCTGGTCTGTACCTTATCATTGAAGAAGCCTGGAAAAATCTGTTTCAGTCTGCTCATGTGTGATTCTCAGAACAAGTCAGAGAATATGCTGCAGAAAGCACTAAGTATGCAGGATGCATGTCGTGAGAAGTAAAACAGTATGCAGGATATCTGAATACCAACTTTTAACTAAATCCAGAATTCTAGGATGACTTGAAGATGACATCCCTTCTGCCAGAGTTAACGACTTGGGAGCTATCGCACAGCTAAAGGAGCCTGATAAAACCAAACCCTTTTCCTCCCATCAGGCACCAAGCCCACCAAGAAGAAAGGTTCCAAGACTGATGGTAGAGAAGTGATCTTCTCCACAGTTGATCAGCTCTCAATCCAGCCACAATCCTGTCCTGTCCTGTATTTGTCATCCCATACAGATACATATACTGAAATACAGAAGGCAGCTCTGAACTAATATGTGGACCACTCATCAAAGCCCAGCTTCCTCAAAAAAGTCAGTTACTGTGTTGCATGTGAAGATGTGGTACTTTACCAGAAAATAACACCACATGCCCTTAGAACTGTTTATACAGACTGCCAAAGCCACTAGGTTCTCATGTTATAATGTTCTTCAGAAAGAAAACTAATGGAGTCCTATCTTTGATGTGGAGAAAGCTGTGAATGTCATGACAGATTCAAATAACTCTTAGGGAGTCAACAAATAAAACATTTTTTTTTCCTGTCCATCATTTGAATGTGTCAAGAAAGTGTCTTTAAGTCACCTTACTGTAGAAGTGTAGTGACTGAAGAAGAGTTTATGGTACTCCACACTTTAAAGTAGGAGATCATCAGCAAACATAATTTTTATTGAAGTCATTCCTATCAACTGGTGGCAAGGAAAACTTCATTACTGCATTTCCTTTTATGATTATATAGAGGCGGCTTAAAATGGTTCATTTATTCTAGGTATTTCCTTAAAATGGAATATACCAACAGTAAAACTCACAGCATCTGCAAAACCACTGCAACATTTAAAAGCTTGCTTTAAATGACTGTTTTCAGCTTTATAGTTGTATTAAAGTGTGGCAATTGAAAGTTCAAAAGAAACCCCAAAGATAGTCCAGTATCATTTACACAGAAAAACACAAGTCTTTGAAAAGCCACAAATTGCTAATTTTAGTGTCAAATATTGTTATATTTGTCTGACAAAGAAGAACGTTGTGCTTTCAAATTTAACTTGTTTTTTAAAAACATTAAAAAAACCCCAACACATTTCTTAGCCTCGACCTAATGAGTAAATAAGTAAGTAAAGATACTTATGAGAAAATACTTATGAAATTTGACAGTGGTCCACAATATGTAGGATGGAGGAGAATGCATCTAAAGGAACTGGAATTGCTCCTTTTTGAAAAGGTCCATGCATGCCAGTACAAGTAAACTTGAGTGAATCCTGGCCCTAACTTTCCTGCTAATTTTTTTAATATTTGTCCAGATAACTCAAGCCTATTGTTTTTTTCTGGCTCAGAGCCTCCTTAAGTTCTATCAAAGATGTGTGCTATGGAGATGTAGACTGGAAAAATCCCTGTTATGGACCCTAAAAGAAAGATTTTTCTATTCTAGCCAAAATAAAGTCTTAGACATGTAGCTTTACAGCCTCATGGAAGTTCATTTATGTGAATAACTGTATTTATACAGAGACTTATTCACCTGATTTGTAGATGTTAGAAATTAAGGTTTAGCAATTTCTATGGAGAATCTGAAAATCTACAGTGTCAAACTAGGAGTAAAAGCCCAAGTACTGCACATCATAGATAAAAGAAATCCAAGATTTCACTGGTGAACCTTGTAAATCAATAAATATTTACATATATCTAAGATATATAAGATATATATGATCAGGCAATCAGTCTGTGTCTGATAGTTTCCTATTGTTTGGGTAACCTTCTTCTTGACCAAATTAAAAGAGAAAGCTTAAGTTTACTGGTACGCTTACCACAACCTATCATTACTTGATACAAGAGCCAGCAGTGTGCCCAGGTGGCCAAGAAAGCCAATGGCATCCTGGCTTGCATAAAGAATAGTGTGACCAGCAGAAGTAGGGAGGTGATTGCCCCCTGTACTCAGCACTGGTGAGGCCACACCTTGAGTATTGTGTCCAGTTCTGGGCACCTCAACACAAGAGAGATATCGAGGTGCTGGAGCAAGTACAGAGGAGGGCAACAAAGCTGGTGAGAGACCTGGAGAATAAGGCTTATGAGGGAGTTGGGATTGTTTAGTTTGAGGAAGAGGAGGCTGAGGGGAGACCTCATCGCTCTTTACAACTGCTTGAAAGGGCATTGTAGGGAGGTTGGTGCTGGTCTCTTCTCACGGGTAATTAGCAACAGAACAAGAGGGAATGGCTGCAAGCTGCAGCAGGGTAGGTTTAGGCTGGACATTAGGAAAAAGTTTTTCACAGAGAGAGTGGTCAGTCAGTGGAATCAGCTGCCCAGGGAGTCACCCTCCCTGACTGTGTTTAAGAGTAGATTAGATGTGGTGTTGAGGGATATGGTGTAGGGGAGAACTTGTAGAGTAGGGCTGATGGTTGGACTTGATGATCCTAAGGGTCTCTTCCAACCTAAATGATTCTATGATTCTATGATTACTTGCATAATTTCTGAAACTTCTGCAGTTAGATGTACTTACACTTAAACCAGTACATTACATTAGTTAAGCGGTAACCTACCTCTTAAGTGGTGCCCTACGTTGTTCATCAGTTGTCCATATGTCATTGTCATTAGATTTCTTCTCATCAGATGGGAGTTGTTATTACACATTGTTATGGTGACACCTAGACAAAACAACCAGAGATCCAGGATTATCATTGGTAGAGCTGGATAGTATTTGGAGTCCCTTCCTAACATCGCAGGCAAAGTCAGTGACAGAAATGTCACTCACAACTGATGATTAATCTGTTCCTAGAAACCTCCAAGGATGGAGAATTCCCAGTCTCCTCCACACATTAGTGAGGTGTCGTAGTGAAAGATTTTCTAGATGTTTAACTTAAAACTGTGTGGTTGCGATTTAAGTCCTCTGGTTTTTGCCATATGTATATTATGGTTTAGTATAATGTCCGTTATTCAGTTTTTGTAATGATATTTTGTATCATGCAGATATGAAATACAGGTATAGCACCTCTAAAAATGTCCATTCTTTCCATCTCTCTTCATAGGAACTTTTGCTTCCTGGATTCTGATAATTCTTTTTGCTCCGCTGCCTTCTCTTTTCAACAGAATTCCAGTTTCCTAAAATTAAATGCCTAATATTGGATACAATACGGTTGCTGTGCTCAGTGCTGGTAAGGCACATCCAAAGGATTATTAGAAGTGTAATGCCTTCAAATTTGAGCACTCTTTGCAGGGTCATGCAGGGTCAACGTTATTCTTCTCTCTGTCATGCTATTATACTAATAATCAGTCCCTTCTCCAAAGAACTTGCATTTTAAATAAAAAATGAGAAAGACCTCTCAGATGCAATCAGCACAGCAGCACACTATGCAAGTAACAGTCCAGGCATGACTGACTGTTAATAGTCAACAGTCACAGGAACTGAGAGACAAAGCAGGATGCAATAGGGTTTGCACAAGGCATTTTGAACTTCTCATGTTTCTTATTACATCCTTCCTCAAAACTTTCAGTTTGTCAATGTCATCGCCACTACCTTTTCCTCATGCAAACTGCCTACTATCCATAGCATCTATACGTCCACAAATTGTACTGGGTTTTTATCCATCATTGGAATATTAATCTTTAAGACACAAAGCCTAATCTGAATTGTGATCAATTTGTAAACTATTTAATTTAAAATATCTATTTACCTTTTTTTTTTCCAACTTTGCAATTTATAGCATCTTTCAGAATTCATTTCCCTTGTATTCTAGACAATGCCTAAGCACTAGTAGGAAAGGGAGAGTAGATTACACTAGCTGAATAGTTCTATTAGCTGATGATTCCCGCACTGAGTCCTACTTTGCCTGGCCTACTGCTGAAAACATAAAACAAAGCATCAGGACACCCTTCTTGAATCTTTCTATTGAAACTTATCTCCATTTAACATCTGCCTACTATACTAATTCAGTTAGTTTTGCTCCCTGCCACCACTATCAACACATACAAATGAGTACTTATCTCACTTCCCAGGAAAAGAGACATGTTTTGATGCATTCATAGAAGAAATAAGCCAGACACTATCATACAGATAAATCATACAATTATGATGTCTGTCAAATATATATCAAAGTAAGTCCATCCATCAAAGCTGGCTGTATGTGAACCTAATTAGTATCACTAGCACCACATGGATTGTCAACATGAGAGGAACTGCAAGACTTATTTCAGTTTTTAAGAAATCCCAACAAAGTTATGTCAGTAGCACTGAAGAGAACTGTCTAGTTATCACAGAATGGAAAGCAGCCCTAAGGTACACAGACAGCATTTTATAAAACAGTTAATAATTTTTGAATATATATACAAACTTTGCTTTTAAATAATGTATTATGTTGACTGACACTTGCTAAATGGTAAGTTTTCCACATTATGTATTTTGAAAGTATTGTTGAAGATGTTGTGCTCTAGCAAGTTAGCATTGTTCTCTTCTGGGGATAAGTACATCCCTGTAAATCGTTATCACTAACCTTAGAATCTTGCAAGCTTTTTCACAGGAGTGCAATTATAAATACATACATATTAATGCCATCCATTTTTAGTCATTTCTTATTTTACTGCATCTCTAACAAGACAGTGAATTTATTTCACTGAGAGATAAATTTATTTTCCTGCAACTCAGAAACACTTTGTAAATCCCAATACAATGCCTTCTCTAAACAATAGACATTCTCTTCAAAACAATGTTACATTTTATTGTTGTTGTTATAATTTCTAAAGCAAGCATTGAAAAGATCTTACCATGGATTTTATTTACTTACCTAAATGATACATACAGGCAAAGATACTGACAGTTTTTTTCTCAAGAAATACAATAAACTTAACTGTTTCCAAATAAACAGTAGTACTTTACACTTGTTCAAAGTATAAGCCTGCCTAGACGAAGACTGCAACTATATATTTAAAAGTCTCCATCATGTGTTTAATAGGAGTATTTCATACTTGAATAATTATTTTATATAGGTAGATCTCTAATTAGTTTTCATAGTGGTGACAGTACTATTTTCACAAGGAACTAACAGAGGAAAAAAATTTAAGAAATATATATTTTCTTTAGACAAAGTATAGGTAAGTGTTGAAGCACTGAACTGAAACACCGAGGCAGAGAAAACCTTCAGATTTATCACTGTCTAGATCTCCTTAAAAAGGCATAGCATGTACTCGTTTGGAAGTCCTCTAAAAAGGAGCAACATAAATTTTATATGTACCTATTTAAAGTCTTAATATCTGCTGATGAAACTGGGTGCAATTATTATGCCCTCAAAAATCAACACGCTGTTTTACAAGTTTCTTGCAACTTTTAACAGGTCCCCTTATTTGCATATCTCGGTACACTAACGTGTCAAATGCGGATATATACAGTTTCATCAAGAGAAGATTATATTCTGGGAGATGATCAGATACGTTTCATAGTCAAATATTAGGTACTGGGGCACTGAAAGGTGACACATAATTCCCAACCAATGAAGGCTTTTTTCCTGGCAATCAACTTAGTAAAAAGCCATTGAGGCTGAGCAGATGAAGTGTTGCCCCACTGACTATTCTTACATTCTCTTAGAGGAGCAGCAATTTCTGCTGAGTTCCTGCTCCTCTACTCTATTCCCACCTAGTTTGTGCTCTAGCATCAGTCAGCCTGAACAAGAGAGTGCTTTTCCTTTTTCTGCTATGGTATACCTCTACATCACCCTGAAATTCATTACCCTTTCCTCCTAAGGCTTTTGGAGGTGGCAAGATCTATCAGCTACTGGGATAAGTGAATACAGTATATAGCATAGTAGTATTTTGTTCAGTATTCTTCACAAAGATTCCTGAGAAACATCAAGGGAATTCCAGCCCCTGTGTTCACAAAACATATGTTCACAGTCCACAAAACATCTATTAGTTGGGAATTATTTCTTTGACTCTGTACCTTGTTTACTGCTGATGTACATAGGCTAGTGCATTCATCTATCTTACTGAACATAGGCTACTACTGCTAGATGAAAAAAGTAGTATTTTGGAGATAAAAGTAAAATTCATAAATAATCCTTCACAGTCCCTGCCAAAAACAATGAACATTTATTAGGCTTAGAACAGACATAAGTTAATACTACAGAAAATAGGAAGGGAAACAATTACCTATTCTTCAGCTTAAACTGTGGGCTTATAGTATCTTATCATATGCAAATTATCTCTAAACTTATATTTAACTTTTTAAAAAATTCTTTATGGCATTTTATTCAATAACCTTTCAGTTCTAACCACACATATTTTGCATATTTATACTGACTGTTCACTCCAACTTCCAAGTCCGTTAGAAGAAGGAAAATTATTTTTCCAAGAGAACACTTTAAAAGTGGTCCAAAATTTAGGTTAAAAATTCTTGAAATAGTTGTAATTCCTTCCAACACAGTAGTTTCAAAAGAACTTTGAGCCATGTAGTGCTGCTGCTGCTGAAAGAATTTGTCCATGCTTGGGACATGGTGTCTCCTAACCAGTCTTTTCTTTCAGGTCAAGAACACAAGCAGTGAGGACCACAGGAAAAATACTTATGTTGTTTTTAAGTAAGTCAAGGAAATCAATAAAGAATTTTCAGTGAAAAAAAACCCTCACTGTTTGTTTGGGTTTTTTTTATACTGAGGTCTGGGGCTGTAGATAGCCCCACTTCCAAGGAGACATGAAATTGTTGCGCGATGTGAAAAAAAATAAAGATAATTTTAA
>VZTM01003399.1:59645-77638 GCA_013400555.1 Jacana jacana | reverse complement strand
TAAGACCCTTGACTGATTTTAAATAAGCTCTAATTATTTCCTGTATGAACAAAAAATAAACCCTTCTTGTTGCATAGACAAAAACCTCAGAAATAGAGCAAAACGTGTACTCCTCTCTCTCAGATACAGTGACGAGACTTAAGGATAGCTTATCCTTTGCACAGCCAGGAAAACGTTACAAAGCAGCTTTCTGGTAAGGAACTATTTAGGAAATCATCTGTTCAACGTGGGGAGAGCGCTGCAGAAGGCATATGTAAATTCCGCCCTCCTTGTGCTCACAGCAATTTAGTCTTTACTTAGTACTTTTATACAATAGGAATAAGCAGCTAGCCAGGAGATTAAGAACTTAATCTCTGAGGCAAAAAAGACACCTTCAAGACATTAAACATATCAATTTACTATTAGCCACCATGAAAAAAACATCCCTTCTTCCAAAATCAGCCAAATACCATCTCATAAATTTACCATATTCATTTTCGATCTCTTGCTACAATTTTGGGTTCATAGAGACATGGTTTTGTTGAATTCCTTTTCTGTTAGGCTTCCCAGTACAATGTTTTGACTCTGATTATATAGCTCACAGAGCACAGAATATTACTTGGGAAGAAATTCTACAACGAAGGCCACAAGAATGTGCTCTTCAATTTTAAATGGTATTCACAGAACCTCCTTGTTTGTGCTAGTTGCAAGCACTGTTACAACCCACTGTAGCCCAATGCATCATTCAAATAAATATAATTTTATATCTTTGTTGCTCTCTCCCTCTCCAGTGAATTTAAATCAGTTTGCAGAAATCTTTCCATTGCCACTGAATACATAACCCCACCATTCATTTAATTATACATACAGCAGCAGGAAAGAAACCAAAGAATATGTTAGTACTGTAATGAAAAACTGTGTGTCCAAAAAAAATAAAATATTGAACTCAGAGACTGTTTTGGTCTTGATTCACTGATTTTCTCCAAAATAGGGAAAACTAGTGATCCTCCGTGGGTGTATTTTAAGATTGCTAATATTTAATAGAAACAGATCATCCAGAAAGAAAACAGAACCAGACCAATGATCTAGTGATCATCAGTTGTACAGACTGGAATTGCAATCAGACCTTACATGCTTCCACTTCAACTGCTATTCCATTTTCTACTCCTTCAATATTTATTTCTAGCTAGCATTTATTGCAGCTATATAGTCTACTATAACTTTCTCACTTACTGTATAGATCAAATTCTCACTGCTTTAGCCTGAAATACACTTCTTGCTATCCCTTTTTTAAACCAGACTAAAACTACTTTTTATGGAACAGACAAAGCCCAATGCCACAATTTATCCACAGTGCATTGTTTGTCAGCCCTGTTGATTATGATACACAGAGGATGTTAGGGGTCAGGTCACAGCTGAATTAAGACATCAAGGGGCTTATTTCATCCACCTACACTTCTCTGCTACTTCTAAACATTTCTGAAGAGTCACCAGTGGACCAACGATGTAACTACCACACAGTTCAACCCAGATACTGTTTGACCCTTCATTGTCTGTTTACCATCCTTCAAAAAGCACAAAAATAATGAAAAAACAAACACCACCTTAACTGCAGGACACAGCAGAAAGTGTGGGTTACCATGTGAAGTTAATAGATGAATCTAAACAAAGTAAAAGGTTACAGCGAGAACCACACATTTGGCAGCATCAAAATGGCCATGAAAAGATACTGTAGAAAGCAGTAAACAGCTAGAGTTTTGACACTTGATCTAAGTGATCAATTCCAACTAATTCCATCTTAAACTCACCAGTCTTTCTGGACTCATAGGCTGCAGGGCAGGCACAGACCACAGCACGTCTCCAGAGATCTCATTAGAAAGTCATAAAGCTCCCTTCGCACCACGCACCCAGGTTTTCTTCCTGTGGAAACCACAGCACATCGGGAGATGATGAAAGTGCTCATGTCTTGCCCAGAGATGGCCATAATACTCATCCCTTACACTGGAGAAATAGCCTCCACGTTTCAGCATGGTATTACATCGCAGCAAGTTTGCATATTGCTGTACACCTTAATAAAGCAAACACAAGTACCTCATCTCTTCTGGAACATAGAGAACAGCTTTGTTACTCTATAGAATTTCAGTTCTTACGTCTTTCTGTTAGCAACACCATTTCTGTTATTTCAGTAGTAGCCTATCCTTGCAGTAAATGCAGGGTGCATCAGAAGACTGCCTGGAGTTTCAGATATGTTCATTACTGCAGCATAGCACTTTAACAGTCTGCTCTCCTAGGGCTTACATCCCCCTGTCCTGGCCCACTCTTTGTTCCCAGCATGACACAGTGATACAAAAGACAGGGTTATCTTTCTGCATTCTAGTTATCTTTAAAGTTAAAAAAAAAAATAAAAAATTATTTTACTTTCCTTTCAGTAGGTACTACAGCAAAATAAGAAGTAGCACCATAGAAAACAATTGGACAATGTTTTATTGCACGGAGAGTCAGCTGCATTATTAAGCAGCACATTTGGGAGACCTCCTAAGCTGTGGGCCATGTACACTAAAGTAAGACTGCAGATACTTACAGATTTCTATTACAATACAGTGTGGGCCTTCCAAAGCTGCTCTATCGAACTACTTCTGTCAGGTAACATGCAATTTCAGTCAATGCTGCTTGATGGTCATTTAGAAGAAAATAAAATTAAACTCCCAAATCATCAGGCATAGGGAATTTTATCCCATTTTTTTTAAAAAACTTATGTAGAGTTACTTAACCGTAGGTGAGAATGGGAAGGTGTAAGTATCTGTGGCTCACTGAACATTTCTGCCATGTTACAGTGCTCAGATACAAACACTATCTCCTGGGGAAATTTGGTCATATAATTGTGCTGTATAACTGAATACATGACATAATCATTCCCACGTTATTCACAGGATTAAGCCTGGCAGTTACCAAATGCCCAACTGTCACCTTTCAACTTCTCAGAATTAGAATCACAGAATCTTCATGGTTGGAAAGGACCTCTGAGATCCTCAAGTCCAACCATACACACACAAAAAATACCCCTGCAATCTCAGCCACTAAATATGCAACATGCTCTATAGCTACACCCACTGAAACAAGTGCAAATTCAACTTGTTTGGTTATATAGAATATGAACATTATTGCCAATTCCTGTTATCTCTGGATGTCAAAGGGAGGAAAACGAAACCATCTCTCTTATTTAGTATCTTATCTTCTTCTAAGCCATCCTGGCACTATCAAGCAATTTCTTCTACTACTAAATAGGCTAATCCTTATCTTTTTGCAAATAATAGGTGGGACGGGCTAAGAGTTTAATTTTAAGCACATAACTGGATTTAAAACAATCATTGCTCAAGTTTGCAAAATTTTTAAAGCTCAGCATCAAACAGGATAATAATACTTTTTATCAGAAATTAATAATTTAGTAAAAAAAACATGGTGAATTTAAGTTCTGAGCATTTGCATTAGATTGCTATTAGATTTTCACAACCAAAATTAGGCCTGCAGTACTTTCAACAGTATAAAAAGCATATTACTGCTTATTAGTGTGAAAATACAGTTACCAATTGAACAGGATTATAACCAGAGATTATTAGGTGCTTTTATCCCAATAAGTTTTAACACTTCTGTGGTTTCCTGTACTCCTGTAAGCTGTTTGTCGCACCAGCACATTTTCATTCAGTGAAGAGCCCTTTATGATTTTACAATAGTAGATAAATGCTTGTTTTCCTATAAAGGGGGACCTTTCAAGAACACTTAGAGAAGCACCCAGCACTAACAACATCTCTGAAAACATGAGTGAACACACAGCACCGGTTTAAACACCATCTCAGGATGCTGGGGAGAAGCTTGAGGTCTAGGCCTGAGCCCCGGCTGCCTAAACAATCCTGAGGGGACGCCATCCACCTCTCATCCCACTGCAAACGCACCCACCCAAAAGACTCTTTCCAGCTCTGGGATGTCCACCTGAACAGCAACATAAATGAAAATATTTAAAAAACAAGGTCAGGGCAACCAAAGAAGCCCAGCTAGAAGGGGATTTACATACAGCTCCACTCACCATGCCCCACAGCTTGATCCCGAGGTCTGGGGGTCCTCACTGGTGACTCACTTAACTCGGTTACTTCCCCAATTAGCAATAAATAATTCAGGTGCTAGGCAGCACTTTTACACACTAGCACACCCACACACTCACTTGCCCGTCCCCTCATCTCCTGGCTTTGCCCCTGCCCCCAGGCTGGCTGGGTCCTGGCTTCCAGCCTGCTCTGCCCCACAGGAGGAAGGCACCTTCCACCTCCTCAGCCACTGGCCAAGGGAGCATAAAAGAGCCACAGGAATACAGCAATCATCACCTTAATTTTCTTTCCACTTGGCTTAGGAGGCCCTTTGGTCAGGGACCGTGCCTCACCCTGACCTGCCTTCAGACAAGGACCCTGGCACAAGAGCCAGGCTCACAGGGACCAGCCTGGAACTGTCCTCATTCCTTCCCAAACACACAGCAGAGACACAAACTTCTGTGAGGTCTTACGTACACACGTATCTAGCAAGGAAAATGCCCTACTATCTGTCTCTAGCCATATTTCTTGCTTGTAGGCACAGTTATTCACCTTTCCTATACCTCAAGAAATCTCCCTTTTGTCTCTCTTTGCACTGAATTCCAAGCTACCATTCTCTCTAAAAACCTGAAATATGTTACACAAATTAATCCAAAACCAGTTATCACACCAAATTTATTTCAATGTCAAAAAAACACATACAATCCTCCTAGGGTTTATCCTCAGGTTACTAACGATAGCATGAAATATTCTGAGGCGTGACCATGCAAACTGTCCTTTAAAAACCTCCTATTTTTACAAAACCCAAGGAAATAACTCTACATAGACATCAATAGGTCCCTGACTGCCCTCTACAATTTACTCCAGTCAACAGAAGATAAGCAGATGACTATAAAACTGTCTTGGTGGCAATATACCTACAATTCTTCTGATCAATATGTGCCCTGTAGTCTGGACAGAGTCTCACTCACAGGAAGTGACAATGTGATGGGCCTTACGTTGATGCATAGCCTTCTGCAAGAAAACAAGGAGTCAGTATTGAAATTGTATTCCAAAATGATGTGCCCTAGCCATTTTATAAGGGAGCCAGCAGAGCGTACAATTTCATGACTAATTGGAAAAACTCCTGATGAGACCTGTGGCTCCTCAGGCTCGATGACTGCTTAGCTGGGCCAGCAGTAGTTCATTCGATGGTTGGACAAAATGATCCCAAGGGTCTTTTCCAACCTGAATCAGTCTATGATTCTATGATTAAGCTCTCAGGGCACTGCTGGGACAAAGCCATCTCTCTCATCCAGCCTGTCTTCATTTGTAACTTCAGACAGAGAAAGCCCATAGTAACATCTAGCTTTCAACATGTTGTTCCTTGGCTTTGGCGTGCTCCAACCGCTGCCTCCAAGGGCATGGATCCCATTCAGAATGGCAACTATTTCCTCTTCTGGATGTGTTGTTACAGCAGCAGAGAATAAAGGTAATGGGAAACTATGGAAAATGCCATCCATAATGGGATAACAGCACAGTGAAGCAAAGAAAACTCCAAATGCTCATTCTCCTCATGTAGATGCTGGCTCTCCTGCAAACATTTGCTTTGTGTTCTATTGTTTCCACTTTTCTCCTCTAGATGAAGGTTAACTATAATTCTTGTTTACAATGCTTGTGGTGAGCTGGGCTCTAATTATTTGCTGTTACGCGATATGGTCTATTCACCACAAGCAACATGCATACTAAGATGAATTCTAATAGAATTCTTAAAATTCTCCAGCATTACCATCTTCCTCCTCCTATTCCATTTCTCAGGAGGTGTGGTAGCTTTTAAATGTACTCAGAAAAACACATAACCAATTGATTTTATGTTGAACAAAAGAGGATTAAATGATTTGCTGCAAGCCACTTTTGCTTGCCAAAGTTCTCAAGGTTGTTTTGCTTTATTAAACGCATTATATTTTTTATTTTTTACATAACGCAAAACAAATTGTAAAATAACAGCTGGGTCAACAGGAAAACAAATACTTTGTTAAAGAAAGGCAGAGTACTATAGGTAGAATGGGTAAACTTGGAACTACATTCCTTTGGGATTTTTGCAAACTCGTAGTCTTCCAATCAAAAGAATAAGCTCATATTTATGTCAACCTTCCTGCAATCCGATACACATACTTGCAATCTATATTTAAATCAATTTTCTATAAAATCTAAAGATTTTATCTTCTATACTATGCAGCCTTATTACCAAAATTGCATGTTCCTATTTGGCTGTTTTAACTGCTGATCTGTTTTGATTTTCATAAACTGGATATAATATTATGCTGAACACAGCAATATGTGGCAATGTACAACTGAAAACTATAATTTATAATAAATCAGAATACAACACCACAGTTTATAAACTACTCCCCCATTACAGTTGTCTTCTGTCCTGGCACAAGCTCAATTTTCAATAAATTATACCAAAATCCTGAAACTTGAGCAAGTATTTAGGAGACTGGTGGCCCTGATGACAAATTAGTTATTTACTTGATTTTAAAAAATTCTAAATATTTATTTGCAATCCTATTTGAGCCCCTAGGGGTTTGTAGCACCTTGGGTTTAACTGCCTAATGTAACAGGATTCAAGATTTTTAAAAGGCAAACTAATTAGGATTGAGCGGATTCTGATCTCGGCTTGGAATCAGAAGCTGGCTCTAGTGGCCATTACTTCTCTCATTGTACGTTAGATCGTTCACCACATCATGGTTTCATTTTCCCCTTTTTCTTCCTTCTCCACACACCCCAACCCTCCCCTCCAGAGAAGAAGTATTGAGGGCTGACCCATTTTGCCCAGGCTGAGTGGACCCTGGGGTAATTAGTGGATAATTAGTAATTAGTGGGCCAGGCTGAGGCCTGTTCCCTGCAGCTGGGACACGTGTGGCAGACACAGCACCAATTTGCATGGGATTTCAGCTGCCGGAAGGGTGAAGAATTACAGCTGGAAGTGGAAAAGCAAGAGACATAAGATGGTATTCCTCCTCCAGAAAGTCTGACTGTTTAAAGCATCTGTCCATTTCCAAAGCTGATCTCTTTTGGAGTTTTGTGAAAGACTCTGCCTTTGGGTACCGTAACTACCACCAGCAATCACGGCACAGCCACCACAACAAACCTTCCCTATGAATTACCATCTAAGTAATCACAGCACTGTAACAGATCACAACTGTAAGAGCATTTCAGAAATATTTTTTACGTTAGTAGGATTTCTGCCACTCCAGTACAAGCTTTCAAGCTATTCAGTAACAAGGACAACACTTCTCAACTCCCTAAGCTGTCATTCAACATAAAACAATATGTATTAGCAGCCTTTCGATTATTATCATTGACTTAAAAGAGTTTTAACTCATTACAAATCAGCAGGAATGCAAGATGATTATCAGCTGTCTGTATCCTCCAGTGCTAAGTAGTTTTGGACTGAACACCACTGAGCTGGCATAATGGGATTTGTATTTGCAATGATGGTTGCATTTGTGTCTTCAAAAAAATGGAGCCTTGACAGAAGATTATGGGAGTGCAGAAACTAATAATTGAAACAAGGCCTCAGGGAACTTTAAACAGCAAGAGATTATTACCAAACATTTTTTAAGAAAATAATGAAAGCTTGGCAACAAGTGATCGCCTTCTCATCTTCTTTAATACATGGAGAAGATGTATCCTGTTTCTTTATTCCTGTCTAACTGTTGCTTTTAGATGCAGGGACTATGCTTCCGTAACACATTATTACACCAACGTACCCCAAGTAGCTTAAAATTTTCCTTAAAAGGAAATACACTTCCCTGTAGATTCCTGCACGTACAGCACTGCCAGTGTAAGGTATTTTCTACACAGTATTAATTTCTACTAAACGGCCAGATATTCCATTATCTATCTCCCAACTAGGAATCCTTCTTATACATACAAACAGCTAACCATCCGCAAAACTGGTATCCTTGTTCATACTGCATTCTGTGTGAAAATGGCACAACCTGCATATTCCACCACACCAAGGAAGTAAATCTCCAGCTCTCTAGCACAATTATGTCCATGCCTCTCAACTATCACTTTGACCTGTCCTTAATAGCTCTAAAAATAAAACACTGAGAAAATAACGTTAAAGAATTACTAAGAACTAGAAAACACACACAAAATTCAGTCTGTCCACCCATCAGTCAATACCTATACTACACTGTAGATGGAAAGATAAAATCTGCAACAAGGTTAATGTTTTATAAAATAATAAAAATTCTGAAATTCACAAAGATGTTAATCTGCTCCACATGCATTACTTCTATGCTTAAAATGTATTTATGTGCATTTTAGAAGAGAGGGATAGATTTTAAAACAAAGAAGTATCCTCATTTTCATTGCAAATGAAGTATTTCTGTTGATGGCTATGATGCTTGGCTGCTTTTTAAGTATTGCGGTTTTGTAGTAAAAAAGGAAGTTATGCACATTCATCTCCCTCTTTTGGTGAACTACTGGTTAGGAAATACTGTCTCAACACTGTGTCCTAGATCTTTGGAAACATAGCTGGAAAAGCACTATTTTTTCATGATTGCCTGACACGATATGAAAATATTCAGCTTTCTAATTAGAGGTTGTCCAATTCCAACACTGACACAAGTGCAAGCTCAAGGTGGGACAGCCGAATATGACAGTTAGTCATGTAGAATGTATATTCAATGGGAAAAACTAGTTAAAGCAGTTTGAAGTAGTGAGCAAAGAAGAATTGCTGGGAGGATTCTTACAAAATTTCACAGCTGGATTTACACGTGCAGGAACATATTCTAGTTTGTTGTAACTAAACCATCAGCTTACGTATGGGGTTTTTTTGTGGAGAATATCTAATAGCACTGGAACATTTCCCAGAAAGTTTTTAGGACCTGACATGAGAAACATTAAAAAAGAATCTAAGGATTTTGTTGATTAATCATAAAATACTTTTGAAATTATGTTTCTTCTGCAAGACAATAAACCAGTGGTATTTTAAGGGCTGACTGAAGCCCAAGAAACTGTGTTCAGGCTGAAGAAGAAATGCTGAAAACTTCTGAGCACTTTCATGAATACAGAAAAGCCAAAATTGGTCAGTAAAGAAAGAGACTACAAATCACTGGAAGCTGCATTATAGAATCCACTGTGCAAAACACCACCTACACATCAACAGAGGATTGCAAAGTGGCAGAAGCATTTCTCAAATATGAAATATTTCCCCAGTGAGCAACTTCACAGAGTGGACACATTTTCAACTGCACCTATAAACCCTGGAATGAAGGATATGTAGAGTCTTTGAAACAAATATTTAAAAGAAAAATACATAACACTACTAAAACATGATAAGATGATATAGGGTCGCAAAGATTACAGAGGGCAAGGTGATCTTGATAAATTGAGGAAAGAGACATAAACTAGTAAGATACAATATTATATGGAAAAGTATGGGGTACTGAATTTAGGTAGTAATAATCTGCTACACAGAGTACCAGGAACAACTAGTTAAGCAGCACTGCACAGTATCTGCGGTTACAGCAATTCACAAACCAAATAAGAATCAGCATTTTCTCTTTTTTTTTTTTTTGGTAATAGGGTAGTATCTTACTAGAATAGTAAGATTTTATGCAGGTCACTTGACACAAACCTTTTATTTTATTCAGCACTCTTAGCATCTTGTGAAAAAAGAAGTTAATCACCTGGAACAAATCTAGAGGAGACAGAAAGAATGGTGGGAGGTCTAGAAAATTATCATTTGTTGATCTTAGGGAAGTCCTGAAATAGTAGCTCTGTTAATGCAGAGAAACAAATACTGGAATCAGACATCAAAGAAAATCTTTACAATATGTAGGAAGCAGCTACAAAAAACTAAAATAAAAATCTGGGGTTTTAATCCACAGAGATTTAAAAGTAGCAATATTCATAAGTTACAGTAAGGAAGAAGAGAGTACATTGGGGGAAAAAAAGTCATAGGAATCAGGATAGGTGAATATTGGCAACACTGTTCACGTGTGAAGGTGTGGAATCCTCACTATTAGTGTTTTTAAAAAACACTACAGAAGCTGCTAAAAAAAGATGTTATTATGTGAAACAAATATCTGCCAGGTTATAAGCATAAGCAAAGGAAGGAACCTAATCTTCATTCCTGTAATTCTAAGAGAAAAAAATACATAAACCTAAAAAGTTGAAATCTGCAATTGTTCGGGTGATGTGAAATGACCAACAAAGATGTTCTGAGGCACTCAAAAAGCCCCAAATTTAGGAGGATGGCAGAGAAGTTGAAACATAACAAGTTTTATGATAATTCTACTTTGTCTACCGCATTTAATAATAATTTAACTGGTGTACAACCTAAATGAGGCAAAAATCGGACTTATCTTCCCCATGTTTATGAGAAAGCTTTTTAAGCTTATGCCCTATAAAAGCTTCATTATGTAATAAACCTAACATACAATCACTTCTGTAACACTGACACGGGAGGATTATATGGCCATTTTATGATCTATAGCCATGACATCTAAATATGGTACAGTAGAGGATTTTTATCTCAAAAATCTTAAAAATTGGCTGAAATCCGAGATCACAGAAAATAGAAGAGGGATTAACTCAGCAGAGACTGACATGAAAAACATCAGTATCATCTGGGTACTTTGTAACACACAAAGATGCAATATTAATAGCTTACATTATCTGTTTTTAAATAAAATAGGTAAATGCTTCCTAGGTAAGTGTATGTAAGAATAAAAGATATTTTTTTTGTCTCTTTAAAAGAGGTCATCCTGTCTTAGGCTTTTCATAGAAAATAGATTTATTTTCTAAATGGGCCTCCCAACATGTTTTCAGAACTAAAAAGAAGGTATATTATTCTTTTGCACCTAATTCCACCTCAAGAAAGATAAAGTAAAAAATTAAAACCATGCAATTTAATGTTGGCTGATGTCACGAGCCTAATAAAGGTTTGCCTTATTTAATCACTTTCAGCTCAGGAAACTGCAAACAAATTTTTCTGATTCAGCTTTGGCAATTGCATTCTCCACGACACCCTGCACTCCATTTACAAAATATGCAGCATACTTGCTTTCTGCTTGCAAATCCTAAAGTAACTGCATTTTAGACAAATGGTGGCAATTTTCAAACTACTAACACAACCAGGCACATGCCCAGATAAGCACAGGAGTGGTGAACTTCAACTAGACAGGTAAATGCTACCTAGAATTGTATTGCTTTGTTGTGCTGTCCCCAGGGTCCTCTTCGAATCAAGGCAAAGCAATCTTTTTGTTTGGCAAACCGAAGCTGTGGACTGTAAGATATGAGTAACTTGCACTATAACTTGCTTTCAACTAAAGTCAAGTACATTCTTTTCAGCAATGTGAGGGTTTGGGGTTTTTTTCAAAATAATTTCAGCCTGAACGAGGCATCAATTACCAAGTTTGCCAGGTTTTTTGCTCATTTTATTCAGCTTCAGCACACACGTGCTTTCATGCAAGATGTGAAATCATCAGCTTGAGATGCATTTCACTCTCATCCTCCTTTCTGGCTCAGAAACCCGGCATTCAGGGCTATACTGAGTAACTGGATGTTTGCCAGAAGATGAAAAAAAAACTAGAAGGGGTATTTGTACTGCTGGTGCTGTCCCAGAACGTAGCGTGTCACCACTGGCTGATTTCTAAGCTCTGACATAACGCAGGCACGGCCTGATTCAACACAAAACTTCAGGACACAGAAAGGCAGTAGCTGAATTGGACTGGGTTGAGCTGTCAGCTCAAGCTGGAAGGCTCAGCCTTTTCACCTTGATAATGGCAGACAGAGATTAAAATACAAAGTGAAAATAGAGTAGCCAATGTCACAGTCCCGAAGCCAGAGAGAAGCAGGTGATCTTGCATGAGTCATCTGGTTTCTGTGCTTTCCCCTTGTAAGGTGACCAAAGATATTAACCTTCAGAATTCTGCTGGAGCTTTGCAGCAAGAGCCCTTTGGAGAGCTAAGCTGTTTTCTACTCTGAGGCAGCTGAACGCCATTAAAAAGCTTAATGTTTTAACAGTTAATAAATCCGATTGTTTATCTCTGTTGAACTTAAAGGGACTTGAAAGTGAAAAGGAGCATATGAATCAAGTCAACAAATAAACTCATTCTCTCTATGCTTTATGGATTTCCTCCCTTCTCTGTAGCAAGTCAAATTCATGACTAAATAGGAATTTTAAACTCCTTACATTTAATCTTAAATGAGATTGGAACTGCAGATTCTTGTTGGGATGACAAAGTCAGCACAAACAGGCCATTACTGTTTTTTCTTGTTACTCTATTATGTTATATTAGCATAAGGCTGAAAAACTGTACCTGCAAAATTTTTTCTAGCAGTGCTGCAATGGAAATATAATATTCTATTCCTTTCACACATATACCTGCTGGAAACTTTATTAGCTGTAAACTAATTTCTCTTGCTCTTAGATAATAAAAAGGTAAAAAAATCATGGCATTTTAAATCACCTGGACATTTCTACTCCAACACAGTTGTTACTGGGGAGTGGATTTACACTAATTTATTTCACTTTGATCTGACAAAGAAAAGGGAACATGTAAATGATGTAAAGATGGAAATAAAGAGTTGTTGCATTTCCATGTCTTCAAGTATTCCAGGTAGATCACCAAGGGCACAGCTGTCTAAACTCAACATTTTAATCTGCATGAACAAAAGGGAACAAATGTTAGTTCCACAGGTGGTTGATTTGGTGTCTCTGTGCATTTCCTATAAATTTATCAAATTCCTCTTCCAAATCAAAAGAAAGATTTCATGTTGCTGGAAATATGAAATTAAAAAAGGGATGATCTGGGGAAAAGATATTTGCTTTTATGAACATGAGAAGCACTACAGGCTAAAAGTATAAATCTAATAAATAAACAACTTCAGCTATTTGTTCAAATGATTTTCAATAATCCAAACAGTTTTAGGAATACAGTATTTTGCATAAGTTATTCCAATTTACAATGTGCTCAGTAAGAACAAATAACAGTTCCAATCTTAATTGAACGAACAATTACTCTTGTGACAGGTATTGCATTGCATTTGATAACCGCTGGGTTGAATCTCCAGTGGAGTTGGCCTCTGGACAGAATGTGAACTAACCAATATTGAAATAAGATCAACTCAATATAATAATTTTTCTTGGCCTCTTGTATTTACATGTTAAGCGCTGCTTTGTTTAGCACAGGTGGGAAAACTTGAAAAATGCAGGAAATATTTGTATTAAAGATACCTGAGGTAGGAATTCAGAACTCGGGGATGTGTTTTGGGTCACTGGTCTTCATATAAAGTCTGACATAGAGAAATGGAGAAGGGAGAGAGAGAAAGAGACTTACAAATATACACCGTTATTGGAGGAATTAAGTGTTGCAGATTTCAGAGAATGTGGGCAAATTCTGAGCTGTATGATAAATAATCTCTCTGCCCTGAGAAGGAGAATGACATGGTAACTAAGGTGACTTTTCCATTGCTAAGCTTCCCGTTTCTGTGCATGAGCTGGAATAAACTCCTCTCCCCTCCCAATTGTCTGGACTAATTCCAAAGAAAACTGCATTTTCGGTAAAATGGTGAAAGTGTCAGTATTGTACTTTTCTAGAAGGTGATGACAGTAGCCCTGGGAACTGGAGCTCACAGGGACTTACATTTCATTAAGTCTTTCTCCAGGTTTTTCCCTTTAGCACATAAGGCTTCTGAGAGTATTTTCAGCTGTATTGTGCATTTGTTAACCAAAAATCACCAACTTCATGTTGTCAACAAGTCACTTCATGCCATTAGCAAAATCTTCCTTTTTTTTTTGTCCCACCTTTAACTTTAGGAAAAAGATGTCCAAGGTTGACAACTTGCTTACACATCTGATGTTCTTCACCTCCCCGCTGGACAAATTTGAGTTTCTGCACCATTTAAATCTACAATCAGCAACATCTGACAGTAACCTGTCAGATCCCCACCAGCAGCACAGTATATGATACAAGATGTCAAAGATTTCAATGTCAGCATCTTTCCATTCGGTACACTATAAGTCTGGGGTGATGAACTGTCCCCTTATAAAAGGTCCACATGGTAGAGCAGCACTGTCACAACCCTAATGGCCAGCTCTTTTTGTCCTGCTCATCAGGGTCCACAGTCAGAGCCACTCAATTTGGAATGATCCCCAGTGCCCTTCACGTAAGACACACCTTAACAGATACCCACTTAACTAGCAATTGCTGTCAATATCTCAGATGATGGAAGAAGGAAGGCAAAACAACCTGGCACAGAACAGGAGCTCTAAGTGCAGGGAAAAAATCCAGCTTTTTGACTTTGGGGTTCTTCTTCCCTGCCCCCCATTCCTTCTTGGAGCTCTTTTGGGCCTTATAAAGTTTTAAAAATACACAGGTAAACATACTAATGAAAACTGGAGCTCTCTACATACTTTCTCCTTGTTACTGAGGTTTACATTTTATAATCTCAATGATACAAACTTACAGTCTCTGGTGATTCATCAATTATGAGTAGGAATTTCTCCACTGAAACTTTACCTGAGAGCAGCAAAACGTTAAAGGGGGCAGAAAAAGCCTGAAGGCAGGAAAAATGTTAAAATAAAGTTAGACAAATAAAGTGATTCTACCTTAAACTGAAACTTCTGGTGACATTCTGATCCTGTTACAGTTTTGTGAATATTACTGTGAAAAAGGTTATTAGAAGCTGCCAGCAACATACTTGGAGAGGTCCCGGGTCTTTCCGCTGTCTATTCCTCACCATGACCCACCACCCCGTTCCCCTCTGTGGGGAGCAGAAGAGGTGAAACAACAGTCCCAATGCACAGAGGGACTGCACTAATGCAAGCAAGAAGCCACTCGGGATAAAGAAGACCATTTTCCCAGGATACATGATCAATGCAGGGCCTGGGGGACTGAGCAGAGAGTAGGTTTACTGTTTTGTCAGAGGCAGGAAAGATAACAGCTACCCAAAACCACAACAGATTGTGTTCCTAAAACTTATTTATCAATAGAAATAACAGATATAGTTTGCTGATATTCCTGAGAAATGTTTGATTCTGAATTAATATACTGGAGGGTTTCAATTTGAAAAAAATGTATTATGAAATTTCATTATAGAAACATCAATATTAGTAACCTGACCTGTGAGGAGAAGCTATGCTATAAAAGTATGAATTAAAAGGTAGAAAACATTTGCAAAGGAGGTATTTTTTTTTAGGGAAGTACCAATTGACACAGCTCTAGTCATAGTATTGAACAGAAACACAGATTTTAATCTGTCATGACGGATATTTAGGGGCTATGGAAGACTTAGAAATACCATCACCTAGTTTAGTGGCTGGCCAGACTATTAAGACTGTCATTCTCCATTTTATACAAAAAAAAAATAAAAGCAAGCTTCTATTGCAACCATGAGCAATGAGAAATTGTCAGAAATCTCATGCACCTCTTTACTGCCTGGCTGAAATAGCCACTCCTAATATTTCAAGAGAAGAGAAGGATTATAAACATATTCCCAGACATGTGAATGTACCAAGACCCATAAGGATTAGCATATAATAATCTTTACAAGGCTGAAACAGCAAAACATTCTGTTCTAATTCTGCAGGAGGAGGAACAAGAGCACAGAATGCAAGAAAACTGGGCCAAAAATTACACAAGCAGCTGGACTCTCCTGAGATCCATTTGAATAACTAAGGTAGCATTTTTCCCCTCTAAAGTCTTTTTCTACCAGCTTTGCTCCCTGATTTGGTAGTCCTCAACTCTCAATAGTTATGAATGGACTCTCATGCAGGTGTTGGCTTCAGCAAGTTTTCTCGCCCATCATACCTGTGAGAGAACCCCCATGTACCTGAAGTGGATTAATAAACTGCCATGAGACAGAGCCATACCACTGAAATTATAACCTTCATCCACAAAAGGAAAATACTTGTGTTTATGATAAAACTCTCCTAAGGCAAGCACAGCTGTCCTTGCCCTTACTGCCATTCCCCCCCCAGGTTGAAATACCACGGCAGTACCTCCAAGAGCTTTAGTTCTAGCATGCACCTGTAGACAAAAGCAGGTGAAGCAAAGTTTCTTACATGAAATATGTCTCATTGCACTCAAAAAAAAAATTTTTCATCCTCCTGAGGACACTGATAATCAGACGCCTGTGCAGCAAATAATGGGAAGGAAATGCATCATTTCAGGGCTAATTTTCTTGGTAGGTGAGCCAATGCATGAGGAGTGAGATGACCACAAATGTCCTTAAATTCTCTCAAAAATATTTTCAGCCCTGAATTTATCCATTTCAAAAAAATCATTAATACCTCTGCTACAATTATTGTTTTAATAACTGTAAAAAAAATCCTCAGGCACTAAATATGTCTGATTTTAATACAAAGGTATATTTACTGCGATTTGTATTGTACAACAACCTTGGTATTTTTATTTTCTTGAACAATGTCTCAAAAAAGATAAAAATTATCTCAAAATTTAATATAACTTTTAAAATACAAATATTATTTTTGCAATTTATTATCAATGTATTTTATTAAATTTTTATTTATTTGATTATTCATATAAAATACTATGATTCTGTGATTTTAACTAGTAAGTTTTTGGTTCAGTGAAAAGAATATTCTTTCTTTAAAATTTCCTTTCTTCCACAGTAGAGAGCTTTCCTTAGGCTGAGAAGAAGGAAAATGATTCAGACAAGCTCCACTTGTTAATGAGACAGCTTCAGGTTTGCTGAGGCATTTTTAGCCAGACAATCACTACCTAGGACATATGCCTGCCATTAAGAACCATACAATGTCAATTGTGATTTTAGGGGCGAGCTTTGAAAATGATATTGCAAATATATTACATGAATACTACAATTTCACAATCACACAGTGAAAATAGTCATTGCATGACCCTGGCTGTACTGAATGTCTTCATTTCACTCCAAAATTTTTAAACTTAATTTCTAAAATGTTTTAGTACATGCTTGCATTGATTTAAGCATTGTATTTCTGTAAAAAAAATAATCTAAGTTCATTTAATTCAAGTTAATTAGTACTTTAAGAAATTTTAATCAAGCTGCAATTAAATATTTTAGAATATCTTTTGGAATGAAATTCTCATGTTCAGTTCTACAAATTAATAACCACCTTAATTAGAATGAAGTTCTTATTTATTCCATTTTTAGTTTAGGATTTGTACCCTGATTTCTCTGAATTGTCTATACTGATTCAAGCCTCTTGCCAAGATCCCATTTTACCCACAATTAAACCATTTTTCATGCTCATGATATGTTTCTTCAATACATTAATACAATGTTGTATTTAGAACATCAGATCAACTGACATTCCGAGATTATTGCAGGCATTTCCTTTGAAACCTTTCCTTGGCTATGTGAATATTATTCCATTATTTTTTTTTAAGATAATATTTTAGGGAACAACAAAAGCAAATATAGTAGTAAAGAGGAAATAAAAGCACCTTCTGTATTTAAAAATACATAAAAATGAACTCTATTATCAAGCTTTAAACTTAGCTACCTAGTGTTACTACTGATCTATGATTTATGACTGACTGCTGAGCTCGCATTGTGCAAACATTTAGCTCGAAGCCACATTAGCCAACCAAAGGTCCTCAAAAGAGTTCTTTCATATGTATATGGAAAATGGGGGCAAAACTTGTCTCTCTGTTTTCTGAATCTTAAAACCACTAACTATTCACAACACTGACAAATCACCCACACCCCAACTGAAAGGTTGATTGTGTGTTATCACCCTGCACTCTTACTTTATTGCTGTGCTTGAAAGGCGGGTATTTATATTTTGATTTAAACTACTCATCATTAAAACAAAACAAACTTAATTTGTTCTAAATTTTACAATTAATACATCTCAAACCCCTCCCTGCACAGAAAGCTTGTTGCAGTCACTATTTGCTCAGATGTGTGCAGCAATGATGCTATTTT
>VZTM01003399.1:15050-50969 GCA_013400555.1 Jacana jacana | reverse complement strand
CTGTGTTGTTTTTCCACTGTATGGTGAGAAAGAGGGGGTGGGGGGGGGGGGGGGGGGGAAATAATCTTGCTTTTTCTCACAACTTCTACATTTTCATTTTATAGAGAATTAATTTATTAAATTATTAGATATTTTTTTTAAAGACTTGTGCTGCATTGCTATATGGTGGTAACATCCCTTGACAGAAGTATTGTGTGGGGGGCCATTTCTGTGAGAAGGTCCATTGGTTTCCATGTTCTGGGGGGTTTTGGTATCCCAATTTAACTGGGATACGCACAACACAGACAGCTATTTCATTAGTTCTCCAGGCAGCCCAAAATCACATTTTACTTCATTGCAGTGGCTCCAAGATGGTTACTACAACCTGTTATTTTTATTTCTCAGCATTCCTTAAAAACCGTGATACAAGAAACGGTTATGCAAGCACAAATTACATTAAAAATATGAAACTTTGGGCTTATTGTAACAGCCCTTAAAATGACATGATACATGGATAAACTAGGAGCAGAAGGGTAAGTAGGAGAACAGAAGAGAATCAGCTTACCTGTTCCTAGTGCATACGTATATACACACTGCATTTACCTGTCATATATATTTGTCATAAGTAACAAAATCCCACATTACTATTAGTAATGTAGATGTTAACCAAACAGTTTATAAAAGTCTTTGTCCAGAGATTTTTCAGAAATGCTTTATTGTAATACCAGAATATGTTACGATCCTCCCTAAAATTTCTGCATAAGCAAGCAGTAAGAGAACAAGAGTCAGGTATGGCTTAAATTCATTACCAGCCAATGTCTTCATTGCGACTTGCGTGAAGGATACAAATGACTTTGTTAAGGAGATCTTAAAACATAGCATGAAACCATCCCTTCAGATATTCATGAACATTTCACTAATATTCACTCTTATAGAAAGAAAGTCTGTAGCACAAAGCAGTAAAAGACAGTATATTTACTGTGGCTTGTTATTTCCATCTCCCCCCAACTCCCGGTCAGGAATATCCTTTTTTGTCAAACAAACAGTATACTTAATGCAGTGTGAGTTGGTCTGCTATCTTTTTCTTTTTTTTAATATTATTCATTTATTTTAAGGATTTGTCAGGTGCACTCTGGCAATGTCTGTTCAAGTGGCTGCTGAAATAAGGCTGGCGCAGGTGTCAGGTACCAGCCTGTCCCTGGTTAGAGGGGATGAGGGATTTGAAGAGACAGCAGGACAGCAGCAGCAACCAGCTATTATGGTTGGACTCGATCTCAAAGGTCCCTTTCAACCATGAAGATTCTGTGGAGCTATTTATTTGCTGTTGGTTTTGGATGTAGTTTTAAAGATTCACTATTTGATGAAGATTGAAACTGCAACCAAACGCTGAAGTTTGGCAGGGTTGGGGGTGGTGGTGTTTGGGCTTTTGTTTGTTTCAAATCTCAGTACATGTCACTTAGTAAAGTCCTTCCTGTAAGTATTTACTTACCTTGATTTTACAGAAGGCAAAGAAAAACTGTGTGTCTAAGCACATGTGCTATCACTTCACATGAAAATAAAAATCATTCCCAAATCAAGGTCAGTCACATATTTCCCCCTCCTGTATCATGTGTACATCAACTGCTAGGCAATAAAACAACAGAAATCAAGGAAATACCTTCCTATCCCTTATAGAACCAAGTGGGCACAGTCCAACAAAACTAATTCCTCCCACGCTCCACAAACACACACAAACCCCTCTCAGCTCAGCACATCTGCCCAAACACCGGGGCAAGGCGTCCTCACAAAGTGTTTTCAAGCCACTCTTGGAAGCAGTTGTACACCTGAAACCAGCATAAAGTTCAAGGACGAGGAGGGAACCAAAAGCAGCTCATACACTCAAGAGAGCCAAGGGCTGCATCACAAATTAATTACTGGCCAACATGAGAAATGACGGAAACGTAATAACCATTCAAATGAGTCTGCAGTAAGTAACATCACCTGCTTCTGCCATTGTAGGCTGCCTGTAATCCATAATGACCTGCGGGGACTGTGTAAGAACAGAAGGAGCTTTGTGTCTCTCTCAAGGGCAAATGACAAAAACTGGAGTCACTGCAGGGACAACCTGGGGGCACCATAACAGCTTTTAAGCGCAGATGATGCAAATAAACCCTGTCTCCAAAGAGGAGCAGTCTGTGCGGAGCCAGCAGCAGCACAGTGGCAGCGTTTAAAGAATAAGAGGGTAGGATACATGAATTTGTAACATGCAAAGCAAGTATTGCTCAGGTGCCATTCATCAACACAAGAAACAAGACTGCAGCTAAGAAACAGAGTTTGTGCACCACATCCTTCATATAATCTCTTTCCTGTTTTTCTTCCACCAACACAGAGAGCACTTGCAGCAAGTCCCACCACCTCTTCAAAGCATGATAGAGCTCTCTGGGCTTCCATTTCTTCCACTTCAAATTCTCAACAACTCACTGTCTTCCAACATGTCAAAAAGGGTTTTTAGATTAAATATATCACCAAAAGTCAGGTCTAAGCACTGGCCAATCTTTCATGGGGAAGTTCTGATTTATGTACTGTGTCACACAATCTGTGTGCCCTAATGGCATGACAGTCTGCACAAGTGTCTGCCTGTTCCTTCAACATCTCTGACTGTCAGGTTCCCACCAACGTGCTGGATTATAAATGTACTCCTAGGTCACCCAAACATTTATATTGCTGAAAGCCATCACACATATCCTCATTTAACATCACTGGAGAGACACAGGACTATATACTTAAAAACACTTAGACCATCTTAACTATCTTTTATTTATCAAAATCTTATTACTAGTGAGTTCTGGTGAAGGTCTTGAACTGAAATCTTAAAAAAAAAAAAGAAAAAGAAAAATGAAATTCAGCCACCAGACACATAGTTTTAAAACCCTCATGGGGAAAAAGTTGACAGTCAGAACTAGCCCTGCAAAATGATCAGTAACATTCTTCCTCACCCCAAATTTAGGGAAAAAGTAACACGTTACTCCACCACCATGTGTCTAATCAAAGACAACTACGCGTTCTCCTTTAAGTGCTAGAAACCGGCGTATTGTTAGGGTTGTGCTGCTTTGGCTAGACCAAAACCTAGCATCCCATCTGTGGTGACAAAAGAACCCCAGGGGTAGTTTTATTGCTGATTAGTTAGAAAAAGCATACAAAAATATTGATAGGGAATAGTTTCAGGGACAAGTTAATTGCTGTTATTTTTAGTGAATCCTGTAACGCATCAACACAGAAGCAGCCATTTGGCAAAAGTATTAGAATCTGAATAATTTTCTTTGAGATGAGTACTAATGCTCTTCCAAATTTTCTAATGCTTTAATATCATACCACTGATGAAATACTTACAGTAGAAATAGTGGGAAAGCAAATTGCTTTGCAAACACAAAACCATGCCAAAACCCCCCTTGACAAACAGATTCATTATTCATTTTAACCGATCATTAAAAAAAAAAAAAGTTCTTTTATTTGCTTGTTTTTTCATCAGCCAGGAAAAATAGAGTATTTTAATGTCTTTCATTTGTTGTACTGACAGTTAAAAACTCTATACAATTATAATGCTGGACATAATTTAGCTTTCTACATGTCTAATTTTCAGAAGAGCAACGTGAACAGATACTATTTATTGCAAACTCAGGCTACTGATTTAGGAGATAACTTTGTGGTGCTCACTTCCACCCCCCACCCCCCCAGCCTAACAGTGTAAGTGAAATTGTTTAGTAGGAAATCAGTGCATTAGTTTTCACTGGGCCAAAATAGGGTTTAGGTATCATAATTTTCCAGAAAGTATGGAAAGCTTGTCATTTCCTCAGGAATATAACGTGTGCACAAATATTAGAGTATTACACAGCATCTAAACGTGCATATAATGGTAAGTCTGTAAAAGTGCCTGCCTTGACTTCACCTAACCTGTGTTTCTGTAGGCATAGACCTAATCACACCCAGAACCTCAAAACGCTCAGCAATTTCAACTGAAGGAAATGGAATCATTTCAGTGATTTCCATCACTACCGAGGAATTGGAAAGGTAGCATCAGGGTTCAATGGACAGGGTCTGTGCCACTGCTTTCCCTGAGGTCCAAAGCACAGGCTTCTCTAAGGAATTAACTCCTTTTTTTCTTCCAATTACAATACAGAGAAGTAACTGAGTAACTGTTGGTCTTGTCCAACCAACACCAAACATCTCCTATTGACTGAAAATTCTGAATCCTCTCTTAAGAGTTAATAGGGTAGGTCTTTAAAACACTACCTCAAAAGCTAAATGGTTCTGTGTCTACACCTTGTTTCACAGCTTTCACCATGAAATTACATCTTACACCTTGAAGTTTACTATTTAAGCCCTTTTAATAAGGGTTTAATTAAATTACAAAATAACTCCTTTTCAGGATATATATAAAATCTATATCCCGGATCAGTTTCTTTTCTTTTAAATAAGTAATTCAGAAAAGAACAATGAGGATCCAAGTAACTTTGTAGAACGCTACCAAGGATTTCAGCATATTTTTAAAGCAGTTTTGCACTGCATGATAAATCAATTGAATGCTGTAGCAGATGTCTAATGTATTCGTTTCACATAAGCCAAATAAAAGTGGGTAGCATCTGTGTCAGATGCAGGCACAACTGCTTGCCAGCAAGGTTGGCCACAGGATGATGGATGTTGATTGACAGCAGCTATCAAAGGTTGAACCAAAGGTTCGAGAGAAATTCAAACAAAGTTATTTTTGGGATAAAAAATATGTTCCTTCAAAAAATTAATTCCTTTTTCTTCCAATTACTGGAAAAGCTACAGTTTTCCTGGGTAACCATTTCAACTTTGTAACATCAACCAATTTATATAAAGAGATATAACTATTCCAGCTCATTTACTACAAAATGGTAACCCTATTGATCTTTAACAAAAACTGATGGATTAGACCTGTACTATTGATTTATGAGACCTGTGTTTTGCTGAATCAGAGATCATTCTTAATGAAGTTCATAGTGGTTTCAAGGGAAAGAATATCCACATTACTGTGATAAGAAAAATAAACATTAATACATTAATGGAAAGATGTAAAACTCCAGATAGATCATACAGATATACCACACACTGCTCTTGCACATTTCTCCACCAACTAAAACCATGAGAGGTGAATTCCAGAACAAAACCAGGCTCCTCTCCCGTCCCATACTTCACCACCATCATTACTTTTTATTATCATTAATGTTTGATACTTGAGACTACACCACCTGATCAACCCCTGCCTCCCCCCATGCAACTGCATTTTGTGTCTCTTTTGATGCTTCCTCCCATCGAAATTTCTCAGGTTAAATTCTCAAAAGTCACCTTGTTTGCCGCTTTGATTTACATCTCCTTTTCTGGTGTATTCATTAGTAACTATATGAAAAAGTGAAAGAATACAATCTCCAGATTCCCGCTTGATTCCTCTCCTCAAGGATTCCATCAGCCTGTCTTGCAGTAATTCTCCTGACCTCCCTTTTTCCAGTTCAGTTCTTCCAAGGCAAACACAATTCTCTGCCTGCCCGCTAATCTGCCTTCTCCTCCTCATCGCTGCTGCACAGCCTCTGCCCTACCAGCAAGCCTGGCGGGGACAAACCATTTATCAGCCTTTTCACACCTCTCTGAACTTGCTTCCAAATCACCCTTTCTGACCTGGGACTCCCTCCAGCTCTCAGGAAACACAGTAGGAAGATTCTGCGAAGCACAGCATCTCCAACACACAGGGTCTTTTCTTAATCCTGACCTGATTTATGATGCTTAAGATAGCAAACTTGTGCTGAGAAGAATGAAGATGTTGAACGTGAGAGCTGGTAGCGGTTCAAATACAAGCCACCTAATCATAGAATCATAGAATCATTTAGTTTGGAAGAGACCCTTGGGATCATCAAGTTCAACCATCAGCCCTACTCTACAAGTTCTCCCCTACACCATATCCCTCAACACCACATCTAATCTACTCTTAAACACAGTCAGGGATGGTGACTCCATCACCTCCCTGGGCAGCCCATTCCACTGACTGACCACTCTTTCCGTGAAAAACTTTTTCCTAATGTCCAGTCTAACCCTACCCTGCTGCAGCTTGCAGCCATTCCCTCTTGTCCTGTCGCTCATTGCCTGTGAGAAGAGACCAGCACCAANATTGAAGGCCATGCCATTAATATTGGCCCATCTATCCAGTCTCTCCAAGTCCCTCTGTAGACCATCCCTGCCCTCAACCAGATCAACACTCGCACCCAAAAAAAAAAATTATGCTTCACACGATAGAAAATTTTTAAATTTCATTTTATACATTAGTATTTTTAGAACTGAATGCTTCCAACACAACTTTGGACTTTGGCTTCATGGTAACTTGAGGGTCACTGATCAAATGTAGTTTGCCGGGCCCATGAAATGCCATTTAGATTTGAGAGTTATAAACCACAGAGTCAGGATTTCCCATCTGTGATTTCAATTTACAAAACTTGATTCTGGCAACACATCAAAAGTTCTCCAAAGCCCTGCTCACATACCATGCAGGGGCCATTCACTGTTCTGCACAGAGTCTTCCCAAAGAGGCTGTTGTGAGCAAGGGGCTCCAGGGAGCAGAACCTCAGGCTAAAACCAGGCCACAGGACAGAGCTGACCAGGAATTAGAAAGTTTGAGCGGGAGCTATATGTATACACAATTATTCTGATTGCTTCCATTAGAACTCCACTTGGCCAAATGCTGCCAAATAGGTCCCTCCTCCCAGGTTCTCCTAGAAATGACCTCTCTGGAAATTAAAATTGCATTTCTATGTTACAAGCCTAGATATTTTTTTTTTAACTTTTTTTTTTTCTCTTCAACTTTGTGACTTGGAAGAATGCATTAGTCTCACAGCACTTTTTACAGCTGAACATTTCTTTGTCATTTCAGAGTAATTTAACTCTCATTTAACTGCATTCTGCTTTCTGTAATATGATTTGGTTTGGTACAGTACACAGAAAATGTCTTCATTTCATAGAATCAATTGCAGGGAAAGAAAAGGCACAGAGAAGACAAGCTATAGAAAATAAATTAAGACTACTCTACCTAGTACTATACTACCCTTAGTTTTCTAATGAACTAAATTTGCACTGGTAAATTGTGTTAGCACTATTAATGCTCAACAACCATTAACATGCCGGCATGTAATTTTTGTTTCCCAGTTAGTTCATTGTAATCCAGTTTAGTGTTAGCTCACTATAGAGCTAACAATCACATAAATGTTAAGAGGTCAGAATATTCTGTTCATCAGCTATTTTACTGTGTCATACAATGCATATTTGAAACTCTGCAAAGTTACCAGTGAACGTACCACAATTTAAGCAGGTGAGGATCAGTGCCCAGCTTTCTATACTCCAATTAAAATTATCTTATAAGGGCTTAATTTCAGAGAGGAAGGACAAATAATCCTTAAAGTAAGGACAAGATTTCTTACGAATCACCCTTCTTCAAGAGATCTCAAACTGGAGTATGTTTTAGTCATTAATAACACCTGAAAGCTGCGATGACAATTTTAAGGTGAGTGAAAAAGCAAATTTTCCCTTGAAACATTACCCACAGCTACGTGTGTATTGAAGTGGGACTACCTGAAGAGCATTTTGTTTAATCTCTTGGTTTTAGTAGCTGCTTGGTTTTATTAAGGAAACGTCAGCCTTAATTCTGCTCTTGGACCGATTAAGGAATTAACTGATTTGAGTGGGCCGCCTGTCAGACATTAAGCTGCAGTGTTTTCACCTAAATGCATCACCTACAGTTAGAGCTTTGTGGTTACGCATCCGTTACACATCCATCCATACAAGATACTACTGGTCTTGTTGCAAAGACCAGACCCAAGTCTACTATTGTCATAAACAGGAATTTCTACAAGTTCCCTATTCCTTTTCCTTATGGCAGAAGAATTATGTCCCCAAAAGGTGTGGGTTCAGCTGCACAGCAAAAATCTGAATTCCACATCAATAGCTTTTCTTTCCTACCTACTGCCTCTAAGCCAGTATACTAAAAAAAACTTAAAGAAAGATATGCGGTGAAACCGCTGCTCCTTCCCTGATACTCCAAGTCTTTCAAAGAATAAGTAAACAAATCTTTTTTATTATTTTTTGAGCAAAATATCACTGCAAGAAACAAAGAAAACTGCAAGCAACGCTAAGTCAAAGGAACCAATACTTATTTATCTTCTTCCAAGTTCAAAAACAAATCCCACAAAGAAGCCACAGAGCGGTGACTTCAAGGATTCGTTTAAGGGGGAACTTTTTTCAGGTCACACACCAAGGACAGGAGCACTAAGCGAGAGAAAGTCCTAGACATGTTTCCCTTGATCTGTCAGTAATCTGATAGGGGAAGGATGGCAATGTTGGCGCTGCTGAGCTGCTTGAGTGGATAATGGAATGGCTCACTTATTAAAGGCAAGTGCTTATAAAAGAATTCACTTCAGAGCAGAGGGAAAACACTTGCAGTGTGCTATAAAGATCAATACCAGACCACTTGTGTTTGATTTATTTAATCAGCAACCCCAGAGGAACAACGTGGAAGGAGAAAGCAGATCTGCTGACGGTAGGGCAGGGTGGAGGCGATAGAGCTGCCAGTCAGGGACACAGGGAGAGCCCAGCACAAATGCCCCAGACAAAAGAGGTAAGGGTGAGCAATTAATACATACAAATCCTGGGCATCCAAACCAAGAAATGGAATATTTATAAAACACTGATTTCAATCACATGGTAGAGAGATTGGAGAAATCCTTCCATTTGAGACTATTGTAGTGTCTTACTGTAACATTGGTGCTATCAAACAAAAAGCATTTGGATTCCTCCCAATCCTCACCGTTCTATGACCTGGAGGAGACCGACAGTGGTCCCCAACAGAAGATGCTTCTGCAGATAGGAAAGGGTAAATGCTTCTCAATCACCTATGGAAAAAAAAGAAGTTGCAGCAAGGAAGGTGCTTATTTAGATCAATAAAACCTCTAAAAATGAAGTAAAAGACACTGTTTCCAATATTCTAGTATTTAATGCAGTACCTAACTCAAGGAGATTATACGCATCTTTTGGCACAGACCTAGGTTCAAATACCAGTCAGGAATGGAGTGAGCATAGCTGGTCCTGCACTAGGGAGTAGATGATCTGCTAAATCACCTAATGAAGGTCCTTTGAGTCCTACTTCTTCTGCTGGTAGAGAAACAACCAAAGACCCTGGACTTAGAGCTCAAGTGCAGTAAAAGCATTTTAGCATACAAAAGCATGTCTGACTGCCTACAATATTTACAGTAAAAAAAAGCAAATATAAATCAAAGGAAATTATATTACTACTCAGAATTAGTGTTATATTAAGAACATTTTGTAGATTATTATAAAAAATACTCATACATTTAGAGAAAGTAAAGCAAGGTCAAGCAGGATTCAAAAGCTTTAATTAAATGAGACTTCTGTTTAGAAAATAGCAGATAAAAAGTATATGGAATTCTTCAGTGAAAAGAAAATGGTATGTCACAAAGAATTTCATGCTAATATCTAATACAGAAAAACAGAGACACTGGCTTGCATTAACTAATAAAAAGCTGGACAACACAAGAACCTGAGCAGAAGTTCTTTTATCACAGAAAGGTCATTCAGGACATCCTTTCATTAATACAGAAGGAAAAAAAAGCCCCATTGAATTGGCCAGTGTATACATTTTTTCCTTAAAAGAGCAAGAAAATGATGTTGTCAAAAACCTATGCATATTAACAGTGACAGAATTTAAGCACTTTCTTCCACCCATGTATGTTTAATACCTATTTAGGTAAATAAAATCATTGCTTAAGATTAGCCTTTGCTGCTATAGATCATTCTCCCACTGAGGCCTAGACTAATTTTTGGTGTTTTGGCTTTTTTTCCTAAGAAGGACTGACTTCCCTGAAAACACACAAAGAATTTTGAAAAGTACCCATCTCAAGATGTAGGTGCATTCACACACACATTGAGGTACAGCATCCTATTAGCCACTTACAACCTACGGGCACTTACAATCCCCTTCCCTTCTGTAGAGCTCCTCCCCTTGAAACAGGTCTGAATAGGAACTTGTAATTCCTATGATCCATTATATTCTAGACCATCGCATTTGTCATTTTTTTTCAGAAGAAAAGAAAAAACAAAACCAAACATTTTAACATCCTCTAAGCAAGAGGGACTGAACTTTCAAATCCTGATATATCCTGATAATACAGACAGTAGAACACAATCTTCTAAACACCGAGGATGAGAGCTGGAAAAAAGCTTCTCTCACAAAGAATTACAAAGACCTTTCTTTCTAATACATCAAGATAATAAGTCTTAGAAAACTTTGGGATTTATTGGTCACTACAGGCCCAAATAAGCTGAAGACATGTTTACCTCTGAGTAAGCACAGTTAGAAGAGTGACAGCTGCATTCTCAATTTCAGATGTTCCACTGTATCAACAATTCCAGAGCCTCAGGTTTCCGTATAAGACTAATGTATCAATTGTTCCTTTGCTTCTTAGTAAGATCCTGGCTTTATGAAACAAGGCATACTTTGGAAAGAAGACAACATAGGGAATAGCCTCAAAGAACCATAGTCACTGTGATAAAAACCCACTGAACGTTTCTCAAAGGTGTTACTGAAGCTGACAGAGCAACGGCAGTTACCAGGAGAAGGGTTTGGATCGTACTAAGTTCACTGTGCTTTATCTCATGACAAAACGAAAAGTCTTAAAAACTGATTAACTTAACATGCAGACCTGATACAAAGACCTTCTTTTCAAGCAGACATCCATAATTCATAAAAGCTGCTCTTCATACCAGTTGTAACACCATTTTGCCCATTGTTTTCAACTGCCAAAGACCAAAAAACACTGAAGTACTTGTTCCTACCCACAGAATTAATCAAGCAAACGCTTGTTTTCAGAGATCATCGTAAATATTTAGTAACCAATTAAACCCCTTTTTTTTTCCTTAGCAGAGTTTTAGCTCATCATGTCACTGTGCTCCACTGAGTAGCTATAAATAAAAATGAAACCATTTTTAATGTGGAAATGTCTGAAAGTGAAGTCAAGGGCCCAATTCGTTACTAATGTTTTGCCAAGGTCTGAAGACAGTTTACACTTTTTAATTTGCAGAGTCGCCAAAGTGTTGATTGTATTCTTAATTCATATTGGATAATTTACATGCAGGTCACACGCTTTGTTGTGTGTGCTGGGTTTAATGCCATTATGAAAGTGTCTTTGGAAAAAGACAGGAGCGGAATGTATATTCCAGTTTGGTAGGTATAAACAAAGTCCGACATGCCCAATAATCAATTTCTATCTTTCCTTTGAAAGAACACATTAGAAACACACAGGAAACTACTGGGAAAGGAAAAAAAAAAAGTAATTTTGGCACTGATGAATGCACAAAAGGGCAAGGTCAAACACATGGACTTTTATTTATCACTGTATTATTATCACATCACAAAAGGTATTATAAAAGCACAACTATGGCGGTTTTCAACATTCCCTGGAGCACCTAGCACAGGGTAGATTCTGAAGTAAAGCTACCTGAATTTCCAAGGGCAGATCCTGGCATCAAAGCACATCACTGGGCTCAACTGAAACCACATGTTACAATGCAACAAGGACGAAAGGACATGGCAGAGATTGAAAACTGCAAGTTCAAAGTTTTGTTTATTTTGTGTAAAAGTGTAATATGAAAACTAAATCCCCAGAGAAACATCAAGAAAAGGAAGGGCTGCAGAGAGTTTTCAAGGGAATCCTAATAATGGTGGTAATAAAAGTATTTCATCTAATAATGGTATTTTCTCAAATACAGTGACTCAGAAGATATACAGCAAACCTTTCACTAGACTGTAACAAACATATTCTTGTGTCAACTATAGTTCTGCTAGACAGTAGTTTTATGGAAATACAGATGCTCCATTATACACTCTATGCTCATTATAATTTCCACAAGAATTAATTGAGATTGTATTGCTTCCTGTGGTAAAGTTCACAGCGAGCACAGAGCACAACAGGCAATATGTGCTTCATCTATTCTGGGGAAGTTAACAGTAAACTGTCTTATACTGACAGTTTTACTGCCCAGTAATTTCATTTGTCATTTCCACTTTCTTCATTTATATGCTCAGTATCTTCTAACAGTATGGACAGTCATTAAAAAGCACAGAATCTTTGAATGAATAACCTGGTGTAAAGAGTCCCATTTCACGCACTATAGTGGAAGTGTAAATTAGTGAATTTTATGAATTTAGTGAAACAAACAAGAAAAGGAGAATTGAAAAAAAAGATGCACAGTATTATGAATCCTACATATCATCAGTCTCCTATCCTCAGGAGTACTTCTATTTAAAGTTAGCAACTTGTGTTTTCAAATTATAAAACGTGTTTCCAATTCTTTGCTCAAAACCAAATATGTCAAAGTTCACCTAGATTTTTAAATGTCCAGGTTATAATTTCTGAAGTTAGCAATAATTTGCTTCACAGCAGGGCAGAACTCTATAAAATCCCCACTTTTGTATCAAGCTTCAGAAACCAAACTTTCTCACTGTACTATATCTGCTTCAGGGAATTCCTGAATTTCTGTCAAAAGAAAGTAAAATGAATTTTAAATTCTCTTCAGTATTAGAAGTACCACTAATTTAAAAACATTTTTTTCAACACAGGCTACATAATTATAAATAATCATGGGGTTCACATGCCCCAGGAAGGAGGGAATTAAAATAAATAGAAGTTAAAACTTTAGTTATTCAGTGGGTCCACTCACTCATAAGAACACCAAACACATCCACTCTAGACACACTTACAGTTGAAACAGAAATTACTGTTCCCAGAACACTGGTGGGCACAGTCTCAAGGAAAAGTGCTTGATGTGAGCCGTAACCTCACTGTTCTGCTGAAAGAGGGATTTCAGGTCTTCCCTTTTGCTAAATTCAAGTTATACCAACAGAAGTCTAGTCAGAACACTGTAATATTACACAAACATTAGCCTTTTTCCAGAATTGCAGACAAAGGAATCACTTTAAACCTGTATTTTGATTTCTGTGGTTTGTTTGGTGGCACTGCTTATTGACTGAACTACAGCATGGGCTTAGATTTCCATCTGGCCTTGAAACTTGAAAAAACCTCCTACAGCTAATGAATCATTCATGAATGGGTATGACAAGAATTGGAAACAAGGAATGTAGCCCCCCTAATCACAATCTAAGTGACTTGTGGAAAATTCACTCAGAAGCAGTATTTCAAATGAAAAATAGATAACTTTGTATTGAAGAGTAAATGCTTGTGCTGTGTTAAGGAAGTAAGCACCAAGAGGTGTAGGCCACGCAATGCGTGTGGTGCTACAAACAGGCATGACCTGCACATTTTCCAATTTGTTAAATCTGTTCTTATGATTCAATGCCTCACATCAGTATTTGAAAAATTCCGTTCTAAAATTTTCCCTGAGAAAGTACCCATGGGTGTCCTCTTACTTCTCTGAGACCTGTCCTACCTTCCAAAGACAAGATTGCCTTCGGTTGAGCTCCCTTTTCAGCATAACCCCGTCACCCACGCTCTGTCGCCAGAGATCACTGCTACCGTCAGCCTGTTGGCACTTGCCAACTTGCAAGCACCTTGTCACAGATGTGGATGAGATAGGAAGTACAATGAGATCCTATTACATTAGTCCCAGTGCATAATAAAATGAAGGCTGGTTATGTTTTGTTTCTGGATTTGCTTTCCATCCAGCTCAGAGAAGATGTTACATGTGATTCATATCAAAATTGCAATTTAGGCGTGTGCTAGCATATTTATAGAATTATACTGCATACCAAATTAGGTACTAAATCCAAGTCTGGACATGGCAATTTCCCTTGTTATGACAGTATGTGGTGGTAAACATTAGTCCTTAATCAGACCATACAATTATACTGTGATAGTTAAAAGTGTTAGATACTTTCTATCATAGAAAAGCAGAAAACTTTCCTACACTTCAAACCTCCTAGAGTATTGGAAGAGCAGCCATCTGAGAAACACTTATACCAGAAAAATGTATGATCTTTTAAACTCACTAAAAGAGGATAAATAGTTTTCTTCCAAAATCTCATCATTAAAGCCCCTACTAACAGAGATAAATTCATTAAAAGTATTCCATTTAATTCAATTTCTACTAATGGAAAGAAGTATTGGTGAAATGGAAGCTGAATAGTAAAAGGCACATATTGCAAACCTGATCAGTCCTACAAATAGGACTGATTTATATGAATTTCTGCCTATTTTAAAAAAAAAATCCGTTCTAGAGGATGTAGTTTTTCATATAAATACCTGTGTTTTCTTCATCAGAAACATATTTCTACAGGTGTAAGAATGTTAATTATTTGCTTATGGCTTCATAAGTTCAATGTCTAGTTCCTCATCTATTACAAGCCCACATCATTATCAGATAGAAAACTAACATGATTTTTATTTTGGTTACAAATCATGTAACAGCAATAGTGAACAAAAATAATTCAGAAAATGGTTCATGTATCCCTATACATGGTGAGCAATCTATTTGCTGAAATACATAAACTACTTGGCAAACACTTGATACTGAACCAAACCAGCATCAATCTGTGAGTAAAACACATCAAGGATAAGACCAGGAACATTATCCAAAACTGAGTTGTCAAAGGGAGATTTGGGTTTTTTAATGTCAAACTCAACGGGCTTTCGATTAAGCTCTAAGAAGTGCATGAAAAACCTAACATGCCGTGCTCAAAGGTGAACCTTACAATGAAACATTTACTGTGCCAAGAACAAACCAGGAGCTCCAACTGGAAGTTTAATATGTTACAGATGAAAGAAAGACAGATTTAAAGGGGTAATTGCTAAAACACAATCAATTTTGTAAAAGGCAAGCACATTCTGATGACCAACAATAACTACAACCAAGAAGATATATATACAACTCAAAATGCCTAATTAGCATCTCTGAGAATATGAGGCATTGTCAATAAAAGCACCAATTGTAGCCAGTCAAGTTCTGGGATAATCTCTAAAGACTTTCTGAAGCCCTGGGGACACGAGAGAGACAAACACAAGTGACTTGGATGAAAAACTGAGCTCACAAGTTACAGATCTGATGTGATGCTACATGAAGCATCTACTCTTGCTGTCCTCATTTGTTCTGTTCAATGAATATGGATTAGCAATTAACCACTGCTTCACTTGAAGTTAAAATGTATTACAGGAATAAATTCAATGTGGATTATATGATGTGAACTTCTATTGATCAACTTCAGAAAATGGCCTCAAAGCTACTGCCAGCTTTATATGATTTAAATTACTTGTTTTTGTTGTTGTAGCCAATTGTATTAGATGTATCTTTAGAGGTGTGCTAGTGCTGCTAGGAAGCAACTGGGATTAAAGTGGTTCCAGTATTTCCACACCCCTGCTCCCCAACAGGCATTCAATTTTCCCCTGTCCTTCTGCACAGAGTACCCGAGAGAGGAAAATGGCCGATTCTTGTACAACTCATGCGATTGCAAATAAAACACAACGTGGCCACAGGTGCATATACTGCAGTTCACGTAGCTTCAAAATAAGAAATCCCTATTTCACATGTGAATATTCTACAGAAAAGGAGCAAAACCAAGAAACTGCACTGCAGAAGAATCATGACTCTACATAATATAGTGATGCCAGGAAAAGTGCAAAGCTCTGATTCCACAGCTCTGAGTGGGGCTGAGGCTGCTGCACCCATACAACACCGTCAAAGAAACTGAAACACAACCAACCACAAAAAAGGAATTACTGAAAAAATTAAACAAGACTTTAAAAGCTCTTGCACACTGAACAACTAATAGAGGTTTAACTATCTCACGACACCCTGTCATCAGTGAATTTCCGGGAAAGAAAGGTGATATTGTCAAAATAGCTTCTTGTCACTGACAACCGCAGATACCAGGGCCTTTACTTTTCAATAAACATGAGCTGAGCAGGATAATTATGAAACTATATTATAAACACCCATTATTATGGCATAAACATAAATAAGCTTAAGTCACAATCTAGAAAAGGCAGGCAGTTAGAACAATAAATAATCAATTACTTCATCTTTTGGATGCCGAGCATTCTTAAGGGACTAACTCACTGCCAAGATCTATGACAAAACAGCAGGTGACTACAAGCCCCAGAACAAATCCTGGCCTAAGCAATTGGAAATGTATAAATATATGGTGCACAAACATAAACACTGTTCTTTATGTCTGTAGAGTATCACTGAATCAGTGAATTTATGTCTCTAAGTAAGTGTCAATCGCTAATCAATACCAGTCCATCATCTGTAATAGTACCTAGAAGAAATACTGCTTAAAAATACCATTATAAATAAGACAGGAATAGTTACAACAGTTTCACTCAACCACATCTGTCTACTGGAGAAAAACTGAATTCAGACAATATTCCACCAAAAAAAGACTCAAATTCTAATGCACTGTTAATGAAAAACCACCTAGATCTCCAGAGCAGCTTCAAGTTTCTTCTAAATTATTCAAGTATCATAGAGTAAACAGCTGGACACTGCTCCAACCTGCTCGGAGCTGCTGATAGGAAGTGGCACCATATGGAGACTCAGGCTTCCCCGGCACGGGCCAAAGGTCAGGTGCTGCTGATTTGCATAAAGGAAATAATCTTCCCTCTTTATCGGTCTGTCTTTTGTCAAACAAGGGGCACAGCACTTCTCTCTGAATTTACACTGAAATCACCTAAATTCTTTCACAAAAACATTTTGCAAAATAATAGAGAAAGTAAGAAGAGTAAAGGTATGCAATAACCAAGTTACAAGATCAGACAACAAGAGCTATTTATAAGGAAGAATGTTTATCAGTTCAACAAATCTAAGATCCTCCAAATGACCTTTAACTCTTGTCACTCAAAGATATTGGAAACTGCAATATTTGTTAAAATTTCAGATTAAAAAAAAAGTGCTAAAATACTGTGGAGATATGAATTTGGAATATGAATATGGATTTTGCTACTTCGGTATAATAACAGTGCTCATACAAAAGAAGTACGTACGTTGGAGGATAAAATCATCCCAATTCAGGAAACTGGAAATAATGTTGTAGGATTTGTTTCATACCAGGCACCATACCTCTATTCCGCACCGAAGCTGCTCTGCCTCCAGTTCCTTCAAGCATTTTTCTGTGTCAGCGCGTTAGTCAGCCATTAGCCAGCTTTTTAAAAACCAAAGCAATCCACATGGTATCACCTCTGAGGTATGTCATTCTTACAAAAAAAAAAGGGGGGGAAAGTTCAAGTATTTCTGGTTCTGTTTCTTCTCAGATGTAGTTGTTTTTAAAGGATCAATAAGAATAACTAGTAGAAAGTAATTTCTGTACATCTGGGGGGTTAATTGGTTTGTTTTATTTCTGTTATTAGGTCTTCCTTTGCTCCATCTCCTGTGTTTACTTGTTGGGTTTTTTTGGTTGTTTGTTGGGGGTTTTTTTGACACAGTTTCATGGAAAATAGCGAAGGTGGAAAATCACATTGATTCCTTTCATTGTAAGGAACAGCAATACATAAGCAGTCCTGTGCTATCAGATCAACACATAAAAATCACCCTTCAGTGCCCTCATTAAAATATAATTAAAATAGTGACGTTATGACTATTTTCTGTTTTTTTTCCTTCCTGCAGCAGCAGCAGACTAAGGCAGAGAACAAACCAAGAACTCAAAGCTGAAATCGGGGCAGAGCCAGTGGACCATAAGCAAAGAAAACTATGGAAAGCCAAACGGTCAAGTCAAACACTATTCTACTCTTGGTTCTTATACACAAGCAAATGAATAAAAGCTAATCTACTGCCACTGAAGTGGAAAAAAATCTGCTTCTCAAGTAGTTTTACAATGAAATTTCATTATTTTGATAGTGCCTACCAGACAGTTTTTGATACAGAAATAAACAGATGATCCAAAAGTTATTTACTTTACACATAACTCAAAAAAAGTTACAGCAAACCGTAATACACTCCCTTTACATATTAACAATTTCCCGGTCACCTTGTAAGTGTTTCTAAAATGTTAAATTATTTTAATGCTGTGTAATTGCAGTATGTTCAAACATGATAATGCCAATGACTAATTGACATTCTTACAATTACACCTAATAATCTCTGAAACATCAACATGGAAGTCAACAAGCACCTGTAACCATAGCATCAAAGCTCTGAACATCTGCATTTAAAGGAAATCAGGTATTTTTTAAAAAACAAAATGCAGGAATGAAATGAATGAGCCAATTTTTATAAAGCACGGGGAGAAGTTGCCTGCTTGTGTGAGGAATTTGGACAGGGTGACCTACAGGCACCTTCCAACCTCAACCACTCTGTGAACCTCAGCCTTTTCCCCCAAGAGAAGGCTCTCATTCACGGGGAGCAGGGGGACAACAGGAATTATTTCACATAGCTATGGGTTTTGAGATTACTCCAGTCTCAGCTACAGGCTACCAGGGAGCAGTGATGGCTGGGAGCTCTCCGTGGGGCAGGGAGCGATAACCCACCCAGCGGGGCAGGGAGGCTCACCGTCTGGAGCCCAGGTCATGAGGAACCTCCATTCAGGGTGACAAGGAAAGTTTAAGATCCAGTCAAAAAGCAAAATTAGAGGTCCAAAAAAAAAAGGTTCAGGACTAAGCGGCAAATAACTTCTCCTCCACCCCAGCTCAAGGCTGAGCTCAAGTGGGCAGGGTGTGGGCAGGGTCCCAGGTGAGGCTGGGCAGGGTCGTTAAGGCCTCCTGACGCAGTCAGGGCTCCACCAAGGTCAACCCGAGGCCAGGATCCCATATTTATTTATGATAAATAAATTTAACACCCACATACATTTATGTAAATTTGCTCTGAGTTTCATACTATAGTCCTTAATGTCTTAATCAATAGTAAACTCTGGTCAGAAGGAAAAAGCTTGGAGCAGGCTGTTTTATTTCTTGGAACAGAGTCTGTACCTAGAATTTCCCAGTTTTCTGCTAGTTTACCAAGTTAATCCCCTGAATTTACTGAGTTAGAATTTAATCTATAGGTTACTACAAGAGTGCAGGAAAGCATGAGTAGTCAATCTATTTTTTTAAACTATCCATTTTCAAGCTCTTGAACTTTTCTTACTTTTTGTGTCGTACAAATAGATTTTTAAACTTTAATATGTATTTCCTTTACTTTTGTTAGATCCAGTGTTTGTGGACAAAGAATACACAGTATTGAGATTCTGCACCAGGAGGGAGAGTATGATTGCTGATAAAGTAGTTAAAATTTAAGCAAAAGGTAGATGTTTTTACAATTTGGGATTACTAGATATTAAGGATGAGTCCAGTCAGACAGACATATTGTATGTTATTTCAGGAAAAACTAGAAGAGTTCCAGTATTTTCTTTTCACATGTGGAATATCACCTGATTCTCACTTGTTGCAAATGACATGCCTTTGTGGTAAGGATGAATCTGCTGAGAAACAAAGACTCAGGTAGCATAGCTTGGGTTCCCAGTTATTTTTTAGCAGTAGGTTTGTGCACTATCTCAGCTTCTTTTGTTAAAGCTGACCTTCATGATTCTATGATTTTAAAAGTAGATCAACAGTTGCTTTTTTTTTAAGGCAACTGTTGTGGACCAGAAACGATGCAGCTGAGAGCAATAGGAATAGGACTCTTGTGCTTTGCTTCTCTAAAAAACACCCTGCATTTTGGAAATATTTTGTGCAGTGAGATCAACACTCACCATTCACATTCCTCCCCAGTCATACTTCACCTTCAATGAACAGTGTCCTTCTACAGTGCTCCTGTGGTAGGTTGGTTTGAGTCATCACTCCAGGACTACACTAATAGTTGATATTTCATATTGTGAACGATAATACATTCACGAACTTGCATTTTCAAGCAAACAGCCAGGCCACTGAAGTGGCACAAATACCAGGCCCTGCTGTCATCTGGACAGTGTGTATTCACTGCAAAGGTCCCCCTTTTGGCAGCTGTTCCTCAGTTTTACCACCAGCACTGGGGGATTCAGGTTTGGAATTTTCAGCCCCACACTTTTAAAGAGGAAGTTTCCTGTTGATTCTTCTCTGTATTGTAAATCTGTTACATGAAATGGTTAAATATGACAATTTATCACATGTTGTATTTATTAATATTTAATCCTCAGTAATATAATTTCTTTGCCACAACAGCACTGACAGGATTACTCAATTGTCTGGGTTAGGGTCTTTTTGTTATGTTTTATTAAAAATTTTAGCAATTAAAAATGCACAGCAGCACAATTTTTCCCCCTTTTCCACACTTTTTCCCACTTTGCATTAACCTTCACCTTTAGGAAACCTCCCACAATTTCGGAATCATATCCTGAATCATGTATTATATGTGGAGGAATCTACCACACTGTATCAACTTCAGAACTGTGAGAAATTCTGCATTCTGGAAAATTATGCAGTTGAACAGATGCCTCCCTTATAGGAATGTATTATTTTAAAAACTGAATTACAAGCCCTTGTAAACACTTGAACTTAGTTAATTCTAAAAGTATCGTAAATCTAATGAAGACATGCGTGATTGATCACTCCAAAGGATTTTTAACTTGTAGGTGAAGAAATAGAAGTTAAGCCAAAGTTTTATAACTTTTCCAATTAATAGATTGCAATTCTAAACCGAATGCTGCCATTTTCAGTGGAGTTAAAGCTACCTTAGATGACAAAAGCAGAATATGCCAGAGAAAATTCTAGATTTGCAGCCCCAATGAATTGCTCCTTATTTGAGAAATAAGAAATAATAATAAGAAGAAATAAGCTGCACTTAGAGTGGAAAACTCAAACCTGCAACTAGATAGCATTTACAGTAAGGTATAAGGCAATACATATCAATGCAGCTGTGATGTATAAGGGCTCTGAAATAACGGATCCTATAAAATAGAGCCCATACCTTTAAGAGTGGGATTACACCTACTCAGAATAATTTTGTACTGATCATTTTAGCAAAATAACAGTGCAGCTTCCTGTGTGTTTCCCAAAGGGAGATAAGACCCTTGCAGGAGAACTGTGTGCTAAAAGGAATCCAGAGAGGGTATTTATTTTCTGCTCTTATTAGTCTGAGAGACATAGTATAGCTCTTATTATATGGGAAGACTGGTCCTTGCGTGAAACATTTGAGTCCTTTTACAGTAAAAACAAGAGTTAAAACTAGTATTTCATTCAACCTTTCTGGATTGTTCCCTCAGTCATTCTTCAACACTTGTAGGATGTTTTTTATCAAAACTCTACCTTTATTTTTGCTATACCAGGAGATATTTTCCAACCATCATTCAAACAACATTTCATCTTTAATAGACCTTTGTATTTTCAGTTGAAAATCCTAATTTCTGTACCAACTGTATCATAGAATCATGGAACGGTTTTGGTTGGAAAGTACATTAAAGATCATCTAGTTCCACCCCCCTGCCCTGGGCAGGGACACCTCCAACCAGACCAGGTTGCTCCAAGCCCCACCCAGCCTGGCCTTGAGCCCCTCCAGGGATGGGGCAGCCACAGCTTCTCTGGGCAACCTGGGCCAGGCTCTCACCACTCTCCCAGATCTCATCTCAATCTCCGCTCTTTCAGTTTGTAATGGATGAAAAGAGAATTTAATTGTCCTCAGTCTCTGAAAGTAACACAGACAGGCTCAAGGCAGATGCATCTATTCCGTTAAAAGATCTGTAAAAGTCTCCTGAAAGGACAAGAAAAGTTTCATGAAAACCAACATAACATCGAAATTGCACATTAAAATGCTGTTATGATGTTTTATGATAAATTAACAACATGGATAATTTTAAAACCTCTAAATCACGATGATACAGATTTTCAGGTGCTGTTGCACTTTTACAAAACATATTCAAGCTGTTCCTAAACCCATAAAAGCAGCCTAACCTGGGAAGAGAAAATGATGCAAAGCTTGCTTTACTCCTGGATATTGTGTAACATCTGGACAAACATTCCTCTATTTATCAGCACGCACCTATGCTGCAGCGAGGGGATTAACAGAGACGGCTCTTCATTTTTCTTCATGAGTTGAAAGGAATTTAGAAGTTAACCATTTATTGAACCCTTCCGAATGAGATTTCTGCTAAGTGCTGTGGATTGTATTTCCTTTGCCTGTGTTGAAGGAAGTCTGTACTACTTCCATGCTCATTTAAATGTTTTTGGAAAAGACTGAGCTGCTTCTCATTTTCCAAAGGGAAAAAACTGCATCAATTTCCAATCTGCCCATGGTGCACACAGGTGCACTTCCCTTCACACCAGTGCTCTCACAGTTCTGAGCCAGGTGCCAGAGGGGTTCCCAGAGGCACCACAGCGTTTGCTTTGATACAGAGCTATGAAGGACAGCAAGGAGAGGATCCAAGGGGAAGACAGATCACCCAAAGATTCCGTTCCTTACCTTTCCTGCATTAGTTTGGGGTTTTTTGCTTTGGTTTTTTTTCTAGCTAATGGTTAAGTGATATTAACATTAGATAAACATGACTTCTTCAGTGTAAGAAGCAGAGAAAAGAAAAGTTAATGGAGATGTGTCTTGTTCCTACCTACATCTGCCATGTGGAAAAGGACCTCAGTGGCCACTACCCTCGCTCCAGCTGCAAAAGAGAACGGAATGAAATCTGTAGGAGTGCTAGTACAGATGGCATGCTTGTAGCTGGGCTTATTTCTTACAGCACTTTCAGCTGAAGAGTGCTGAAGAAATAGTAAAAAATTGTATTAATAGTTACTGCAATAGTTATATTAGTAGAAATTTAATATATTAATAGTAGTTTCTATTCTGATTGTGGCAAGGCCTTATGAGAAGATCTGTATGCATAAAAACATAAAAAACTTAGCACAGGAAGAAGTTAAAAGTAATGGCTGTAAACTGTGAATACTTGATAGAATTGAGTAAAAGTGAGATGGGAAATATAGTACCCCCAGTGGCTGAAGTAAAACACAGGCTGCTACTTAAGAAGGCATACCAATAACATCTGGTTATATATTTAATTGAACACATACTCTTTAAAAAGAATTTATCACTGAAACCTGTTCTCCAATTGCCGGAGCGGGTATTCTATAAATAAGACCATTAAATGGAAATGTTAAGAACTCAAAGCAGGAAGGCACTAAAAGAGCAAGTACCAACAAAACAGAGGAAATGTGAGATAGCAGGAATTGTGATTTTGGTTTGTTTGGGTTGCTGTTTTGGTTGTCTTGTGGGTTTTTTTTCTTTTTATGACATGTTTTAGCACTATTAGGAAGTATAATTGTGCTATTTATTTGAGACCACTAGCAGTAGTGGACAAGGGCTGGATGTTTCTTATATCTCAGTGACAAAGTCATGAGTTTGTTTAAAGCTGTTGCTTTTAACTAGAAGTTTGAAAGAAAGAAATCCAATGCAACTCAGTGGAAGCTTCACACTTAGAGCAGAGAGAAGCAAGTGAAATACAACACATGACATTAAACCCCCTGTCTGTCCTGGAAGGTACCAGCACTGAGTCCCCACTCTGCATCTGTACTGCTCAGGGTTACTTTAGTGAATTATAATCACACAAAATCTATTCAGAGTGGAGGGAACTCAAACCTCTCTGAATAAGTCACCTACATGTAAAGATTCTTATGTAGAGAAAAGCTAAGTAAAGCCTAAGGTGCTCACTGATAACTTTGCCTAACATAATATATCCTATAGTTTGACTCACATTTGGGGATTACACAGTAGCAAACCCAGTAATATGTAGTTTTTAACTTTCATATTCTTAAGGAATATGAAGCGTAAGTATAATTAACAGTCCTCTTATTTTCTAGGTTTGGTTGAGATAAAACAAAATGTCTCAATCTGGCTTTAGTTCCCAAACAACATGTATTCAAAATTCCATTTCACGTAAAAGAATATCACCATAACCAGAAAAAAGAAAATCATCATCCTCCCTTAGATTTTGGAGATCCTTACCAAAGAAAAAATTGCTCACCAACAACATATGACACGCAATGAATTGGAAGGAAAAGTATTTTGGAGATGATATTATCCAGAAGTAATACCTATAGAGAAATTCATGTGGGAAATTTACTAAGTGGCTTCGCTGATGGTTTGGAACTTATACTGGGATCAATTCTGCTTTTTCAAATCTCCAGGAAAAGAAAAGCAAACCAAACCTATAAAATGCAGACAAGTTATTTTAAAAGATTAGTACAGTAAGGATGATCAAACGGGTGAATAAACTTGCCGCATAATTAGAATGAAAGTACAAATGTTATGTAAAATATGCAGACCTTATAAAAATACAGGAAAAATATATCCCAGAACACTGGAAAATATATCTGCCAAAATGCTGAACTGCTACAGAACTTGTACAGCTTCCTACTCATTTTGTTCTTTGTTATTTGAAGGGCGATAGATAAGCAGGGGAGTGAAATGACTGTTTATCATCCAGCTCACCACTATTGGCATGAGGTTAACATAAGGGTTCACATATGTCTCCCTGGGAAAGTAATTTCAAAACACCATGAGCCTGGCACAGCAAACAGGGAGTGCTTTAGCCCACAGTGTTGCAAAAGAACATTCCAGTAATTGTATTCTCTGACAAATTTTCCTTCACACCACTTGTTCAACTGCAACAGAAAAACAACGGAGCACCCATTCTCCCTTAGGCTTTGCAGACTACACTGCAGTGAAAGCACCAACAACCAAGGCACCGACGTTGTCATGAACATGAAACACTGACTTGTTTTAGTCATGTGTGGGGGATAGACAGGGCTGTTTTCTGAAGTGGCTAATCATGATTATCCACCCTTAATGCACCACACAGTTCTGCCCACTAAAATTTTCAGACCACTTCCGATGTTCTCTCTTTACTGCCTCTTCCTTCAGGGACTGATAAACACGCTCCAGTAGATGGTCCTTCCTTGTATCACAGACCGCAAATGTAATATTCACTGAGTTTGAAATGCAGTCTGAATTCAGGGAGGCTTCACAAGAACAACAGTATTAACGTTCTCAGATGTCAGTTTTGATACAGCAAAGCTAATCTTCATAAAATGGTAAAAGGCAAGAAAAGAATCTGAAAGGAGAAACTAAAGAGTATGAAGATTGAAGGGCAGATGTTAACTCATGCTGTTAAAAAAAATTTGACAGTATGTAAATGAAAGGAAAACAAAGTAATCCCAAAACTCAAGTAGTGTAATTCACAAAGCTATGAATGAATTATTATAATCTAATTTTATGCCTCTTTTATTTGTTTTGTATTACAATGGCTTCTAAAAAGTACACATATTTCCGCAGCCACTATAGGTAATATATTTGTTATAAATATGAAATCCCTAGCTGTTCATTTTCTAGGGACTGACTACACACCTTATCAGGACATACATTGTGTAACAAACAAATTACGTCAGAATGTGAAAAAAAGAAATCATCAACATAACAAATGTCATTCTAACCAACACATCAGCCGACCAACTAACTGACTGGCAATTCTGTGCCTAAAAATAGCCAAGAATAGGTTCATAGTGAAGTAATGAGCTCCTAGAAAGACTTAGTAGTTGTGATTTATTTCCTTTTTTCAGCATCTTGAAAAGATACTCAGGGATCAAGCCCACTATTCCTGGTACATACTGAAGCCCAGGACTCATTGTTTTCTCCAGAGCCTCTGGAATGGGAAGAAAGGAGGATGGCTGCTTCACAGGGAGTTCTATAAACCTAAATCCAAATGCCTAACGCACCGGAGTTCAGTGTTACTACCTGCCAGTAAAAAGGGGTTGGCTCCTCTTCCCCCCTGACTAGAACATATTAGAACTGGCCCAAGGAACATTGCAATGAATCAGAAGAAAAGGCGAGCAGTATGAAGACAGTATTACTGTTTCTTGGGAAAAACACAAATAACCAGAAATGACCCATAGGACGTTCCTTCACCACTGCTGGGGGCTGCATTTAAACACAAAATTTGATCAGAGGTAATTATCACAAGCAAGCAAATGCTTCAGATCATTGACTCCTGTAAAACACATTCTTGATAGGAGCTTCATACTATATATTGTGCTACAAATAGAAGTGCTCTTTCATTTCAGTTGTTAGGGAATGTTTTATTCCATATTGTAAATCACAGACAGAATTCTACCCTTGCATAGCTCTTGGCACTGATAAAGTAATCCTAAAAAATTATCAGTAAAATTTCAGCGAATGCTAATGGTGCAATGTTCCTAATTTTACAGAATTTTGGCTGAGATGAATGTTGCTTGGAGCAACAATTAACTGGGAAGGAAAGTTTGGTAATCATCACATATAACATGATGCAGATGCTGAACGATAAGAAAATTGGAAAATAAATCCATTCAATCCATGCCATGTGATTTACTGGCTGTCAAAAGGATATGCAGACCTCAGAGTCTGAGGCCAGAAAGGAAAAAAAACCCAACAATTTAGTTGGGCAATCTCCTTTCTCTTGAGGTAGCAATTCAACAGCCTCTGGTGCCAGGGAAGGGATTCCTGGTAGCCAACCCATCCCATCCTTCCAGCCAAAGTACTGCTGCTCAGCTGCATCTGGCCTTTCAGTGCAAATGAACTGGAGCTCCCATTCCCAACCTTCCCAGAGTTTTTACGATTAGTTTATTAGTGCTGGAAAAGGGAGTTAAACCACTGATCCCACTGAAAATACCTCTCTTAGAGTAGCAGGAACAAATTTATTTTTTGCCTACTGCAGGTGTTATTCAGAAATCTCAAACTAAAGTGTTTTAAATGCTATAAAAGTAATGATTTGGAAGTTTTATATAGTTTTCTGCACAAATGATAGCAAAATACTTTTCCCCTGCACCTGCCTACTCTTTACATTAGCATAATTATTCATATCTTAACAAATACATTTGTGGCATTTGGTTATAAGAAAAGAAAAACAGGAGCTTTGTCCATCTGTAAAGCATCTGCCGTGACAGGAAAAGTCCTGTCTTTTAATGATGGCACACAAGAAAAAAAAAAAAGGAAAAAAAAAGTGCTGGTTGGGTGGATTTAAAAAAAACAAACCAGAACTGTCAAGAAATAGTTTTTTCTTAAACTTCATGTAGGAACCACATGGTGCGATTAAGCTAAGATGTGTGTTTTGATGAGTATTTATCTAAACCATGAGGTTACAGCCACACCTATAGCAATCACCACAGCCAACTGTAGTGTCTGCTAGCCAACAGCTTATCAAAGAATCATGGAATGGTTTTGGTTGTAAAGTACATTAAAGATCATCCAGTTCCACCCCCCTGCCCTGGGCAGGGACACCTCCAACCAGACCAGGTTGCTCAAAGCCTCTTCCAACCTGCCCTTGAGCCCCTCCAGGGATGGGACAGCCACAGCTTCTCTGGGCAACCTGGGCCAGGCTCTCATCACCCTCACAGCAAAGAATGTCTTCCTGAGATCTCACATCAATCTCCCCTCTTTTCAGTTTAAAACTATTACTCCTTGTCTTGTCCCTCCACTCCCTGATAAAGAGTCCCTTCCCAATTTTCTTGTAGGCCACCTTTAGGTATTAGAAGGGGCTCTAAGATCGCTCTGAAGCCTTCCCTTCTCCAGGCTGAACAACCCCAACTCTCTCTACATTTATATGATCATGACTTAAAAAGAGTTCCCTACTGAAAGTACATTTATCTCAGACAAAAATCCAATGGAAAGAGGGGACATGATTTCTCTGAGATCTTAGGACAGGAGTAGCCTCTATATAAAGGTGACACAGTATCCACTGGATAAGGAGATACATCAGTTTGTTGTACAGAGATTTTACATTAGGCAATTTAAAGCTTTCCATATGGATATAAACTCAAATGTATGTTAAAATTGACTAGAACTGGCTTCTGAATGTTGTGGACATGATACCATTTATACATAAGTCTTACTACCACATGGCAAACTCTTACAGAAGACTTAGCTGCGACAACAGCAGGAAAATGATCTCTTCTGCCACCCTCTCGGGGCTGGATCATTAGGAATATTCCTGTTTGAATTTCCTGTTTTTTTCCAAATCCATCTGAAAGTTCAGTCCAGGAAGGGAAATGAGTGTTTAAAGGCATGTTACATCCAGAACAATGCCTCTGAGCTGTGACAGGAGGGTATTAATTGATACAAATGATGGTTTTATAATACTTTTGGCGTATTTTTGGATGGCAAAACCACTTTACAATATGGAGCAAGAAATACCAACTTATTTTGGGACAGAAAAAAAAAAAAGTGTGTTTATATAATTTCAAAAGCATTTTGAAGTTAAATTCAGGACAGGGGACATTTTAATCCCACTACATTCAAGATTATGTATCAGAAGTTAGCAAATACATATACTCCTCTGGCTTCTCTTTATTGTACTTCCCCCCCTCCCTGTATTACAGTTTGAATTGTCAAAGATGTGTAAGTAGTTTTAAGAAATGTGCCAAGCTGACAGAAAATATCTTATAAGGCCGTAATTTTTCTAGTCATTGTGTATCTTATTTGGTGAGCTTTCTTACACCCCACAGTGAATTTTTACGTGCTAACTTCTTCACCATTCAGTCTTGTCACATAAAAATTATGCCAAGAACAAAATCTACATAAAAATTGAGCAACAAATTCTGTGATGATTTCAGCTTTCAGGATGGATCAAACACCTCAGTAATCAGTAGTTCTAGCCTGTTCTTTCAGTTAGTTTACCAATCACTTCATCTTGATTTGCATTATGTATGTATGTATGTAAAAGATTAAATATTATACAAACAGAATAATAAAACCCCAACCCTGTCAAGTGCTGTGTTCCACCCATTTGCACTAGTTTGTATCTGCGAATTAGGTTATTCAATATCTCTCAGAAATGACTTCAAAATCTCAAGAGGCATCTAAAGTAGAGAAGTAATTTAAGATCAGACACTTGTTTTTCAGAACTTTGCATACAAGAGCAGGGAGTTCTGTAACAGAAATAAATTGACTGTACTGTATGAAAGAAGAGCTACATCTCTAGATGGGCATGTACCTACTGAACAGAATCTCATACCTCAGCCTCTGACCTCAGTGTTCAATGTCAGCAGCCACTTGTGGTAACCACAACCACTACATATTCCAGAACTGCAACTCTTGATCATAAATAATCTTCATGTAAATAGAGCATATCCAATGGGGTAAAAAAGCCTATGTCTCATTCTTCCATTGCTAACTAAAAATGGCTTTCTAGCCTAAAATGAGAATTATTTTCTATTTTTTCTTCTTACCTATAAAAATGAATTATTATTTTTCATAAATTATTCATAAAAATGAATGATTATTCATTTCTGCTTACATACGTGACTGTGGACAAAAGGACTAATATCCTCAAGACAGCACAGTATGTTACTTGGGGAGGTCTCATAATGAAATTGGGATCTGAATTGTTAAAACTCCATTAGACACCACACAAAACAAACATTCATTAGGCATCAAAGTTAACCAAAATAATTGAAAAATTAGTAACTTGCTTTGTTTTCTGCTGTCTTGAGTAATCTTCCAAGCAAGACTGTAGAACATGCCATCCCTTCTGCTGGGCATCTTGGTATTAGTGCTTGTTGACTCCTTACACTACTGAGAGAAAGCTTTAATAACAAAACATTTAATTACATCTCCTCTAAAACTCCTGAAAGTCAGCAAGCACAGGGTTGTAAGAGATTGGTAGCCCAAAGAAATGGGCACAGTGCATTTTAAAGGCTTCTATTGAGGTGCTCTTAAATTCAAGGCCCATGAAAAGCCATAAGATGACAGCAGCTCTACAGGCAGGACTGGGGATGATTTCTTTTCCTCTCTCCCTCCCAGTGTTCCAGGACAGCTTCTATCCTTGAACCCCACTTCTTAGCCAGCCCTCTCAAAATGCTTCCTTTGGGATGCTAAAGGAAGCAGTTTTCCTTTCTTCCAGCTCATCATCCTGTAGCCTCCTAGCAGTTGGGGAAAATGGCTGGAGAGGACACCAGAGGACACCCCTGAAGATTCTGGATTAGTTTTTCTTGGTTTTCCTCAGAAGGCAGGATGGCGAGTGCTGTTTCCACCCCCAGCCATAGGCAAAGAGTTAATCCAGTCCCTCCTGCATCCTGCTACGCGCAACAGCAGCTACTCTTACTACCATTAAATTGACTGTGCTGAGAGGTGACGACACTGGGCCGATCCAGCATTCCTTGTCGGAGCAGTGATTCAGGGAATCATTAAAGAAAAATTATTCTTGTTATGTGAAAGATATAACAATAGGGGGAAATGTCAGCTGTAAAACACACACAGCCACAGAGAGATTACACTAAAGAGATAACCATCCTTTACATAAAAGTGGAGAACTGTAAAAATTATTTTAATTATCCAATCACGTTTACTTACTTAGTATAATACTATATATATAATACTTTGATTCTAAATTGCAAAAAGAGGAAAATTGCTTAAGTACCTGTTCTTATCAGGTCGTAACCTTCCTGTGGTAGATTTCAATATTTTTTTTTATATAATTTTATGTTTCTTTTGAACACACTTCAGTTCAATAGGTACCAATATTATAAACCTCAATATAATTTTTGTGCTTTTAGTAATCTATACTCAATAACAGATATGAATCAGTTTAATGATTAAAGACCTGACATTAATTCAGACTTGGAATAAAATCTCCCTGGCTGCCTATGTAAAGTAAAATGAGAACCCTTAATGCTTTAGTAACAGTGATGAGGCTAAGACACGAAACTTTAAAAGCCTAAAGGCTTCAAATGGATTAATTTCTTTTTCTCTGATGAATTTGCATACTTTTGACCTCATGGTAGAACCACTGAACCAAAGGAAAGAAATAGAATAGATGTACCTTCAAATAAAACCAAACTCCATCAAATCCATATTTGATGGATGGTTAGATTTATTGCTTAAAAACAATATTTTCAACCACCCATTAACAGAAAATGTGAAGCTCAATCTGCTCACATGGGGAAAAGGGTTTTGTTTAGAAGCCAACACACCAGAGGAACGCTGGAGAACAATAGCATTGTGAGAGAGATCCAGAGGGAGAAATTCTGACAATGCACTCATGTTTTCAATCACACGTACCTAAAACTGTATTCCTAAATAAAAGTGATCTTATTAATTGTTCCTGATTATCATCCAAAACCTGACACATTAACTTTGCTGCAAAAGAAATCTGAAGTATCATCTGTATTTTTCCTTTGTTATGCTAATCAACATCAAAGACTAGGCTACTTCTAATCAGTACCACTTCCTAACTGATAATCAATCTGTCCATTTATTTTTTCACCTGGACAAATACAAGAAGACTTTGAAATTGTCTTGCCATTATTTCTTAAATCAAAGAGGCCTACCTTGTCCTGAGAGGAAAGACAATTCCCTTCCTTGTTCCCATTGGAAGATTTCCCTCTTTGAAAAATGTAACCTGAATTACAGTTCAGAAATATTATAAAATTTGTCATTTAGGAATTCTGCTTCCTGAACTTTTCTTGAGTTTATAAAGCTTTATGATTCTTAAATAGAAGAAAAGTTAACCTCACATTTATGATGGTTTTTCCTCAGCAGAATACTTTGAACATCTATTTCATTAATATTATGACAGCACGAAAGTGATACACTTGGAATATGATGTTGGATTAAATTCAAAGATATTTCTTCAACAGCCATTTGGGTTTGTGAAAACTGATATATTTTAAGAGAGTGCTTTTGAAGGAGACAAAATTATTTCTATCTAATCAGTTGGTTAAATTAAACAGCTTAAAAGTGACAAACTATAGCAGAATTTCATCTGATTTAAACGCAAAAGGGTATCTAGAAATTATTTCCTAATGAAATGCTATTGTTCACAGCCATAAGCATATAGTCCTATAAAGCTAATTGCCTTGGACTGGCTTCAGTGAATGGTTGTTTAAGGAAAGTAGGAAGCATTTTTGTGGGGACGTGGCTAGTATCAAAGGGCCATGTTCCTGTGACTGTGATGCGTGACATGCCATGTCAAACCCCAAGGCAGCCTGCTACTGTGTAAGACTAAGGAGTTCAGCTAAGTGAGGGATGCGCCTCCAAGCCGTCTGGCACATATACAGAATTAAGTAGTGCCTATCAGCTACAAGGACAGTGTATGCTTGTACTAATCAGCAATCTAAGAGGCAGGAACAGAGAGTGGAGGAGAGGCAGGAACCAGGTGCAACTTATGGGCCAAAGAATAAACATATTAATCTTGTTTCGCTGTATTTTCTCATGCTTGGAGACTATATAAGCACCGAGCTGAAGTTAATAAACGCACTAGCTTATGCATCATACTGATACGTGTACTGGTGTCCTTCTTTTGCAACAACAGATTTTAGCTACAGTATATAGAGATGGGTAAACTGCCCAACATTCCTACTAACAGTTGAGGTTGTTTATAGTACTACTTAATTTGGGCTGAAATGTTCCATTTTTTTATTTGAAAAATGTGTATCGCAATTAGTTCATCTGTTTCACAACATAAGAGGAAGGAAAATAACTTTTCCCCTTGTTAAAAAGCTTATGGTAACCTTTTCTTCCATCTTATGTGTCATTTATAATGTAGAAATTTGGCAGAGGTTACTGTGCACGTCAAGGGTGGACCTTCTGCCATCCACTTGAAAGTCACCTAAGTTTGACAATTATAGCATTGGAAAATCGCAGCTTGCCTATGCTCAAAAGATAATTACTAGTTCCCCAAACCTAATTTTCTTTAAGAATTCAAACATTACAGCTCTGGATAACTGTAGGTCAAGGTGGGTATTTTAACTAAGGGGAAGCAACGTGCTTTTCAACTTCTCTCAGCAAGAAAAAAGGGAAATATGGAGAGGATGAGATAAAAGTATTAAAGTATCGTAAGTATCAAAGGTATGGAACCAAGAATGGTAGGTATGGAATAGTAAAAAATGGCACAAAGTACTTTGAATTGGGCAGTTGTTGGGGAGAGGCAGAATATAAATGGAGACAGGAATATTTCTGCCAGGAGATCTGTATAGCCTGCTGGGGCTGATGAATGAAAAGACAGTTACAAAGCAGGTACCTATCAAAAAGCAGCCATGTAAAATTCTGGAAATGGAAACCAAACATTATGAATTAAATCCTGTGAGCAAGGAAGAAGGCAACAGGGGAGAAACAGAGCAGAACATAACCTAGGTGGAAATGAGAAAGGAACTGGGGTAGGAAAAGTCTGTATGTACAAAGAGGACAAGGCTCTCTGTACAAGTTTAACAGAAGGGGAGAGAGAAGCAAGAGGAGAGAAAATACAAGATGCATATTAGGGGTTAGGCTAGCAGGTCAGAGGGCGTGCAGAAGAGGATAGAAAGGTAAAACAACAACTAAAAAAAACCCATATTTTTTTGATAAAATTTTTCTAAATCAGAGCTGGTAAATCATCCAATAATTGCTTTCACTTGTCTGTCCATGAATCCTCTTATCAGAGAGTTAGATACCACATCAGAGGTATACCAGATGACATCTTATTGTGCTGATTGCTCAGGATTTGTCAATTGCTGACATGGCCAGCATGGATGTAGTGAATCAAATCCATTATCTTCCTGATAATATCCCTGGGAGTCAACGTCTTGTCACATTCCAGTTCATCTTTCTTAAATATAAGAATATAAACACGGAAAGTCTGTACTGCAATACAACTAACAAACTTAAATAGAAATGTCATCATTAAAACCTGTGCAATCAATAGCTAGGAAGTGATCTGCATTTAGGATTGTTGCACACTTCATTGCCTGGTTTTCCTCCTGTTTTTCCCCATAGGACTCATGACATATTTTGTTGACTTGCTTAATTAAAGTGCACTGAAGGATGTTGCTCACAGGACTTCTGCTTCACTTGTCGTAGGAGGTGAAAAATGAATAATGAATGAGGCAGGAGACTCAAGACTCAGAAAGGTTGTTTTGCAGGCTACATTAGGGTTACACGAACTGAATGTCATCCGACAGGGCTATGTTGCCTCTGTCACCCAAGTCCTATGCAGGGTTTGTCCAGAGGATGGGCAGTTGTTTCTCACAGCCTAGAAGCCAAAGTAGATGCCTTAGAACTGCAACCAAAAGCAGTGGAAGTCACTGAAACAAAGTGAAATGCAAAATGTTATGGGCTTAGTTTGAAGAGCTGAATATAGAGGCATTTCAGATTAGGCTTCCAAAATGGACCATGCAGACTTCAGTCTCTGAGTGCCTCATGCTTTCATCTACTCATGATTACTGACAGCATCATCTTGTCTTTGACACTGTCCTGAAAATTCCTGTCAGGCTCTCAGAGTTTGTACAGGTGAGCATTACAGAAGCCATACCTCCAGCCTAAGATCCACCAGGGCCAGGGTGGATGGGGCTTTGAGCAACCTTGTCTAGTGGGAGGTGTCCCTGCCCAGGGCAGGAGGGATGAAACTCGATGATCTTTAAGGTCCCTTCACTCTAACCATTCTATGACATGACATAAACTAACCATATATTAATACTAATTTAATAACATTATATTCCATGAAACTCGGAATATGCATTTCCACAGAGCAAATCCAACTGTTAGATGTGCAAGATAAAAGTAGTACTTTAAAAGTACCTGAAGAAGGAGATATTTTGTCAAAACCAATGGATATCTACAGGTAAACAAAATTGTTCCTGGTTTTTGTGAGCACAAATGAGACTTATTCTCACTACACAAAGGCAAAATACTAAGCAAAAAAAAATAATCTAACACCCTAATACAAGGAAGAGAAAATTAAAGTTAACGATTTTTAAAAAAAACATTTAAACTTACAACATGGTTCGACTAAGAATGCAGAAGTAAAGTATCTTATTTTATATCAAGTGTTTGAAAAACACCCTCTGTCACCATTAATCCAATCAGTTAATTATCCAGCAAGGCCTTTATGTATTAGAAGTGACAGCAGAATGGGATGGAAGGAACTTGGGGAAGCGCAAGGAAGTAATTAAATAGCATCTTCAGCACTTGAAGATGCCAATGAGCTCTGGCAGGGATGACTGAGCTGGACTGTGAGCACACTCACGGAAAGTGCTCAGGCTACTACTGTCCTTGAAAATTGTGTATATGAATTTTATCTCAGGTGAGATACTTGTTGAACCTTTACATGTACTACGTTTGAAATGCTGTCTTAAATACATGGTTTCACAGTGAGCCCTCAGAATACCAGTTGTGATGGGACTCACAAATAAACATCAGCCACAGGTAAAATATAAACTGAAGAAGAGAAGAAAAAAAAAGAGCAGCTAAACAAAGTAAAAGCTAGTTAGGAAAGAAAAAGAAAACCACCAAGTCTGAGGGAAAATATTTCAATAATTGGGTAAGTTTCCAGTCTGAAAGAAGTCCTGGATGTGCCAGCCTAATCAACTATACATGGTGACATTATGATGTCAAGAGTAAAGTTCTGCGCAGAGAAGAGGATTTAACAGAAGAATATGTGGAAGTAAGAAATGCCATTTAAAAATATATTTTATGTCAATTTTGTAAATATTTTTGACTGGACTATAATAAAAGGATCTTCCTGTACCCTGGTCAGAAACCAGCCATTTTGAGGTGTGATAATGCCAGCACCACCTCTGTCACAGTGACTTATGTGTTCCATTTATATTGTTTCATCATTACAAATACAGGTAGCTACTGATTCTTACTACAGAATTTAAGTTTTGTCTTTAACTTAAGAGTCTCCTACTATTAATTTTCGTTTTGGTAAGAGTTTCTAATCTGTATCAAAGAACATGTTATTTTTGTTCCATGCGATGATTAAACATCTGTTCATTTATTAATGATCAATTCATTGATGAAATAAAGTCGACATTGACGGTGAGGCATATAGGATTTGCTGCTCCTACAACGGACTTCATTGCAAGTGACCCTTTGAAGCACTGCATAAGCACTATTAATATAATCTTCTCTCTGCCTCTCTATCACTGCTTTGTCTCGTTCATTCAAATTCATCACCTTTCAAGCAATTCCACCATGCATGTTATCTCGCTCCTTAGGGGAAGC
>VZTM01003399.1:0-15043 GCA_013400555.1 Jacana jacana | reverse complement strand
AGGGGAAGCTCTTATGGTAGCAAATACCTTGCCACTTAATTACATTCTAGCAAATTATTAGATTGTACCCTCCAGCTGATCTTGTAAGGGAAAAAGGGAACTGTGCATATTTTGTTTATGAATTTCATATGCACAGCAGCTCACCTATTTGATACTGGTTTACTTTACAGTAAGGAGTTAAATTAAAAGAGATGAGGAGCGATAATGCAGTCTGAGGAACCCAAGGAGCTCTCAAAGCTTACACGCTCTCAAACACACAAAAGACACATGGATTTATTCTCCCCTTTATGAGACCAGGATAAAAGGGAACATGAAAATTCAAAAGAGTTAGTCTAGGGAAGAAGACAAGTCGAATGGGTTCTCAGAAGCTCCTCAGAGTCAAGATGGCAGTAGAAACAAACCAGCAAAAACACACCGACACTTCAGTGAACAGTTCCCCACTTTTGGTAAAAGGAATTCATATTACCTTTAACAGGCATATCAGGAAATACATGAATTAACATTTTCCTTATGCCACTTTATCTTGCACTATGTATTTCTGCATGTACAGGTAAATAGTCCATTTTATTTGTCCTGAGGAACCCAATTATTTATCAGCTTGAGCCACTGCTGCAGTGTCCCAGAGGAAAAGCTGCACTCACTGGCAAACTACTTGAGGCCTGTCACATTATCATAGTTTGTACAACTTGAGGTTATAACCTAAGAAACAGGTTCATGTAATCTCTTACAAAGGGAGATGATAGCAGCAAAATCAGTTCCCCGAGGTGTACATTAAAGAAAAGCTAACGTATACCTTGCCCCTTCCATATGATAAACCATAAGATTGTACAGACAAAGTGTGGAGCCGTCTAGCTGGGTCCACAATGGAGCTGGCTTAAGTCTTAAAATGCATTACAATTTTTTTTCTGTGCTTACACAGCCCTGAGTACTTTAAAAACAAAGCATCTTATTTTGTCACACACCTCCAATGTCTGATCCTCATACTAATAAAAAGCAGCCTCTTATTCAAAGGAGCATACCCAACCCCTTCTTTCCTGCAGGTAAGGGAGACGAAAGCACACAGACATTTTTATATTGCAGTTGCAAGAGTTTGCTGAGTACACAATTCACACTTACGATCCATTGCTTAATCTGCACTATTCATGATGTTCACAGGAATCAAACAAAAGCTTCCTACTGTTGCATACTCTTTATCCAGAAAATTAGATTGTCTGTCTATAGCCTAAAAATCAGACTTACACATTTTTTTTATCCTTTCATTTTCATAAAGATTGTCGGCTGGATTTTAAACACACTGCTCTGGTTGCTGCTGATGAAAGTATACTTGTATATTCCTCTAAACTGTGTTACTGACTACCCAGCATAAGTTTTACCTATGGCTCCCAATGGTGTAGCAGGAGCACTCATTTTTGCTTGTTCGCTATTTTTTGTACCACCGCTTCTGTGGCATGTGGGCTTACTACATCAGCTGCAGCGAACGATCCATTAGGTTGAGAAGAAGCACCAGGTATGATCACCTGCTACTTCTCTGACACAATGATTAACTGCTGCTGCCCAGAAATAGCCCGCGCTCATGCAAATACCCTAAAGATAAAAAACAAGCAAAGAAAAACACAGCCTTAAGCTGTGGTGAATTTCCAAGAAAAGACACTAAAATGAAACAACTTGCACCCCCTGGAAGAGGATGAGAACAGGTATCTAAGCAGATGGTTGTACTAAACGGACAGCCCTCCCCTCACTCCTTATTTCCAGAATATTTGCACACTTAGACGTTGAAGAACAGAAAAGCCCTTACAATTCCTGATGTACCTTGTGGTGCGAGATGTTCCTGATGCACGGTGTCACATCCACTCCCTGCAGACATTCCCCATCTGTGGTTGGGTAGACTTCAGAGTGGCTTCTGAAGGCTCATAAGGGAACACAAGCACTCCAGAAGGAAGAGCTCTACTCTTGTCTCTACAGGACAGGACAAAAGATTGCTACTAGACAATTTGGGAAAATACTGAAAGATAGCACAGTTATTACTAATCCTCTCAATAGAAGGGATTTATTAGATTTTTTGCAATGAATGGCATAAGTGAGACATTCTCAGCTACTCTGAGTAATGAAGTGCTTTTTTCCAGGAGGGTTAAGGCAAGGTGTAATGTGAAACTCATTTCAGCCATTTCTGGTTTTGCTACTTCTAAATGTTATTCTTGGAAGTCAATCTAATAGACTCTAGCAAATTTCAGCCCCGCACGAAGCGGTGGAATTGCCAGGGATGTTCCAGTTTGGGGATCATAGTCCAACTGTTTTCCCATAATTAATGCCGTGACTTAGTTTGCTCTTTATTTTATTAACCTTCCAATGTTTACTAGTGCTTTCTACTGGTAGTGAGTTCTTGAAACAGCGACTAAATCTGTGTTATGGAAACATTACAGACACTCTGAATCTCTTATGACACCCTCAGAGGCAGTTTCAAATATACCTGTATTCTCAAACTTTTGTGTAACATACGTCTAACTAATGTTTCCATGGGGACCAATTATAAATAATAACATAAGATGGATCATGCATGTCAGTGCAGTAGTGATGGATTTGGGAATGATTAGTTGTCATAGTGATGACTTGGCTGGGGCATGCTGGGAGAGGTTAGCCAAAGAATAGGGGAGGTTGGGTTTTGCATGTGCACTCAACTTAATTAATCTTGACATCCTGTAGAATAGAGCAAGAGTCCCTTGAAAGAACTTTTTCTGGGAGGCATTTCGTATGTCCTTGAACACTGGAGTCAGAAGGTAGCTATGCTAAAATGTTTTATCTTTTCTTTTTAACACATTTTTACTTAACAAGATGTAATTTTATTGCATTTCAAATCCTACATTGAAACTTAAAATCATTGAAGCAAATGGCTTTTTTATAACTCTCACTTCAACAGTTTGTACTGGTTGAATAAGATCAGCTTGTACTTTTCCAGTATGCCTTAGCTAATGCTTTAAAAACTCAGTGATTACTACTTCCATCGTATAGTTAGGATAACAGGTCCACAGACCGGGCAAGTGATTTGTTTTGTTACTTAAATGTATAGTTATAGAAAAATCAAACATCTAAAATATACAGGAAATAGAACAGAATATATAGGTATACAAAAATAGAAGACAAACTGAGGTGCAATTAAATAATCCTTATTTCATGCCTCTAGGACATCCATTAGTCTATTATTTTTATTTTCATTCACCATGATCCCACTTAAAAAGAAAATATTAGAAATTATTCATATACTTTTTCTCATGGATTCATGCAGTTCAGTATTTGTAGTCCAGTATCCTTGTTAAAAAAGATAATGGTAGCACCTGATAAAATTCAATATTTATTAATATTTTATGTTCAAAATACTCTTGAGAATGAGGTATATTCATGATATAGAACAAGCATAGAAAACCGGACATATCAGCCATTGAGAAATTGGCTGAACATGCTAACAAGATTGGAATGCTTATGATTTTTAAGACCTCATGAATATATAAGCACCAAACCAATACTCATATCAGTAACATATTATACTGATAACTATTAATAAATCTGGAATGACCCACCTGACCTGCAAGCCTTACATCTCTTAAGAGGAAAATGTGCACATACACCACAGGAAATTCCAGCTGTAGAATGATATAGAAGTCTCGTAACACTCTCCACTCCTGACCAAATGGGATTAAAAATTCTGCAGCCCTTTTCAAGGGCACAGTGGTAACATGGCCACAACTTTAAATATCTTAAGAATTAGTATTTGTTTCACAAGTTCCTTTACAACTATAACTGAGTGGAAAGAGGTACTTTGGCCTTTCCTATAGAAAATTATTTCTACCCTTCAGAAAATTGGTAACAATACTCTCTGTGCTTGCCTGTATGGCATAGAAGGTTGTACGTTGCTTAAAGTCTGTCCTTCAGCTGTCTACTAATTAACTCAAGAAAAACAGCATTTCTTTCTTTCAGAATAGACTCAGCAATGTTCTTGGAGAGACAAAAATGAGAGCTGTGCATATGCCAACATGCTAGGATTTTGTGGAAAATCCAACACAAAGCACATTCGGATTTTTCCCCTTGGCTTTTACAATGAGAAAAAAACAGCAAAGGTACTGTAAAACCAAAAAAATCAGCAAAGGTATTGTAAAACCCTGCTTGTACAATGGAGAAAAAACAACCACGAGGTGACCTCAAGGGCCACAATTCCTCTCATACTCCCCTCCAATGCCAGAGTGCTACTCCCAACAGTTACAATTCCTGCTTGCTATTACTCCTCAGACAAGTCCCTCCTTCCTTTAGAAAACTATTTCTTACCTAATGTTTCATCTAATTTAATCTATTTCTTCACCACCACTTTATTTTTTCAGGAATTGCTAGAGAACATTCATTGTCATATTTACAAACATTTACTTATAGGTACTACCTGATCAGCATCAGTCTCATGATTACCCCTCACTTCTCTAAACTGCCCTTATGTCATTTGGACCTTTTTTCACTTATATTTAAGACTTATATTTAAGACTTTTTCCCTTTTAACTGCAATTGCTAAGAAATTTCACCATGCCAGCCTGACTTTACCTTACATTAAATACAGTTTTACATTCATGGTTTATTACAGATTACACTAGTTTACTGCAATTAATAGTACGATGCATGGAAAATTATCTGTTTTACCAACATAGCAGTACTTTCTGGAAGACATCCCTCAGCTTCGCTGCATCCTGTGTCACAGAAATAAAATATGTGATTTTGAAGCACTCAGGAAAGGCACTTCCCACGTTTCGCATATCTAGTTCTCATATCTGGGACACTTCAATTGGATATAGGGGGTTCATTGTATTTTACTTTTTAATATCCACTAACATATTGTCTTCAATTTTCCTCCTACAAAAACAAAGGAAATGAATTTAAATTACTAATAAAACTCTAAACACATATAAAAATATCCCCAGCTGTGACCCTTCACTAGAAATTGGTTTGGGTGGCTTCCTCCATCAAAATTTACAACATGTCATTTTAGCACATAAAATGAGTGAGAAAGGAAATAAGATGAAGATAAGAAAGTCAAATAAAGGACTGCTTGAGAAACGTAATTTAACTTGGAGATAATTGTATCATCCCTGCATTTTAGGAACTGTAATGCGGGATGCCGAGGGACAGGAAATGCACCCCAAATAAGGAAATGAGATGTAAAGATAGAAGATGAGATTTTGAAAGCTTGTAACTTGTATGCAAAGACATTGTTTGTAGAAAAGCTGAACCATGTTCTGTTCTAGCTAATCCTCAGACAAAACTGTTCCACCAGTAGCTCCTCCCAGTACCCTCCTCTTTGTAAGGACAACTTTGTTCCAGGGGGCACAAAGCACCAAGAACAACTGGTTGACTGTTCTTACATGGCATTAGCAGCCAAGTGGGACCTCACTTCCTCGGAAGCCTCTCGCTCTAATGCATATTAAACCATCAGTTTAAAAGATTCATAAGCTTTAATTCAGTTTTCATTACAAGCTGCTTGCAAAGTGTTTCTCTGCAATTGCTGAAATTATGCCTTTTCAAAAAATCAAACAGACAAAAAAAACAGCTTCACACCCGAAATGTCTTTAATGAACATAATGAAAAATGTCCTTTGATGACTGAAAACTCTCAAGTGACTTTAGGAGTGAGGGCTATTACAACCACCTGATTTTTTTTTACAACTTTCAAAGAACCTTGACATCTAATCTAGGAAGGATCAAAGCCTCTAGATATCTGTAGAAGAAAAGGCATTTTTGGTAAAAATGTCCAGGCTGAGGATGGAACGGGACCAAGGATCTGGAAGTGAGATACTTTTTAAGTGCTTGGATGTATTATCAGCTCTAGGCTACCCCTGAGCCTGCAGAGGTCAGGAACCAACTGCAAAGCAACAAATTGCTCCTGGCTACTCTGGTGTAGAGATTCCTGTCTGGAATTCAAGCTGGAACACCTGGAAGTATATAAAGAAAAATGAAAAGGAAATAAATGAATACTCATATTCATATACTATGATATATTCTAGATATACCCAGGAAGGTAAACACATTTTATCTCCCTGTATCCTTACAGAATATGAACTGCTACTGCATTAATTTCTGTTGTGAATCTACAATAACACAGCCACCCATGAAGTTAGATTTTACAAGGTTTCATTCAAATTTATGGTTGTATCTCTGTAGTAATCCTCAATACGAATGCTAGTTCTTTTATCAAACTATGGATGTCTGCCTGATTTTTTTCCCTATTTATTTTCCCAGTGTATTTCATTTGTTTTGCCTTTGGAAAGAGGATAGTCATCAACCTGAACTGCAATGCATCAGCCCCCACTGGAGAGAAGGATGGGGAGGCTGCTCACAATCACAAATGCTGTTTGCCTTCATGAACGATTAGATCCCTTATACAAGAGGGAAAAGTGATGTACAAATATATACGTTATTTGGACAATAATTACTTAACTAACTTTTTACAATTTGATGACACCTCCCCAATTAGCTGACATCCATTCACAACAAATATCTAGGAATCAAATATTTGGAGACTTGAAGTAAGTTTTGCTGCCAGGGTGCACTAATGAGATGGGCTACAGAAGACTGACCTTAGCTCTAATTGGACTCAGAATGAAGCTTTTTACATGTTGTCTTTGAAAGGTCCCTATGACTAATTCTAATTCAAAGCTGTCTAAGCAATGCATGCTCTCAATTACCAGCAGCAAAGGTTACCCTAAATGGGTAACTGCTGGTTTAACCGTGTGTTATTAGATCCTGCTAAAATATATTGTGGGAAGTGTCAGCTACTGATATAGCTTGACTCAGGAAATAAGTTGGAGTCATTTAAAGCCTGTAGGATAGTAAACTTTGTTTTGCTTCGTTCCTTTTTCTTAGTGGTGGTGTGCTGACCCCCAGTCAGGAGCTAAGCACTAAAGAACCACTTGCTCACTCCCCACCCTTGGCAGGATGGGAAAGAGAATACTAATGAGAAAAGTGAGAAAAATCGTGCATCTGATTAGTGATCTGTATCATCTCACTGGAGTCAGACGAGCCCTGGTCAGAGTGAAGGCTGAAAAATGCAAGAGTTTGCTCAAAGCCTTAGCTCAGGAGTGTCACTCACTTCCATCCTTAGTTGAGTTTGAAGTTACTTGGGTTTCTTGTCTCCATAGTACCTGTTAGTATCGGTATTGCTGTTACCTTTGGCAGAACTTAATCACTAAGATTTGGACGACAACTACTCACACTATGTCCTAGAACGTCCTCCATAATAGTATCACAGCCTGGTCCACTGCTCCAACAGTATTCATTAAATCCTATGCTTTGTTACAATTAATATATTTAAATACCAGGAATGTATTGTGTAAACAATTGTGCCACTTAAAATCATGCCAATTAAAAAGCAGATGCATCTATTACATAAGAAATCTTAAATTTGTCTCATATGATTTCAAGTGATTCAAAATCTCAAGTCAACTCATCAAAGACTCTGCAAATCCTTAATCAGGGACTTTTACACTTAATTAAATTTAGACGTGACCAGTAAAGGGTCTCAAAACGATTTCTGTTTTGCATATTATGCTTGTAGTTGCTGGACCAAACAAGGTGCATAAACACTTCCAAAATAAGTTTTCTCACTGAGAACAATGATTAACTTAACATGAGGGGAGTTAAGCTCATCCTTGCTTAGTTAACCATTAAATTCAATCTCCCAGTCCCCAGGGGGCTGAAGCTCAGAGAAGGAGAATGTCAGCCCATAAGGCAGAATACTTCAAAAGGGAAGAATATGCACTGAAGTGTCAGGTCGTCTGTTGTGATTTCATGTATTAAGTTCACCAGAGTATCCATTGATTATCAATCAGGATTCATCGCTTTAGATTCTTGATGCTGTTCAGCATACCAGGTACCATTAAAATTTTAAAAGTAAAATAATAATTAAAAAGTTTCAAATTCACTCAGTTTCTGCAAGGATGCATTAACACAGATTCAGAGATCCACTGTTGGTCATATTTTCACATTGCTATAGAATTCTCCTTTATACCAGCGGAACTTATACCAAGACCTGCTCGATTGCTCCCTAAACTCAAGCTATTAAGGTTCTTCAGGCATCGCCTCGTGTGTTGAGGAATTCGTGCTGGCTCCCCGAGGAGCGAGGTATCCCAGAAAACAGTCGCAGCTGAGGCAAGATCCACTAAAGCCATTTAAAGTACACACATATGTGATGCTAAAACTCCAGCATATACCTGGCAGTGTAGATTCTTAAGCTACATTGACTCCTCACAGTTTGACTTTCAAGTCCCTGGGTAGTGGGGCTTCCATTGCTGGGTGCACCTGGAGCTTCTCTCTGGCTCCAGCACGATGCATTGTGCTGGTATTAGCTATTGAGGAGACAATTAAATATATATGAATTTCATGGATGAACTCAGTCCTTCGGGGTAACTGTTTCAGTATTGTTTAGTGTATGTATTACTCTCAAACAGTCTATCTGACCTAAGACTCACTTCAAGTTGAGAAGCACTTCAGCAAACCTCCGCCTTCAGAATCCCAGTGTCAAACATATCATGTTCTTCAGAATTTCCTCTGTGAATAAATTTACATACTTTGCACTACATACTCCTACCCAAAATTTCTCTTCAGGCTTCACTTAACCTTGGGTTCTTCTATAAACACATGAACCTACCGGGTAACACCGTATAACCTCTGTTCACTCATCATTTCTCAATAATACCATAATAAAATAACTGGCAGATTCAAATTAGGATTCTATTTGCTTTATGAGAAAGAAAAAAGCTGTAACTCTCACAACCTTCTTTCCCAAACTGTAAGTGTGACAAGTAGTGCATCTTTTCTTGTACTCTGACTGTGAAAATGTTTTCTTGCTGGTTTGGTAGATAAAGGTGTTGCACATGTTCCTGTACTCCAAAAGGTTTTCCCAGTTACCAATTGCAAGGTCACAAATTTAACATTTAAGGAATTTCAAACATGACCTTATTTACCAAATTCACTATTTCCATACATCCAACACGTGTTTCTTCTGTAGATAGTTTCCATATCTAAATTTTACATTGGTAAAATTGACAGTCTGCCTAGCAGTTCAGCCAGTTTCCATCCACCTCACTGTCTGTTTCCCCAGTTTGTCATTATGTTGTGGGAGATGGTGGCAAAGACCTTGCCAAAGCCAGAGGAAACACCACCCGCTGTTCTCCCTTCATCCATGACAGCCCATTCATTGTCAAAGGCCACCACATACATCAGACATGACTTCTCCATCAGAAACTCATGCTGATAACTTCCAATTACTTTCTTGCCCTTAATAAGACATCTCCAACAGATATGTCCTGGTTACAACTTTGCTGGCTGGTTTTACAGCCAGTTTCATGACATCAACTGGGAAAAAGCCAAAGCTAAGGAATTCTATACTTTACCCACAGAAAGTACTGATAAATGTGCAAATGATCTCTGTCAGCAAAATATGAGCCGGGAATGAGCCATTTTTCAGTAGTTATTATGTGCTGGTTGGTACAATAAGAACTTTCCAAGGAAATAAAATAAGAACTACAGCAGCCACAACTCACTCAGTTTGAAGTTTTATTGCCAAACCAAAACTTAAACCAGAGTAAATGGAGGCCAAGTCTCTTCAATTAACTTCAAAGGAGGCTGTGCTACGCATGTTTCACTGAATTAATGAGAAATATGGCATACCAGTTTGATTTTTACATTTACTGAAAACTAAATTCAAGGAAAATGTTAAAGAATCCTAGGGTCTCTCGAAGTGGAAATGGTCAATTTTTACAGTTATAAGCTATTTTGCAGGAGAGGAGTTTCTCTCCCTCCCTTCTGTTTCATGAGCTCTTCAGCATCACGGAACAGAATGAAAGGGACTGATCCAAATGGGGGAAAAAAAGAATAAGAAAAGATGCGTAGCCTGGGATTTAAGGAACTGTCCCAAGGAGCGGAGTGTGTAATGGGGATCACATTCACAGGTGTGCAAACAAATCCTTGAATCCACATTCCTAATGGAGGGCTCTACTTTCCAAAACACTGGATAATGCTGGGAGGGTGAGGGAGGGACAAGAAGACAGGAATTGCTTCTCAACTATCTCCTGCAAGCAACAGTTAATCCTCTGTGATTTTTTAAAGGAAAGTAGAAATCTGTTTTCATGGGAGACTGTGAGTGTGAACCACAACTGAGGAAAGATACCTACTTGTCTCTAGTAGATAGAAAGACCAGACCAATCCTCATGAACCCCACATACCCATCTCCTCACGAACCCCACATACCCATCTGAGGCCTCTGAGAAAGCAGGGGGTTGATAGGAACTCCCGGTTCTGGCAGCACCAAAAGTTTCTTCCATTAGAGGTTTATTTGCCTTCTCAATGTCTCTATATTTCTGCACGGTTTATACAGGGGAGACGAAAAAGGCTGGGTTCTCCAATTAATTTGGGTGCCTCACCTAGGTGAAAAGCCAAAGAAAGCAGAAGAAATAGAATACCCCTCCTGTTTGTGAAAATCCCTACTGGTTTATCTGTCTCTTCTTCATGCTGATCTGCATATACCTCATCCTGAAGTGCCAGGTTCTGCCTGTACATCATATGAGTGGTCTCAGCTCAGTAGCCAGTGAAAGGGGTTCTGCTACAGCAGTCAGATGCCTAAAGTTAGGTGTTGCAAAGCTGTGTGTCACGACACCTAAGTGCCTCTGAGTCTCTGGGCTAAGTTGCTATGGCTAAATCAGAGCCTCAAGCAGTCATTTTTCTTGTTAGTGCTTAAGGCTGGCTCCAGGAAAAGCCTTGATAAAATATGAAAGCCTTTACTCAAGAATGGAATAAAATATCTCAGGCCAGGGGATTATCATCAATATATCTACAGGGAGCATAAAAATACCCATAATCTAAGCATAATTATCCATCTCCTTTTCTCTCAAAAAACAAAATTGCACATCTGAAGTGATGCATTTCTAACAGTGTGTGGAGCTGGCCCAGAACATAATGCCCTGGCTCCCAGGGAAGGTGCTGCAGCCAGCCATTAACAGCCAGGCTTTTAACTCAACAGGCTCAGGTTCCTAAAGGCAAAGACAGCCCTACCTCGGTCCTGCTATATATTTGGAGATATACATATATGTATATATATTTGGAGCAATTTCATACCATCATGGAACAGTTTGGGCTGGAAGGAACCTTGAAGATAACCTAGTTCAAAACCCCTGTCGTGGGGAGGGACACCTCCCACTGGAGCAGGTTTATTGTTTGTTTTCAGACTATAGTGTCAACCCATAAACTGGCATTTCCTCCATCAGTATCATGGAACTATTTTTTAACTGGGCTATACTCAAAAGACTTGCATAAATATTTCTGCATTATGTACATTTCTGGCTGAGCCTGTATCAAAGATTTACTTGACCTCATTGATACCTGGAACACAATTACACAGAATAACATTTTAAAATGAGGAAATAATAACTTATGTAAATAAGTACTAAGATGTATTATTTCCCGAGAAGTTATAAACAGAAATACGTATGGCAAAATAAAAATTTCTCTAGGATCCAGACTTTTGATGTAAGTGAATACCTTATTATCAATTACTAAATGGATTTTAAAATCTTCTGATGAATTGTAAACATGATACAACACACAATCATCAGATTTTAAAGATTCCTTCGTTTTCCCAAGGGAAACAATTAAGAACTAAGTAACAGAAACACTTGGTAATGTTTCCCATTACTTTATCAAAATAAATCTTTGGCCATTCATCTTCTAAGTAAGAAGCTTCAAAATGAAATCTCTTAATCATGTGGAGAAAGAAATTAAGGATCATTCAGTTAATCGATTATATTTAAAAAAATCCTGAATATCTATTAAGTTGTTGCATAAAATGAGAGCTTTCAGGTTAAACACCTCTTTCTGGCTGAGCCCCGCTTTGTCAGACACATGAACTCAGCATGTCTGTGAACTGTGAGATACCCAGTCAGTCCAGTCATGAAGGCAACCTCAATTTTAACCAACCAATGAACCCCAGGTGAGGTTTAATACTTTAAGAATGACACTTAGCCATGTTAGTCACTTGAGCCTAGGACTCTAAAAGCATTACACAGCAAGAAACTTAAGTTTTAAATCCTCAAAGGAATCTCTATGATTCTAGAACCCTTACTAAACACCTGTGTGTGTATACAGATACCTAAATATCTTGAAAAACTGACCAAGACTTTCTGGTTTAAATTTTACTTGGTTTTCTTGTTTGTTTTGTTTAGTTTTGTTTTTTTTTTTAAGTAATATAAAGAAAGTGTAAGCATGGAGTTTCTCTGAACACAGAAGAAAACACACACAAAAAATCTGTTGTTTTCCTGCCCCAAGCATGAAGCTGGACATTTGCATATCCACTCAGACTCTGCTTTTCATTGAGAAATAAGCAGAAGCTTTAAGGCAAGAGATTATACTTTGGGCAGACCCCTCAGCTGAAAATACTGGACAAATTTGTGAGCAAGTGACACAGCTGAATTTAGCAGTATGTTAAAGGCACCGTTTCAGTTGTAACTACAGCCTCTCCATCCTGTCTTTTAGTAACAGTTCAGGGTGTTGAATCACAGAGCCTGCCCAGACGTGCAAGACATGTAATTGAGTTTGTGATGAGAAATGACTAAACGCAGCAGCAGAAATGCAACGTGTGCTGCTATCTGACCTTTGTCGGTAACGCCAGAGGCTCTTCTTACACGCTACTGCGAGTTGTCATTATTAACAGTGACCATGAGTTTCTTTCTGTCAAAGTAATCAAACCACAGGAGAGAAGTTCCCGAGGAACTCCACGCAGAGAAGGTCACTGGCGCTTGATCTCATCAAGCTGCTTGCTTTGTTATTAGAAAAGGCAGGTGAGAAAATGAGTAAATGACACCCTTAAGATTTTTAAGAATGTTGGAAAGTCGTTATTAGAGTTTGAGACCAGCAAATAGTACATCCTATTGATCAAGAAGACATGGGATATTGAGGAAAAAAATGTTGTTTTGTTCTCCTTCCCTTTCACTTAGACAAATTAAATTCTACCGTGTCATACCAAATTTTGTTGAGTATTGATTTTTTTTCAATCTTTGCTTGACATTTGAGGTGACTGAAAAGGTTCAATGTGTGATCCTGAAGAAAAAAAAAAAAAAAAAAAATATTAGAAAATGGAACNAAAAAAAAAAAAAAAAAGAATAGTAGAGCAGTGATGCTCTATGCGTTCTGTAACCTGCAATCCATCCAGAATATCCAAAAGATGACAAGCCAGGTGGAAATAAGTCATATTTCTTTTGCATTATTACGGAGTTTTCCTCAAGCCTGCTGCTGAACAGTCAGGGAGCGTATCACAACAACCAGTATCTTCATTACAAATGCAAAATGGCTTGTCCACCTGAAGTTATAAACAGCTTTTTCAAAAAATGTGATAGGAGCTCCCTCTACTGATATTTTTCAGCCTTCCAAGGTTTCTGGCTTGGGCAATGTAATACACCCAAATACATTTGGATTATATATACATCAAGTGTGCTCATTGTCTTTATTACGTAAAAGAACAGAGGTCATCATCATACAACACATCTAATATAGGACTATTGATTTATATAATCTATTACTGCATTCATATCACATACTTGGTATACTCTACTAGATTTAAGAAAGAAAAATCTCTGCTTTGATAAAATAATTCTAGAGGTTTGTCATATATTTTGAGACACATCCCTTTGGCAGGTCAGTGGAATCTCTGAATCTGGATTAACCTGGATCAGGGCTCCTAGCAAAATGGTGCCAGTTCTAAGAAGCTTTGTCAGAAGGTTGCTAAATAGCCGCCCTCTTCAGTTTATTAAAATTTGGACAACTTTCTAGCAGTTTCACTTTTGGAATCTTATAAAGATCAAAAAGCTAGTTAGGGTAGTCTACCATGCTTTTTAAGATATTTTTGAAAAACATGTTTAATGAAGGAGGATGAACCCATCTTTGTTCACCAGCTGTTACTCAGCTGGGTCGCATGTCCAGTCTTTGTTAGTTGAGCTCCATCCAGCAAACACCAGGGTTATACATCATGAGGGCTGTGCTGATTTGGACTGCAGGAGGTAACAAGTTATTTTTGCTTCCATTCCTCAGTAGAAGTTAAAGATAAGATTACACTATGAATAATGGTTGTCCTCTTAGGGAAGTCTGGTGTTTCACACAGAAATGATCATACAGCTTTCCTGTTCAATTACACCCCTGAAAACTTTTCATATATGGAGCCCTCCTAGAGCTTTTTAACCATCTTTGAAGCCACAAAAAATTCAAAATTGAACCCCCAAAAGGGCAAAGATGAAAAGAATACTAAAAATTATCAAATATTTTTGATTACATTATGCTATTTACATTACCAGAAGCTAGGTACAGGACTGTATTAATATAATTGTCTTAAGATAGCAAAAGTGTACCTAAGAATTAAATTTAAAATATGTCTCAGATGTTGTAAGATGTCGTTCACAGGCCGCATCAAGGTAAAACTGTTGACATTCTCTGAATACATACTGAATGAAAGAACATAAAATTGTTATCACAACTGCAAACACTGTAAAGTGCAAAAAGCATAGAAAAAGCTAAAGAATTGAACAGCACTATTCAGTCATGTTTTCAGGTCTTAACATTAAATATGACAGAACAGGGCTTTGAATGTCAGGTATTAATTACATACTAGTATTGGTCAAACAGCTGTTTACTACTCAAAGAATTAAGGGACTCACTGGACCACAGACTGTTCTTGATACCTGATCCACCGTTCGGTTGTAAAGGTGGAATTTTTTGCCCACTTCACCCTATCCAGATCTCACTACATTTGAAAAAAACATCTTGGTACAGAGAGAAGTAAAGATAAGTATAGGACAATGGGCAAACAAAGGATATTCACTCTAGAGATACACTGCGTTGCAACATCTAACAAATTGGTTTGGTTGTTACTCATTTTTTTGTCTTCCCAGCAATACATATTTCCTGAGACGTTTTCAAATTCCCTATGAACTATGTAAGGTATCACTAAAAAAAAAGACATCTCAATTAAGATAGTC
>VZTM01003398.1:1986-12102 GCA_013400555.1 Jacana jacana | reverse complement strand
AGGAAATGTGGGACCCTGAGCATAAGACATTATTTTCTAAACTGGTATTTTCTGTCCATAATGCTTATTCATTGTCTCATGGAACTGTTCTATGTACAAATGCAATGAGTTGAATGCTCTCCCCTGCTAACATGGTATTAAAGATGCTTTAAAATCTCTTGACATTATTTCAGCCTTAATAGATACCTTATAATTATTTCAATTTCCTAATGCTTTACCAACATAAAGATAATTTTCTTTCACTATGAGGTCTTCTTCCCTTCAGATCCCTACCAAAGCAATCCTGTACTCAATACATCATTAAGACTTTGCATGTGTAAAAAACCCTCACAAATAAACACTCCCCATCACTAAACCTACTGCCATTTCTAACGAGTGTCTCAAGAATCTTACTCTGTTATATTTTTATGGAACGTTGTAGAATATTTATTTTTACCAAGAATATCAGAAATGATGTCTGTGTTTGGGCATTTTTCTGGGCACATGCCAAGCTATCTTCAATTTCTATAAAAGCATATCATGATTGCCTGATTGTGCTCCATTAGAATGGAATTAACATAAACAATCTAGAGAAGCATCTCAAATCAGTATGTTTTTATACAATATTCTGATTTGGAGCTGTTACTAGCTAAGGAAAAACTACATGAAGATTAACATAACACCCTCTGTTAATATACAGATAAACACTTCCATGCTCTGACTGGGAACAGTCAGCTTAATGCTTTTTGTCTTGATGCATTCCTACATATCTGAGGGAATCCAAGAAAGCAACAAGGACTTAGCGCAGGGGAACATACTGTCCCCTGACTGAAGTCAGTGAAAATTAATCTGTTATCAGAGATTGGATTCAGACCTAGTACAGATTATAATTTCTTCTGAAACTGTATAGAATATTTCTTTAAAGGTGAAGTCATGTGATGTTTCAAGGAATCATGTTTTTGCAAGCTTTCAGTTTTATTGTTACTCTCATGCTAGTTGTGTATTTCATAGCTGGTTAGAATAAAAAAAAAAAAAAACACCAAACATTTTCCCTATCTCTTTTACTCATTCCAGTGCCACATATAGAGTGTATAAAGGCAATCTGATGAAGAGCCTCAAGCTCAGCACCACAACTAATCACATCAGACCATGCAGGAAGCCAGCCCACACCATAGCCTAACAGTCTGAAACAGAACACAACAAACTTTCTAGAGCATAACAAAGATGACCAAGAATCATACCCTGAGGGAAAAAAATAATTAGAAGATAGTAGAAATGCAAATATTTGTAAAAACAGGAACAACATTTCTGTAATTACTTAACTGATTTACTTGCCTCACATACTCATCTGCTCCCCTAAAGTCCCTACACCCATAATCTAGTGACCAGCAATAGACTCCAAACTTCTGCATAACTGTTACCTGACCTATGTGGTGCCTGATCCTCTTAGATTCTGCCTGTATGCAGGAGTGAAGCCTCTTACAGGGCGATGCTGAGCCAATGATCTAGACCAGTTCCTGAGCCACACCAAAAGCCTGGATATCCTGAAACTAAAGGGATTTTATCCAGAGACTTTCAATCCAACTGCAAAGACCACTACTGGAAGAAGGACTAAACCTAATCTTTGTTCAGTCTTTGATTCCCTGGTTCCCAAAATGATAGCAGCGCAAGACACACACTCATTAATGATTAAACTTGCATTGGGGCCATTGTGCTTGATAGCTCTTTTGAAGACAAAGAACCTCATCGCAAAAGCTCACCAGGAGTATCAAAACCAAAAGTGATCCCAGGGAACTGTCATATACTAGGAACTGGCAGAAATAGAATCCCTTCTTTGAAGTATCACAGTGTAACATCTGCCGTATCAATGCATGGCAAGAGCAATCATTTTTCAAAAAGACACTCAATAAAGAAGAGAGCACTAAGAGACAGAGTCACGTGAAGTATGAAGTGACAGACTTTAACTTCAGCACACTCCTGATTTGATGCAAACACATTTTCTGTTTCTGGCTGTCACCAGTTCTTGTGGGAACATGCTGGTGTTATAGATGCAGCACATAAAATCACATGCCTAGCCACAGCGACTAGAAAGATAACAAATCATCCGCATATCAGGAAAATTCATCAGCAACAGGAACACAGACACATTGTTCACATTCTGGTCAACTTGGCACTGAGTCACTGCCTGTGTGGTGAATGAGGGTGAAGATGAACAGCGTCAGAAATAAGTGGATTTGCCTCAACATGCAAAATATCAGTTGTACACCGTCAGTGAGGAGGAACAAGAATATGAGTCTGAAAATAAATTATTTATCAAGCCTAAGAAGGCTTGGTATACTCTATTAATCATGGTTCCAAATTACCAAATGGTTAATTTAGTCTTGTTTTGTTGTGTATGTAGCTCTGTTACTGGCTGAGTGGTTCTTTCTTTTAGGCCTGAAGGAGAGATTTTTCAAAAGAATACATTTCCATGTGCCTCAGAAACCAAACAGATACTAAAAAGGTTTTGGCAGATATGCTTGGCAGAAACTGATTAGGAAAAAATTGACCTGTGGTATTTTCAAAGTGCATTTGAACATACTGCTCAGCTGATAAAGTGAGATGTTTTTCTATATTTATATAATCATGGAAAAAAATCCTACAGAAATAGCATTTTGGGACAGTTTCAGACATAGATATGCTTGCCTCCTTCCTTCTTTGGAGGACACCTGCCTCCTGGTCTATCATAAAGGACCTTCCTTTAGGCTTTTTCTTCCTCCTCTATCAGACAGTTGTTTTAAATAGAGAATAAACACATTGCCCTTAAAAGTGACAAAATAACTATTGGTTTAAAAATGATTTCTACTTTATTTTTTACAGGAACAAATCAGCAAATCTGAGACAAATTTGGTAACTTTTCAGTATTGCCAAATAGATATCTTTTGCCAAATGAAAATAAGCTTCAGCTGAAAACTGAGCCCAGATCTAGTGTTTAAGTGCTCTGTTGGTTGAAGCTAGGAAGGTGTAAGGCTGAAGGCCACACACCAATAGGTAAGACTGGAGCTAAATAAGGAATCAGCTGCATCCTGGTTGTCTGAATGCATAGGCTTCCCTAAAACAATCCGTTCTGTGAAGTGCCTCTGCAGAGTGCAGTACTCAAAGGGGTCCAGTTGTCTTCAGTATATCCATTAGTGACCTGAGTGAAAGGATAGAGTGTATGCTCAGCAAGTTTGCTGATGATACAAAACTGGGAGGAGTGGCTGACACACCAGAAGGCTGTGTTGCGAGATGTGGACAGGCTGGAGTGTTTGGCAGAGAGGAACCTGATGAAATTCAACAAGGGCAAGTGTAGGGTGCTGCACCTGGGGAGGAATAGCCCCTTGTACAGGTTGTACAGGTTGGGGAGTGACCTGCTGGAGAGCAGCTCTGAGGAAAAAGACCTGGGAGTCTTGGTGGACAACAGGATGACTATGAGCCAGCAGTGTGCCCCTGTGGCCAAGAAGGCCAATGGCATCTTTGGGGTGCATCAAGGGAGGTTATCCTGCACCTCTTCTCTGCCCTGGTGAGGCCACATCTGGAGTACTGTGGCCAGTTCTGGGCTCCCTAGTTCAAGAAGGACAGGGAACTGATGGATACAGGGTATAGCAAAGGACTACAAAGACGATTAGGGGCTTAGAACATCTCTCTTACAAGGAAGGCTGAAGGACTTGGGTCATTTTAGTCTGGAGAAGACTGAGGGGGGATCTGATCAATGCCTATAAATACTTAAAGGGTGGATGTCAAAAGGAGGCCAGTCTTTTTTCAGTGGTGCCCAGCAACGGGATGAGAAGCAATGGGCAAAAACTTGAACATAGGAAGTTCCATCTAAGCATGAGGAGGAACTTCTTTACTTTGAGGGTGGCAGAGCACTGGAACAGGCTACCCAGAGAGGTGATGGAGTCTTTGGAGACATTCAAAACCTTCCTGGACACATACTGAAAACCTGGACACAGCAATCATCAAGATGGGGAGAAGGGAATGCCAGAAGACAGCAAGGTTGCCTGCAGCAAGGAAATGATGGCAAAAACTAGCACCCATACTCCCTTGTCAGTTTTTATCATGAACTCTTCAGTGAAATGCCTAATTCAGAGCTTAATTGCTGCTAAAGCAATTCGATTATAGATATATGTGACAAGAGCAGTATTGAGCACATACCAGTGACTCCCTAGGATGCCCAGGATGGTGGTGGTTTGTGCTCCAGGGGCCATGTGGTGCTCAATAAGGAAAGTTTCAGCATGGCTGGAGAACAGGAGCACATGTTGCTGCTCAGCTATAGCCATACACATTCACATATATAAATTTGATATTTAATGTCTTTATGGTTGATCTTGATAAGGATATAGAGAGTAGTACCAGTAAGTTTGCAGATGACACTGAATTAGGTGGGAGTGTTGATCCGCATGAGGACAGGGAAACTCTACAGAGGGACTTGGATAGATTGGATCAATGGGCCCATGTTAATGACATGAGCTTCAACAAGGCCAAGCGCCAGGTCCTGCACTTGAGCCACAACAACCCCAGGCATTGCCACAGGCTTGAGGAAGTGTGGTTGGAGAGCTGCCTGGCAGAAAAGGACCTGGGGTTTCTGGTGGACAAATGGCTGAACATGAGCCAGCAGTGTGCCCAGGTGGCCAAGAAGGCCAAGGGCATCCTGGCTTGTATAAGAAATAGTGTGACCAGCACAAGTAGGGAGGTGATGAGTGAGGGAGGTGTCACTAGGGAGGTGACTAGTGAGGCCACACCTTGAGTATTGTGTCCATTTCTGGGCACCTCAGCACAAGAGAGATATGGAGGTGCTGGAGCAAGTGCAGAGGAGGGCAAGGAAGCTGGTGAAGGGCCTGGGGCATAAAAGTTATGAGGATCAATTGAGGGAGCTGGGACTGTTTTGTTTGAGGAAGAGGAGGCTGAGGGGAGACCTCATTGCTCTCTACAACTACTTGAAAGGACCTTGTAGAGAGGATGGTGCTGGTCTGTTCTTGGAGTTAATTAGCAATAGAATGAGGGGAAGTGGCTTCAAGCTGCAGCAGGATAGGTTTAGGCTGGACATTAGGAAAGAAGTTTTCACCAAAAGAGTGCTCAGGCAGTGAAACAGGCCGCCCAGAGAGGCGGTTGAGTTGCCATCCCTGAATGTGTTTAAGAATTGATCAGATGTGGTGTTGAGGGATATGGTGTAGGGGAGAACTTTGTAGAGTAGGGCTGATGGTTGGACTCAATGATCCCAAGGATCTTTTTCAACCTGAATGATACTATGATACATCTATTTCACCAATGTGGCCAGCTAAGTAAGAAATTGAGCTATGTTGCTGATGTTATAAAGAAAGAAAAGCCAGGTGATATTCCATATTTTGAAACATCCAGGAGGCTTGGAGCTTTGGAGAGTGCACCAGATATGGTGCAAAATCAAAATAATCTAAAGTTTATTGTCTTGATTATACTTTTGCTTGTAATTTTGGATATATATGATAGTTATTTTTCATATCCTTCAAAAATGGGGTTGTAATGAGCTCTAAGGTGTTATGGTATGTTCTGGAAAGACAGTTCTCTGTTTATATGTTTGTCCTTGTCCACTACTCAAGATCTTCCAGTTGTAGCATTCAGTTCAAAATTAGAACAGCCAGTTATTGTTTTTATTATCTGCCCCTCAACTACCCAGATTAAAACAATATCATGTGCACAGTTGTAAGCTAAATCAAGATTTTACTACCTTTTAAATATCCAGCCTCCCTGTAATGTCACTCTATATTACTTTCTAATGGACTCATACCTTTAAAGCAGAAGTATGTCCCATTATAGAGTTTTGTTGGTCAATACTTCTAATGTGGTACTGTGAAGCAGGCATAAAACAAGTATTTAAACCTTGTTTATACTATTATACATTCATGACAGGTTAAACAAAATAATCACTGTTATCAAACTAGATGCTTGAATTTAGATAATGAAACCTCCATTTTAGTTACCTTAAAAAGCAGTGCTTCAAGGAACCGATCACCTTAATGAAATTAAGGGAGCAGAGTTTACTCTGCCCACAGAAATCTATGGCATTTCTAGAGAAGCTAATACAGGTGCACTAGCTTGGGGAAGACTGCTTGATTCAAAAAGACATCAGACAGCTTTTCCTATTAGAACAGCAGCCCCTAAGGCATTCAAAAAACACACCTCCTAAGTGGATGGACTGCAAGGCAGGGCCTCAGGGGACAAAGTCTGTCTCACTGTAACAGAAGATCAGGTTTGTGACCACCTGAGGAACCTGTACATAGAGAAATCTATGGGAACTGAGGAGATGTAGCCCAGAGTCCTGATGGAAGTGGCTGATGTAGGTGCCGAGCCATTCTCCATGATATTTGAAAAGTCATGGCAGTCAGGTGAAGTCCCCAGATGATGACTGGACTAAGGGAAACATTGCACTCATTTTTAAAAAAGGTAGAAAGGAGGACCCTGGTAACTACTTATCTGTCAGCCACACCTTTGATCATTAAACAGATCTTCCTAGAAGTTATGCTAACACATATGGAGGACCGGCAGGTGATCAGAGGCAGACAGCATTGATTGATGAAGGGTAAGTCTTGTCTGACTAGCCTTGTGGCCTTCTATGATGGAGTGACTTGGTCAGCGGACAAGGGAGGAGTTACGGATATTGTCTTCTAGACTTTTGTAAGACCTTTGATACAGTTTCCCATCACATCCTTCTTTCTAAATTGGAGAGATATGGATTTGATGGGTGGACTGTTCAGGTGATGAGGAATTGGTTTGATGGTCGCATCCAGAGGGTACTGATCAATGGCTCAATGTCCAGATGCAGATCTGTGACAAGTGGTGTCCCTTAACGGTCCATACTAGGATGAGTACTGTTCTTTGTATTCATCAATGACATAGACACTGGGATTGAGTGCACCTCCAGCAAGTTTGTGGATGACACCAAGCCAAGTGGTGCAGTTGAGACATCTAAGGGATGGAACAACATTCTTCTCTGTGCTCACGGCCCTGAAAGTTAACAGCATGCAAGGCTGTATCAAAAAAAGTGTGGCCAGCAGGTTGAGGGAGGTGATTCTGCCCCTCTACTCTGTTCTGGTTGGACACCACCTCGAGTGGTGTCCATCCAGTTCTAGAAACCTCAGCATAGGAAAGACATGGACCTGTTGGAGCTGGTCCAGAAGAGGGCCACAGTAATGATCAGAGGGCAGGATCACCTCTCCTATGAGGACAAGCTGAAAGAGGTGGGATTATTCAGCCTGGAGAAGAGAAGACTCTAGAGAGATCTTCTTGCAGGTGTTCAGTACTTAAGGAGGCCCTGTAGGAAAGATGAGGACAAACAGCTTAGTAGCGCCTGTTGAAATAGGACACGGGATAATGGCTTTAAACTGAAAGAGGGTAGATTTAGATTAGATATAAGGAATAATTTTTTGACAATAACGGTTGTAAAACACTGGAAGACCTTGTCCAGAAAGATGGGAGATGTTCTATCCCTAGAACATTCAAGGTTTGGTTGGATGGGGCTGTCTGATCTAGTTTACAGCGTTTCTCCTCATTGCAGGTGTATCGGACTAGATGACCTTTAAAGGTTCCTTCTAACCCGAACCATTCCATGATTCTATGATTCTATCTTAGGAGAGTAGCAATATGTCACACACAGCCTACTTTCCATCAACTGGGCAGAGGAACATACAGATAAGAAAGGGTATTTAGTGTGCTTCAGCCAAACCTGCAGTCTGGACAACTCTTTGCAAAACACTCAAGAGTTATTGCCTTTCTGCACCTTCTGAAACTGGTTTTCTAAAGTATAGCTGTCTCCTAGCTCTAAGGGCCAAAAATCTCAGCTGTACATACATCAGCGTGATCCAAGAGAGCTGTCAAAAAGAAAGTCTTTCTTGGTAGATATGTTTTCCAGACAGCAGCTGCAAGAGAGCATTGAGAAAAGTGTCCACCTCCATTGTACTTCTAGATGCATTCTTAAATGTCTTTGAGTGCAATAATAATATGCATAGTCTTAGGAGAGTGCTTCTTACTGCATCTGCAGTAGCATCAATCATTGTGAGAAAAGCTTGCAGCTTGGCAGTGGGTGTGAGGTGGACGCTGAAAATGTATAGCTTTATATGTGGAACAGTGTTTAGAGAATCATTTCCTTACACCAAGAAAGGTCTACATAAGTTTCAAACTCTGGTATCTGAAGGGAAAAGAGAAGTAATGTTAAAAAAAAAATAATACAAAATCCTTATGTTGANNAAAAAAAAAGAAAGAGGTGACACCCTTAAGCACCAGAGAATAGTTCAGAAGTCTAAGAAGCTTTTAGTATATGACACAGGGAGTGAAACCAAATGATATTTTGTACCATTTATGACAAACAGGCTACATAGAGAAGTAATTTCAGTAGAAAGTTAGAATATGTTCAATTGATCAGGTAAGGTGCAATATTAAAGAACAAATATTTTCGGATGAGTGCAGTATGAATTTTAAGTGATTACTTTGGACTGTGCAGTAAGAAGAATTTCGTTGATGTTTTTCCGTTTAATCTGTTATTTGCTTGGGCTGTGGTGCTTTGACAATTAGTTCTGGTTGTTTTTTCATAACTAGAATCATAAATCTCCTTAGAGAAAAACACAAACCAACCAACCAAACAATAAACCAAACAGTGCTAGTGAGCTGCTGACTCATCTCTCAGGATTTTACATTTTTTTAAGAGAACATGAAATTTTAATTGAGGTAAGAAAGAGAAATGAGACAGAATACAAATGATAAAGGAGAATAAGATTACACTTCTGTCATGCTTTTATATGGATATCAAATGCAGCCTGTGGGAAAGTAACAGAAGACTGGTGAAGAGAACTGTAAACATGCTCAAGTGATTCACATGTGGGGTGCTGGAAAACACATATATCATACTAATTGTTGTTTAGTCTTATGTGTTCAAGGAGTAAAACATTTGCACTTAGATAACAAAGGCCTGTGATGAACTCAGGGGTACCTTATTGAACATACCAGAGATTCCTGCCCTGCTGGTGAAGAAGATCAAAGCACAGCGAAAAACTTCACCTGCCTGAATCCTTGAAATGCAGGTGAGAACAGCAAGTCTGAGCTCTCACTCTCTCACTCCCTTGCTAACAAGGACTCTCTCGCTAATAAGAACTCTCTCTTGCTCTGTGGTGCCCGTGTTCCCTGCTTGCATGCTTTACTCAGGTGCTGCTTTGGAGATTTCCTGATCCATGAGGTATTGAGTTTCAGTTTGTTCTTTGCCTTTCATCCATGGTTTTGTGGTTGTTCCTATGTTCTGCCTGCATCTGCTCACACACAGTCCATGTCAATTCTGCTTTTGGGGCTTTTTTTCTGGTACATATTTGTTGTTCGATCCACAGTTCTGAGCAGTATGAAGCCAGGAACAGAACAACATTGAAACAGCTGACTCAGCTGCTACCTGATATCATGAATAGAAAGCCATTTCTTCCCCCTCCTGCCTCCAACTGCAAACAGACAGACTGGCTGCAAAGCTGTCTTCAGATTTTACTGTTGGTCATGAATAAATGAGTCTCCAGACCTGATCCTCACCTGGAATGAACTGCTCTAACCAGACTGAAGAACACTTGTTTTGCAGTCTGGACTTTTGTGTTTAGAAGTAAGGAAACATATATCCTCTTCCCAGAAGGAAAACACAGCAAATTAAGATGTAACGACAAAGCTGACTAAAATAATAGGTCTTGGAAAGCAGGAATTTTGCAGCCCCAAGACCACTAAAATTAAATTTCCTTTTGTTTTAAACAGGGTTGGATGGCATTCAAAGTTTTATGTCAAAATATTTTCAGTACTGAGCTCTATCACCTAGGCTCCTCTGGCAACTGCTTGTCTCTTTTTTTAGAGTCGATATCCTGTTCTGGAACTAAAAACTATTGGATACAGCCACACTTGTAGGCCACTGCCCAGCCACTTCCAATAAAACAAAGCATGGTCCCTTCCCTAGTGGTCCTAGGAACTGCACCAGTTTCTCCTCTGCTCCTTTATCTGTCGGTGCCAGTGGCAGTAATATGTCTCTAAGTGCACTAAGTTATGAGAAAATTAAGAAATGGGGGTGGGGATGAGGGGGGGAGGTTGTTTTTGTCAGGTATAAAAAGTCTGCTCTAGAAACATGTGTGC
>VZTM01003392.1:1190-14922 GCA_013400555.1 Jacana jacana | reverse complement strand
AAATGATTTTATGATTCTATGAAATCAAATAGACACTTAAGAATTTTAAAGTGTTACTCACATTAAAATGTGTTCACTTTCCTGACTATTACTTATGTTTTGTGACTTCCCTACTACAATGTAACTGATTCCCTAAAAGCTGCAACCTTGATTCTTACATGCTGTGGATGTGTAACTATGATGAATAACAATGGCAACAGATAAGAGACAGATTGATATATCTTTTGCTGCAAGTTGTGTATTTTAGAAAAGGACTACAGAACGAAAGGATTAGTGTGAAGGGGGGCCTGTACCTTACACCATTTTCAGAAAATTACCCTTTGTTACAAGAAAACCATCACTGTTGGATGTTGAAAATGTGAACACCTTATGAAAAAGTCTGTTTGGCTGATCTGTTTCTCTCACAGCTGTGTAAGTGCTCACCGCGTGCGAGTGTAGTTAGTTATCTGGTCTAACAACCTGATTAATTTTGTACTTCAGCACTATTAACTACCACGCTATACATGATTCACTGGAGAAAAAATGAATTTAATACTTCTGTTCAAATACAAAACCAAATGAATAATCCTTTGTTATATACCTTTTAAATGGATAAATTCTTAATGATGCTTAGAGTACATTAGGAAGGCACTCACTGAAACTATATAGCTAAGGGTAACGAGATATTTCCATTAGAAAGCCTAATTAATTGGGATTTAAAAATTAACTCTGATTTACAATGGACCATAAAACCATCCAGTCCAAAATTCTGTAATTTTTGTTAAACATCAAATTAAAGAAACACTATCAATAAATTATCCCTTGTTATTTCACACTGTTTTCAACATTGGCAGCTGTAGTTTTAAAACAGAATTTTAAAAAAATTGTCAGGGCTCAAAACTCATCCTGGGGTGTATTTATCTTGGCATTTTAACACACAAATAATTGTGAAGATAGGCAAGAGAAAAGAAAATGGGAATATACAAAAAGTTTACAAAAGGCATACAAAAATATTTTTTTATGATATACCCATCATTATAATTTTTTGCACTGTATCATACGATCTCTTATGATACAGTGCAAAAAGGTCCCATTAAAGGAAGCACTGATTTCTGCTGTTAGAAGTCTACTCAATTTCCATAGCAAAAACACTCACTAAAATTTTACCACAATAAATGAGATCAAGCCTCAAAGAAGAATTTATTTTTTTTTCCAAAATTTCACATTCTATAATTAAGGAGGAAATTTCATCCCGGTAAATGAGAAGCATTATAATTTAAGAAAGCAAAAAACCCTAAAACTGTCTCAGAAGTTGCCAACTTAAAATACAGAAGCTGGCAAACATTTGGCCATGTCACAGGAATGGCTCAGAACTGCTGTTCCCTGTGTACGTTGCAGATAAGCTATTTTTCCACTGCACAGAATTTTCAGAGTATGAGTCAAGCAGACAGAATAAAAAAATATTTTACAGAAAATTTCTATATCACAATCAACTGAGGTCTTATTTTAGAGAGGTATTTTTCAAGTCACTTCTAAAAGCAGTTGCTAAATTTCCTGATGTTCCAACAAAAGTATACATAGTACAAGTAAGTCTGAGTAAAATAAAGACTCTAATTTTTTTAATACATTATGAAAGGCTTTCTACCCACCCCTATGGGCCAAAAAAGAGTCCAAATTAAATCCTCTGCATTTGAAATAAATGGCTACGAGCAAAATAATCTTTAAGAGCAAGGGTGTACTCATACTTCCCTTCTAAATTTGTGGTCAGAAGCAAAACAGAGATTGACAGATTGAGGGAAGAAGCTGCCCTTGCCATACTTTTCTCAACAACCACCCCACAGTACCAGGGGCCACTTTGGCTAGTATCTAGGTGAGCAGTGGCTTTTCTGAATAAACCCACTCCACAACAGCACAACTCCCAGCATGCATTAGAGTAAACAAACCCCTTTAGAGGGGAGTCAAAGAAAGTCATTCCTGAGCATTTTGAAAGCAAACCGTCAAACTGAGAGCACAACAGAAGAAACAGTACGTTTAAAAATACCCCACAACCAAGAAAGAAACAAACAAAAAATCCCCCCAAACCAAAACCCACAACCCTGGAAATAAAAATGTGTAAACAATGGTTTACGCTTAATATAAATTACTTCTTCTTCCACCCCCAGCGTGGATATGTTGTCAGTGCCTATAGCCTACCCATATACCTTATGAAGGGCCCAACCAGACTGCAGAAGCAGTAGTCAAGGACTCCTGTTGAACTTGAGTATAAGCATGTTTTCTCATTTCCCATTCTGTTTCTCACCTCATTTCCTGTCTCACTTTTCCTTTGTATGTCTGTCTTACAAAAAAATACTCGCCACTCTCATTACAGTATTATCATGATATTAATAGAGCACCAACCAGAGTTGCCATTTTCAATCACTTGCAAAGTGAGGATGACAAACTGGGTGGATTTCCATTGCCTTACGCTTGGAAAGCTCTTTTTCCACAATTGCATAAAAACCTTTCTGTCGATTATCTGAAAAACAGTAATTAAAAAGTATAGAATCTGATCTTATAACATACTCTTCATGAATGTAACAAGTAAACTGTATCTAGTTTGTGGACTATATTTCTGATTCTTCACTCTATCAGTAATTTACTTCCTGACACAAAGAAATATGTGATTATTTATCATCCAATACCTTGTATTCTCAGGCACATTACTCCAGTTATAAAGAACTCACCAGAAATATCCTTTCAAGTTGATCTTGAATGTCTTTCATTCCTGGAAAAGCAGCAACCCCTTGAATCATTTCTACAAAGATACAACCCACTCCCCTATAGAGGAAAAAAAAAAAAGTATGCAATATTAGAAAGATTTCATATAGATTAACTGGCCAGCAGAAATGCTTTAGTATCCATAGTATTTAGTATTTAAATAGTATTTATTTATTAAAATCAATATGAGGCTGAAGGACAAGCACGTAAAACCAACATATACATATCAACATTTCTCACGTGTTTGAAGGCAAGTGTAGAGTTAGCAGGAATATGGATGGGAGCTGTTGAGACTGGTGAAGGCACAGCAGCTGCTCTCTGTTTGTACGAGTGCTGCCTGAGCAGCATACCCATGCTCTCAAATAAGTCCTGGAGATGTGGGAATGGCAATGAGAGAGCACTGTTGGGAGAAGCTGAATGTGGACAAGGATGTGGTATGGAGGCACACTAGAAAGGCAAGGCATGGGAGAAGAATCTAGAAAAAAAAATAAAGGGTAAAAAGGAAAAGGGCATATGGCCGCTCAGTTACTGAACTAAGCTACTGCTCAATTGCAGGTGACTACTGGAATGGGCTTGGCCATTCTTCCAGCACAAAAGAAGGAACCCTGAAGCCCATACCACTGGGGGGCTGCTCACCCTACTCCCCAGAAGCTCTGGCTGAGAGGCGCTTGATGGGCTGGAGCAGCCGTGGGCTCTCTCCTCTCCCTGTCACAACAGCCACTTCATTACAGCTCCCGTCCCTTTTCTCTCACAAAAGATACTTCACATGAGTCCCCCTCATCCCACTCAGTAAAGCCACTGGCAGAAGTACTGGGAAATCAGGGAGGAAAAAGTATCTGAGACATACTAACTAGAGCACAAAGAATGGATTCTAAGAAGTTGAGAAAAGTTTCTGTGACCCTAACTCGAATTTCAGATAACCTGTGGCCTTCCGGTATATGAAAGGCAAAACATTACAAACTTGGATGAAGAAGTGAGAGCTGGATGAAGAAGAGAGCTCAAGAGTTCCTATCAATAGGATGCAGAATTTGATTATATATTTTAACTTGCTAAATGACATTTTTCCACATACCTTTTTCTACAACTTCTGTATGCAACTACTATTGTATGCTGTATAACTATGTCTGTGTAAGTAACCACACACCAAAAATGTCCACTCCAAACAAATGCCAAATCAATAATCTAAAATACATATCAAAATGAACCAAGAATTTGTAAAACTAACTATGGTATCAGCTCTCCATGAAACTAAGTTATATTTCTGTGTCAGAAAATCCCAGCAATAACCTCCAATTTAACTTTACTTTTAGAAGTAAACTCCTTGGAATACAGCAATTACATACTTTCTCATTGTTTATGTATCATGTTGAGGCATTCAGAAAGTAGTATTTAATTTTAGGGATATGTGAGCATATATTGATGAGGAAGTGATTCTAGAATAAAACAACTTAAGAAAGACAAATTGCATATTTCTATTAAGGTCGGGGCTGAATATTTACAGATACTGCTTAACTAAGGTTATCATCAGACAACTCATGCTTCACTCATTGCTGAAGGCTTTGACCACTACTCATTAATAAAATAAATTTATGTTCCAGGACATTGAGAGTTGATAGTCAAATAGTCTTGAGGAATAAAATTAAACATTCATCACTATGTTCTTATTCTACATCCCAAAGCACAGATATAATAAGCAAGACTTTCCTTAGGCATTGAAAAGTGGGGGAAAACTTTGGAAAGCACAGGTCTGGTCAAATTTTAGAATAACTCAGATGTTTGTAAAAGAGAGGTTAAAATTTATTTTCCATATGCTTCTGCTGGTTACCAAATGAAGTAAACTGATTAAATTGCCATTCATCATTTAGTCTGGTTAGTGCTTCATTAGGCACTGACAGGCATAATATATCTTAGCCAAGTACTTACAAACAGCATAAGGAGCTCAGGCAAGGAACAATTGAAGATTTCAGCCAGAAACCACTTAATCAGGATAAGAAATAAAACTATTTCATTTAGACTAAAAAAAACCAAACAGGATTAGAATTCTATTCTTGCAACTAGAAAGCAGGCATTTGATTAAACAGTGTATGCTTTGAGGGCATGTACTGCTATCTGCAGAGAAACTTCAGCTAGGTCTTTGAACAGAAATGTAAAGGCAGTAAGATTTTGCCAAGTTTTATATTGTTTCACATAATCTATAAGAACTGCAAATAGCACTACTGAAGAAAAATCTCCTGCTTGGAAAGAATAATCCTATTACGAGTCTTGGGCTCTTCTGAAACATAGTACTCCATTTAGTCACAAGCTGAAATAAGAGTGAAAGATTACTAAATAAACAACTAATACAAAAATCAAAATATCATTAAAGTCATTCAGAAGGGAAACATAAAAAAACCTTCAAGGTTTGAGCTGAAGGACAGCTGCTCCCTTCAGCCCACTTGAAAATTAAGCTTACGCTTGATGTCAAAGGTTATTGTGTCCAGCACACTGACCAGTAAGTCCATAGAAAGAGAAGAGTAAATACGAATAAATGAATATTTTAAAAAAANGGAATCAACTGCCCAGGGAGGTGGTAAACACACATCCCTGACTGTGTTTAAGAGTAGATTAGATGTGGTGTTTGAGGGATATGGTGTAGGGGAGAACTTGTAGAGTACGGCTGATGGTTGGACTTGATGAGTCCCTTGAAGGTCTCTTCCAACCTATATGATTCTAAGGCCTTGAAATTTAGTTATGTTTTTGCAGACCTCACAAACTATTACACAGCTTAGGGAGATTTTTGAGCAAAGAAAAAAATATTTTCATGCCAGAAGAACTAGTTTGTAAGAAAAATTAAGAGAATGATGTCATTCTTGGCTACAAGAAAACACAAGGGCCATGGAGAATGTGATGACTCTGTATTTAAAGAACTGATTTAGGGGTTTAACGGTTCCCAGAACTGTAGGTAGATTCAAGATAGTATAACTAGAAATAGCAGAATACCTTTAGGAAACAAAAAATTTAGTGTGAGTGAGAAATACACTTAATTGTGCTATACCCCAGCCTCCCAATGGACTTGAAGTTCCACCATTATATTTCTGCAAAACTACACAAGGTGAAACACTTAAGAATATTCTTCAGGGCACGGACTTGCATTAACAGAAGGGTGGGTAAGACAATCTCACAGATGACTCCTATGTCTCGTTCCTATGATATAAAGATTACTTCTTAAAATATGACACAGCACAAATTAACTTGGCTTTAATGTGTTTACATCTCCAAGAATATGTTATTTATGTATAATTTGTGCAAACTCAGCATACAATGCCATCTTCAGGCAGCACTTGAGAAAAAAAATTGTGACAAAAGAATATTAGCCTAACATATTTCAGTGTATTTGATTCAGATATTACTCCTCCCCTAATAGGACTTCTGCTTCTGATTAAATAATCCAAATGCTACTTCATTCAGGGATCTTTGCAATAGAACAACAGAGGATAACCTTGCAAAGTAAGGTTATTATGCTGAAATGGGTGGGTTACCTTCTGATGACAAAAAGTGTGACTAAACTTATTGATGTATTGATGAGGCCATACGTGGCCATACCATCTAATACTGTTCTGCTTAATTTCCCGGGACTCTGGCTGTCACCATGCAGCATTATACACAGTCAGAGTTAATACCACAGCTGAATATGTTACTCTTGCATTTAAATTGACATAGTAAATAAGCCTGTAAAAATGAAGTTGGATTCCTCAGGAAAATGCCTTTTTTTTTCCCCCACAGTTTTTAAATTCAAGAGGGTATTCCTTCAAAATTAACTTCCTTACTAGTAAGTTTGTTCTATTTTTTTGGTTTAAGAATTCTCATTCCTGTCCCTGTGTAACAAAGATCCTTATTGTCACAAGAGGAATCTGCAGCCTGTACTTGTATACTGAAGGAAAAAAACAAAACAAAACAAAACAAAAAAGCCCCAAACATTAAAACTTTGGTGAAGCACGAGGTATAACCTATAGAAGATTTTTAGGTTTGTTTCCTTCAGTTAATATTTGATTTTTCTTGATGGATCCATAAAAGAGACTACAGACACACTCTGAAATGAGTTATTTCCAAATCAAGTTTTAGATTATACTTAAATCATGGTTATTGATGCCTATAAGTTTGCTATATATGTTTAAAACTGTTGGGGTTTCTGCCCCATCCGATCTACTTTCTAGCAGGCTCAGTGCAGGTGATAATATTCAGCGTTTTCTTCACAGTGAAGACCTATGATGGATCTTCACATAAAGTTTCTATTTATTTGGTCATAAAGCTAGTTTTCAGCAGCATTTGTGCAGGATTTGTCTTCAGAGGGTGAAGACATTTTATGAAAACAAGTAATTGTTTTCAACAATCCTCCTTGTGACATTTCTGAAATTCAGAGGAACAGTAAAGTTTTCATTGAAGTCTCCAAAACTATCTGCAGTTTGTACTGCTAAATATATCAGAATTTAAAGAAACCAAACAAAACACCATCCCCTCCCACCGTAACTACTTGGTTATTTATGTATTTGTCAACAAGACGTAATACTGGAAGCTATTCCATAAAATCCACTAATAATATGCAACACATTGGAAGGGCACAGAGATTTTTATTTTGTCTGATTTATCCAGAAAAAAAGTCACATTCCTATCTGATCCTGCTTATGAACAGAATTACAAAAATGTATTTTGGGGAGAAAGGAATGAAAAGCAAAGGACTTTTGCCTCCTTAATTGACAAAAATCCAATTAAATTTTACAGTGCCAGAATATACGCAGATGTTGAACTTGATTGGAATTTGTCTTTCATGAACACCCCGCTTTGATATGTGAAAAGTAATGTGCAATGGGAGATACAGTCTGACCAAAGAGCAACAAGGCAAACAGATTACAGATTGGAATTCTCACATGAGAAGCAATGATTCCCCTTCCATCATGAACAAAAAACAACATTAAAATTTCTGCAGAAAGCAGATGCAATGAATGAAAAATAGCTTACATGAAAGAATAATAGTTCAAAGTATTTCTTTACAGTCAGTCTTGGAGCAATTGTAATTACAAATGAACAGTGCTCATATTCTTGCCTGTTACCAAACTACCTAGAAATAAAAGCTGCATCCCAACCCTCTGTATTTCCGTATTAAGAAATACTATATTAATGAACAATTAAAATGTACATCATCCCTTTTTGCAAGAATCTATTAGATGCACCTGTTCTGTAAAAGCAGGATGCCAGGAAAAGCTCAAGAAAATAATCTTCAAACTTAGGAAACATTTTGCCACAAAATATCTTCCTGATGAACATTTTCTTCTTGGTTTTCTTTTCTGGATCCAGATACCTTTACAAGATTCTTTCCTCACACATGTGAAACATATTTGTGGCAGTGGAAAAGTGATAATAAATCTGATGTTCCAAATTAGTGAAGATAGTTTTTAAACAGGAACCTTCCAATAAGTACAGAGCAAGACCATTTCCTCACCCATAGCGTTTCTATGAATTCAACCCTATGAGAATTTTCCTATTAAAAAAAATTCAGCTGATAAAACTTTTGAAGAACTCACTCACAATGACAGAAGTTCAACTAACAATACCTTGATAGTTATCACAATATCCTCACCTTAATATACTAATCCTACAGATTAGCATTTTTTCGGAGAGGAAGTCATGAAGAACATCAAGGGCAAAAGAACTAATTTACCCTTTGCTGTTTTCTCTGTTGGGCCCCAAGCAATATTTCCTGAGACACCTGCTCTCAGATTTCTTTCACTGCAAACTGTTTACAGCAGATACAGGATAAAGACACCTTTGTAACATCCCCTGCATAAAAACATAAATCGGTGCACCTGTGTATAAATATCTTAATTACTGTTATAGGTATTCATTGGTCAAGTATTCATGAAAGCACGCGTTGAAATACAGTGAGCACTCAAATCTGTACTCAGAGCAGGCTATGTGTGGAAAGTCATGTGCTCCTGAATAATACCATTTATTCTTCTAACAATAGGATAGAGAGAAAAACTCCACATGAAGAGCTTTCCATAAATCAAGATCAGAACTAAAATCATGTATATCAACCCAGATGATATAAAGTTAAGTGATTTTTTTCTGCAGCACTAAATGTAGCTGATGTTAATAAAAATTAATTTAAAATATATCATAACCTATAACTTCTTAGGTTACTTGAACTGTGAATAAGAGTCTATTTTTTAAAGGAAGACAACAGGTTATGCGAAAAATTGCCAGCTGTTAGCAAACACAGTTTAAAGTCAGCTGCACTTCAAAATATATGTATCCCTTGTGAATTCCTGATGTAAGCAACCAGATGTAGCAGTACATGCATTACCAAAATCAAAAATTATTTAATAACCTGTTTAATTTTTTAGTTTAAAAATACTATATTCTTTTTGTGAGGAACAAATACAACAGGTTCATTTTGGTATTTTTTTCCCTATTTTTCTGTATTACTTATATATGGGTTTCAGTAATTCATCAGCCCTTTACGTATTGAAGCTTATTTTCATTTCATTGACTTACAAAGGACTGTAAAATTCAAGGATTAGGACAAGTCACACCAGAGTCAATGCAAAAACAAAACCATTTTCCTGGCTAGTAGTAAGTCCTAATCAAGAGCTGGGGAGGGGGGGGAGAACATATATCAAATGTTAACACAACTTTTTGATGCAGTCTTGAGTAGTGTAATACATTTACACAATGCCACTTTATCAAATCAGTAGTAAATCACAAAGCCCACCACACTGATTTTGATCACCAGCCCAACACCACTATTGCATGGACACCTGTATTATTAGTATTATTTTATTACCAGTGGCTGTTTAAAAAAATGCAGGAGAATGTAAAACTGCATGTGGATCATTAGCTTTCAGTTACAATCCTAATGCCCTATTACTAGCCCAATGTGTAAAAATAGCCCGCAGCCCATGCCACCTGCTTCCAAGCCACTATCCAGTGGTTAACATTTGAACTCCTTTTTCAGGCAGCTGGTCTTCTACTCAGTAGGAGACCTAGTTTCCATTCCTTGGGAACCACCATGAAATGTCATTTATCACAGCTATAGCAAAGGCCCTCTGTCTTTTTTTTTCCTACATTGAAGAAACAGCTGTGCTTTCTACCTCTACATTATTTAAATATTTAGTGAAGTGCCTGCCTAGCTTTGCGATCATGTAAATCATCAATAAGGACAGACCACACTATCTGCCATAAGGACAAAATGCCAGTAATTGCATAAAAAAGCTAATGCTACAAACACTTTTGACAGTAAATTAACAAACTACCATGGAATCTGATGGTAGGTAGGTTTCTCCACATTCCCCTTTTTCCCACCCTGGGAAGTCACAAAGTGTATTTATGTAATTATAGCCCAGCTATGTACAACCATTGTATAAATAAAGCATCAAGCCTGCTTGTGCCCCAGCAGAGCACTGTTAGATGTGTCAAAGAAGCATAAGTGACCTTAACATGCAAATAAACCTCTCACAACCAAACTGGAAGCACTGTCTTACACTAACCAGCAAAGTGGAAAAGTGAAAACCTGAACCTCTTCTGTCACATGTGATATATTTGCTGTAATCTAATTTCTGGTGTGGCAGTAGCTGAGCCTCTACATAAGTTCCTGCCATGTGAAAAAAAAATTTATCACGAGGGCTTTTTCCTAAGCTTTACATTGATCTTCAGTTTCTGCAGTGCAACAAAAATTTTTAAGTGCTATAAATTTAATAAATTTTTCACTTGAAAAAGAACATCAAGAAGATGATAAAAGAGGACATAATTTATTATCATTAAAGATGTAACTATTGTGTTCTTCCTCAATACTCTTGCATCATTATAAAAGTCCTGACAAAACCATGACCTGGATTGCTGAAGTGGCATTTTGAGTCCTTCCTAGATCTTCCCTATTGTTCATGTAATTTGAATATAAACATATGATTACGAAGGGAATGCTCAGTCTGCAATTATAATGGATTTTAAATGCTTCTATTAGCTGCATGGCTTAATTGATCTCTATCACAGTAACACCAGAGAGTTAGACTACACCTTTTAATAGCTATTTTACTAAAATAATTATTGGGAGGAGCACTAAATTGTATGGGCTTAGGAGGTATTAAACTTTTTTCTTTGTGGAAAAAGTTTCAGTGAGAATCAAAAATGTTTTTAAATCTTTTGTTCAGTTAAAAAAAGCTAACAACAATAAATCCCCTCAATTTCAAAGTGCAATAATATTTTAAATTGGTAAATGTTAAAAAAAAAAATTTAAATGTCTCTTTTGACTAAAAAAGCATTTTAAGATTTTTCGAGCAGTTTGCTTTATGAAAGCGGTTTCCACATACTCTCTAATTCTCTTTGTACTTCACAAATAGAGACACGCATGTACACATCTACAGAAAGATGTGGGACCCTCAAGAACTGGCCACATGTAGACTGAAATATAAGAACATGAGCAGAAAGAACTATTTATATCTCCCAGCTATTTCCACCCTCTGATGCAGTTGTCCTTCCTCACTCCAAGCAAGTTGAGCTTCTTACTGAGAATATCAGAAGTGTATCTGGGAAAAAGAGGTGACTGCAAAACGTCAGGAACAGATGGGATGCAGAGATTGCATACAGTCTGTGATGACACCAGGTTGAACTTGATCTTGGGAGCATGGACAGTTTTAGGACAGATGAAAAGCAGAGATGCAGGGGAAAATTATTTTAGATATGAGGCGGAGAATGGTTTGAAGAAAAGGAGACAGATGATACAGAATCATAGGATACCAGGTTGGAAGGGACTTCAAGGACCACCTGGTCCAACCTTTCTTGGCAAAAGCCTAGATAAGATGGCCCAGCAGCACGTCAAGCCGAATCGTAAAGGCGTCCAAGGATGCGGAATCCACCACTTCCCTGGGGACATTATTTCAATAGCTGAATACTCTCATTGTGAAATTTTTTATCTTGGGTCCCTTATAACATGGTAATATCTGATGGTGTCATCAAAAATGAGCAAGGTGCTGTCTTTGTACACATCAAACTGCCCTTTGAAACCTGCAGGTCTAAATAAAACCTGAAGGTTTGAAAAAAAACTCTTCAGTGATGTGTCACACATTGATTTACTGCTAGCAACTATAGTAGATGAACAACTGAGGCTGCATCCTCACATCCAGAGAATCCTGATTTTGTCCATGCTACATGATAGCATACCTTCTGCAAAACAAGTACCGTATCATATCAAAGTACCACATTAAGACTACAAAAGTCAAGGAACAACTCAGTTTCTTACAAAGCACCAATTGCTCTTCTAGTGGTTTGTCAATAGCAAGTACCATCTGCCAGCTGGTAGGAGGGATGGTAGGAGGGGTGGCAGGAGGGGATTCCGTTCAAGAGACACTGAGCCACACAAATTACTGAACACAAGTTTTTTAATTTGTACTACTATCTTGCTACATATTTGTTTTACATGTTAAAAAAAAATCAGAGCTAAAGCACCTACATAGATTCTTCTTTAAAGATTCTATACTTACCACATGTCAAGGCAGGTGGAATATTCTGTTGATCCCAAAAGGACATCTGGAGGCCTGTACCATAGGGTTACCACTTCATTAGAATATGTATGGCTGGGAACTGATTTAGCTCTTGCAAGACCTGTGGTGTAAATACAAATAAATTAATGCAAACAAAACAAAGACATTGTTTGCTGTATAGTTTACAATCCCTAAATTGGTTTCCAGTTGGGCACATACACTACTTTGAAAACTAAATGGCCAAACCGAAAGTAGGAGTGAATAACCGTGGGAAATACCCACCCTGGCTAAAATTTGGCAGAGGAAAATTTGGCACACTCCTACTGTTCCATCAGTTGCTCCCCCTGTGCATAACTGAAAGGACCTGAATTAAGCTAACACTTCACAGGAGCTGCTTTCCCTCAGGGAGGAAGTAAATTTTGCTTTTCTGAATAAGGCTCTGCATAAAGACATGTAATTATGAACATTTTCACTTGAAAACTCAAAGTTAATGTAAACATCTCTCACTGCACTTAAGACATGATAAAATAACCTCAACTTTCAGGTATATTTACAGTTTTAAAAGAATGGTATCAAAATTTATATATATGAGAAACAATAACAAGGTATTGCATTTCTAGTTTTGATGTTCCAGATGCAAATAGGTGACAGTTACTAGGGTTTTCTTTTTTCTCATATATCCTTCTGCAAGAACATTTACTACATATTTTATATTCTTTTTACACATCCAAATATGCTTACTCATGCAAAATTTATTTAACCGCATCTTTCAACTGAAAGAAAACTGAAGGGTAGGATTAATTCGCACAGCATGCTCAATCACTTTCTCTAAGGGTTTCCTATCTGTTTCCATGGCTACACTACTGGAAGAACAACAGTCCCCTTTTAAAAAGACAGAGCTTATGGTGGATCATCAAAACTTCAAACCTTAATGGCTATGTGCATAATAGCCACAAGGACAGAGATCACCAGGTGAGCACCCAATATTTACATATTGCAGCTTGAGCACTTCTTTGCCTGGGAAGGTGAAGGTAGGACCTACTGACAAGCAGTGAGCTCCCCTCCAGTTCCTGTGTGTTCCAGAAGGTCAGTATGTGTCCTGCTGTTGCAGCCTTATATTGAAAGCAAGAAGCCAGGCATAAGGCCACTTATCTGAAGTTAGGTCATGTTCAGACCCCACTACTTGTGTGTAATTATGGGAAGAACAGACACTGCTTAATGTTCACCAGGCACTTACATCTATGGCCATTATTTATCCAAAGCGAAAGAAGATACTGCAAGGCTTGCACAACAGCACCTACCTGCACTGTGACACTTTCTTCTAATTGTTTCATTAAACAACAGCTCAGGATACCCCGTGGTGCCCTGTACTTAAAATACAGAGTGAATGATCTATGCCTATGTATGTATATGGCTTTAACACACAAAACTTTCTGCTCCCTCTGAATGTGAAGGGGAAAAAAAAAAAAAGTAATAAGGTATTT
>VZTM01003390.1:391482-437485 GCA_013400555.1 Jacana jacana | reverse complement strand
TCCGTTCTTCTGGTTTGGAAATTAGACTGCCAGGCTGCAGAATTAACAAGACTAAGACTCTAATTCCACATACAGCTGAGTCAATTGACAGCTCTGCACAGGGAAAGTCTCAACTCCCCTCAATCGCTCCTTCCTCATGCTGGCACACATATGAGCCTGGTGAGTTCTTTCAGTTCTGTAATCTGTCAGAAAACTATTCGTATTTTAAAAGATATAAAAATTGTCTTGCCAGATTAGCTGGTTGACATGGCACAGTCATGGATGCAGTGATGAACACAGGAGAGTAACAGTGAGGGAGGAGGATTTGTGACCACCACCAGTTAAATTGGCTTAAAGTACCACAGGAGTGCCAGCTGAGAGGCTTTTTACATCTTCAAAAATAATTTTTGACTCCTTTGATACCAGTGTAAAACCTCAGCCTCATTGTCCACAACTAATTTGTAGCCTGGGAAAAAGGATTAAGATAGCATTTTAATTTTTTACTTCGTAGCATCGGCTTTTGTATTTTCTAAGTAAACTTGTCTGAACATGTTTCCTCTGAAATTATTGTCTGTAAATTTTCTGTCTGATTGACTCCCATTCCATTCTCTGTTTTTTAAAGGATCAGCTTTCTGAACTCAATCACGTGTAGATACGTGACAGCTTATTTTTACACATTCTGGAAACAAAATTTCATTCATTTTTCCATTTATTTGAATCACTTCAGAATTGCCCTAGATTTTCAGGCCTTTTAGACCTTTGTTGTCTGTATTTGCCTTGTTTTACGGAAAAGGACTTCATTTGTCTGTTCCTATTGGTGATGAGTGAATGAAGATTCTTCAGTTACAAAATTTGTATTCCTCTTTAGGTTTCCTTCTTAACTTTTCAGCCACGTCTTGTAACCAGGAGCTTTAATTGTACCTATTCTGGTTTGGGGTTTGGTTTTGCTTTTTTTTCTATGTATAATTTTTACATGCATTAAAGGAGGTTTTTAGTGCAACATAATACTTATATTATCCAGAAAGTTAGAGAACGTGTGAATTTAGGTATTCATTTGAAATATTCATGAGATTCCAGAGTTCAGGAGATTAAGAGGGACTAAGGTGATTTATCCTGTTACAGAAAATGTATTTTAAGCTGCTTTTGCTTATGGGTGTGCAGCTTGTCTACTGAAACGTGAAATTATAATTCTACAGTCTCTGAGAGACAGTTTAATTGTTCATATTTCAAATATGTAAATGGAAAGAGTAGGTTTCTCCTAATGACTGGATTAGAACAATAAGTGTTTAGAGAACCAGAGTGTCTGCACAACATTTAAACGGATGTATACAGGAAGATGTGAAAAAAACCCTTAGAATGAAATCTAGAAATGGAAAAATGACAGTTTTACTTGTATAATAAAGACTCCAGGATCTCCTAGACCTGGGCTACTGATAGATGTCCCTGCCCGTGGCAGGGCAGTTGGAATTCGATCCCTTCCAACCTGAACTATTCTATGGTTCTGAAAACAGGTATCAATATGCAGTTGACAATATAATATGGAGTGGGAATGATGCTCGTTGTGCTGATAATGAATGTGTAGGAAGAAAGTAAGCTTCCACTTGGAACAGTTTGGTGTTATTAGGGTGGGTTTATTTTTTTTTTAACACTAACATTGCTTGTTCTTGCATTTGGCATTTAAGGTTCATTGTAAGGCTAGAAGGGAGAGCTTATGTACAAATATTGTAGGATTATCCTATCAAGAACTGCTTCCAGAGAATGATGTGTGTTGATCCAGGGTGGCTCAGTGACTGTGGTTTGTTTCAGCCACAGTTCAGGTACTCAGCTGCTTAGAAAATGAAAAACAAAAGCCATTAAATAAAGTTCTGATGTAATATCTGATCCAGAGTCTGTAGCAAGCTGTTCAGATACAACCTTATAAAATATGCAAAGATTAGCAACAAACAGAAGCACAGTATTCTTTATTATTTCTGTCCCAGTATAGCCTTTAATTTGCAGTGAAATTTGATCAAATTTATACTCTTGAGTCCTGTTAAATGGTTACTTAAGTGTAGTGCCTGTGTTTCTGCTGAGGAGGCAGATTTTTAAATTAGTCTGTAGAAAAGCAGGGAAGGATGGTGAAATGAATTATTTAAGACAGGCCTGATACCTACTTCTTTCATTCTAGGACAGAAACTTAGACTTAAAGACTTTAATTGTTCTATCGTGTAGGTTCATTTAATAATTATATAGAAAACTAATGCTAATTAGGTAGTTCTGGTAACATAGCATTTTATGAAAGAAGAAATGAAAAAATTCTGGTCAGTAATCTCTTGGAGGCCTTTCCAATAGGTTAACCACTTCTTTATTTTGGCAAGTCTCTTGCTGATATTCAGATACTCACTCCATGATCCCAGTCCCTTCTGGATAGATGACTACATCATGTTTGTTATACTGAGTCATGTGAACTGTCATTACATATAAATGCTTGTGGAAGATACAGTTCTGAAATATAGCCCTGTGCAAAAATGGTAGATTCTGTTATTTATGCAGGGCAGCTGAATGGTCTTGGGCAGGGATGCCAGAAAGTGGGTTTTTATGGAAACGGTTGTTTTGGATGTATTGGGGCTTTTTTTGTTGTTGTTTTGGGCTTTGGTTGTGGAGGTTCTTTAATTAAACAACAGCTTCAGGAAAGGTTTTCAAAGTGTGTTTTATATATAAATGGCTGAAACACATAATTCTTGGGCAAATTGGTACATAATGGAAAGGTATTTTTAGTGCAATTGAGTAACCTTTTTCAGAATGTCAGTGTTTTTTTTTTCTTAAAGTGCTAGTATTACCTTCAAAACTAAATTATTTTAACTGTTAATGTCTCCAAATTTTCATAGTAAGGATTTATAATTGGCCCTTAAAACATGCAGCAGTATAAAATTTCATATACAGAGTTGAGTATCATAAAAAAACTTCTTTTGTGTTACTACATTATGAAAAAGAGGTGGTTCTTATTTGTCAAAATCTGGATGTTAAATACTGACCTTTAAGTATGTGATAAATTCCAAAACCAGAGGTGAATATCCTGAAATAAGTAGCTGGTTTAATTTTCTTTAACACAACCAATGTGTCTTACTCCAGCTTCCAAGTTCCAATTTTTTTTTCCAAGAACTATAATGAATAATTAAAACCCCCCACTTGTGTATGTTTGAATTAATCTGGATGGTTACACTGGAAAATCATGTGACTGCCTTAGGAAAAGAAAAAAAAAGGTCGAATTATTATCACTTCTGCTATTCTGGAGTAGTTAGAAGAAACCAAAGTATGTTGCATGATTTTTAATGGTTTCCTAAGAATCCCCTGATCTTTTATAAGTGAAGTTGCTAAGATTAAAGGAATTGATAACAAAATGAAAATCTGATGCTCATATATTTACTTTTCTGTAATACTTTAAAATGCTAGAAGCCTTTTGGCTAAATAGGGCTTATAGGGCTTAGCCCTTATAGGGATTTTAAAATTATTTTTAATGCTAAAATTCTGTTATGTAGAAATAAAATAACGATGCAGACTGAAACTTTCATGCCTTCCCTTGGCTCTTATATGACAGCATGAATAAATGTTCAGAGATACCTGGAGTCCAAGCTGCCTTTTTTCACTTTATCATAAAGTGTTTGTGTTATAGGTGATGCTCTTGCCTGATGGACAACCAACAGTACATACATACGGTTGCTCCTCTGCAGCACACGCTCCTAATAGCAGCCCTTAGCATCGAGAATTGTTCCCCCCTTTAATTCTTGGGGCAGGAAGCATTTCTTGCCTCTGAGATAGCCACTGGTTACAGCTCGACTTGTGAAGAGGGAAATGTGGTTCGTTGGTCAGGTGGGCCCAGTGGTGCAGCTCCCTGGGGAAGAGGCGCTCCTCAAAGGCCCTTTGTACCAGCCTCCGCCAGGCAGAGCCGAGTTCTCCCTCCTGTTATTGGGAAATAAGGGTTGGCTGGTCTCTAAAAGCTGAAAAGAAAGCTCAATAAATAGCAAAGAAAGCTTTCTCCCTAGCAACACACTGCCTTGAGCAGCTTGAGCCTTCAAACGGGAGGTCATATGATTGACATATTTGTCCCCTAAAGAGAGTGCACACAATTCGTTTTTTCACTTCTCTGTGTTTTTAAGCTGTGTGAAAGCGGGTTTTAGCCGGCCGTAGGAGAGCGCAGACCAGCCAGTTGGAATACTACCACCCCCTCCTTCTGGACTTCATCAGTTCTGAGAGTTCAAGAGGAACAGGAGAGGTGTCTGTGGTGTTTATGGAAGACTTAACTTTGATTTTGAAACAGTAATACTTATGTTAGGGTACCAGGGAAATGCACACGAGACATGTATGTGATACTATATTCAATAGAGCTTTGAGTTGTTTAGGTATTTGTAAGCAGTTGGAAGTAGTTGTGAGCTTCTAGTACTTATTTACTTTTTAGCAGCTGTTGAGAATTACTGAAAGTATACACTGGCTGCCTAAGTCCTTTTAAACTTTCAATGTTGTGTGTCCTTAGTTGGACTAGAAGTTTAAAACTTTCATCACTTGAATTTCTGGGCATCTTACATAAAAAAAGATCTAGCCTTATACAGAGTTCAAAATTAAACAGTCATTAGAGGATTCTACCTAAGGGGTTGTGTTTGTGTAGAAAAAGACAGTATCTACAAAACTGCCATTGCACTTCCTGTTATCTTGAAAATAATTTATGCAAACATTGTACAAAAGGGAGCATAGGTGAAATGCGGAACCACTTCTTCTAATTACATTGAGCTGTCATGATTCTTGTTGAAAATGAGTCTATGTCAGTGTGACAGCCTAAAAAGCAATTGGAAGACCACTGCTCCCTGAATACTAACATTTTGTAATTGGATAAGCCTGAACATTCATGGTTCTACTCTGTATTGTAATACATGAATTTATTTTAATTAGTCAGTATTACCTTTTCATGACATCTCAAGCTGAAGATAAAAATGTCTTAAAAGTTACTACAGCAGCTTGAGTTCCTCTGTGGTAGCCTGCAGCACTGAGTTAAGTGTTTAATGGAACACTTAAGAGCAAGTACAGTTGAAAGGTGTGTACCAATTCACAGCAACAATCTTTGTACTCCTTGTCACCTGCAGTTGATTTTCTTCTGTTGCTCTAAAGAGACAGACTTGCTATGTTCTGTCTAGGTTACTAAATTTGCTATGAAATGTCATTTTTCTTACATTTCTTATATTTTTTTTCTGGGTAGCAACAAATTAAAAACATAATGGACATGCTTTCCATATGAAAAAATGGGGTCATACTTTAGTGCCATTTTATGGCACTAAAAGGCTTTGTTTATGTACTAAAATGTTAGCATAGCTGGAAACAAAATTAGCTGGCGTTGGGAGTCTCTAGAGTTTGAACAAAATACTAGTTTTGAAAACCCTTAATGGGGTTTGTACCTTCCCTGCTCCAATACCCAAGGTCTTTGCACTTAAGAGACATTAACAACCACTCAGAGTATATAAACTCAAACTTTTAGTAGAAACATTGTTGGATGACAGAGGAAAAATAAATGTTACAGGTCAGGCCAGCCTTATCTACAAGTATCTGAACTAATCATTCCATTGTCTTATTTCTAACCACTGCCTCTGATTTGTACCTGTAAGAACAACTACGTTTATGGTTAAGTAGCTGTGTAGCATGGATCGGTTAAATTATTTTTATAATTTACTTAAAACTCAGTGTGGGATTAAAGCATTTGGCCTGATCAAGCTGGAGTGTGTCAGTGCAGTCTCAAAGTGTTTTGGCACTGTTCAGTCTGTTTGAAAGGCGACAGCTGGAATAAAAGAGCTGTATAATATAGATCACATTTGATTTCTGCTCTGTTCAGACTCCTAGGGTGTTCATAGTAGTCGGGATGTTGCTGGTAGAGCGACGTGCAGGAAATGTGTACCAGAGGCTTGCCTCGTAGTATCTCATTAAGTATGCTCATGTTTTAACTCCTTTCAGAATTAGGCTAGCCAGTCAGGAGGAATTTTGAATGTCTAGCATTCCAAAATTAGAAATTCTAAAAATGGTAGCTCTGAACTGTGCTTGCATGCTGCTAAAAATAGATCTGCTGCTTTAGATTGCTTTACTGATAGCTATTTCATTTAAATTGTAATACAAATGTTAGCAAAAGTCTATGCTAACATATAAATATTGAAATATTTCAGTATACTTCTGCCTCACTGAAAACATTTTTGAAGGCAGTGCATAAATGTTTTTTTCTTTCAGGCTTTTTGGGGTTTTGGTGTATGTATATATCATGGAAGATGCATTCCTGTTCTGTAGCTTTATGAATTGCTGAAGCTGTTCCATGTGGTGTGTATTCTTCTCACTGATCTCATTAACTTCATTAAAGGGTTGAGGTGCAAAGGAAAGTGGAATGGTCATTAAAACAAATAAATAAGTCTAAGCAAAAAGCAAATTCTGGAATTAAGTATTGATGTGTCTAGTAATACTGACCCAAGGGACCTTATTTTCTTGAAAGCCCCAAACCCTTGTGATTTAAATACAAGCCCATCATTAGGAAAAAGTTTTTCACAGAAAGAGTGGTCAGTCAGTGGAATCAGCTGCCCAGGGAGGTGGTGGAGTCGCCATCCCTGACTGTGTTTAAGAGTAGATTAGATGTGGTGTTGAGGGATGTGGTGTTGAGGGATATGGTGTAGGGGAGAACTTGTAGAGTAGGGCTGATGTTTGGACTTGATGATCCCAAGGGCTTTTTCTAACCTCTATGATTCTATGTGTGTCCTAAAGGAATGTTGGGACAGACGTAAAAATTAGTTAAGTCGAATGCTACTGGTGGTTTCCCAAACACCCCTTACCTACCCACCCACCCAGATATTGACAGCTAGTGCTCAGAAGGGTGTGTGGTGAAGCAAACCTGAGAGTTCCACTGGTGCTGTATTTGAGTCTGGTTTATAAAATGCTCTTTTCTGTACCTTATCTGTATTTTGTTCTTGCACAAATGGAAAGTGGGGGAGGGAGGGCATAAGGACTCCCAAAAATATTACTGGTAAGCCAAGTATCATGATTAAACAGGAATACGTCAGATAAGGTGATGGGAAGTGTAAAAAGATATGCTGCCTTTTCCCCCATGTGAATCTTTAACATTATGACCAATGAATTTGTCAAGTCAAACAGCACAGTCGTCTTTGCATATCATTTGAACTGAGAGCTTGCTTTGAAGAAGATAAGCAGACTGTGTTGCCCAGAAGAAATAATGATGCTAATTTATCTTTGCCTGTCCTCATAGGCATAGTGCTGGGCGTCAGTATTGAAAAGGAAATAGAGAAATAACTGAGCTATAGCTTGCCACCTCTTCAATGCTACAGTATTCTTGATGGCATACAGGGCTCTAAAACATATGTCGGGTCTTAAAGTAGTGCTTTATTTTACTGTTTCAAAAATGTTTGGAAAAGTTTGCTCTGATACAAGAATAGCTGCCAAATTATGGCTGAAAAGAGCTCTTTGGCAAATTCTTCTCAGCATGAACAAAGTGATGTTGTAGGCTTTCTGCTCTATCACCATCCAGAAGTGTATCATCAAGAATGAGAAAGTCTAAGTTAAGTTTACCAAGAATTTCTAACTACCAATATTTACATTCTGGGCATGGGAAACTTGGAAGTCTTTGTCAATTTTTTTGAGGGAAAGGGATGATGGGATGTCTTCCTTAACACTAAGAGAGCAGCTTGCTAGAAGTAAAAGTTAGCCTTTACAAAAACGAAATCTTGCAGTAGATAATTGATCAATAGTTTAGGTGCTGCCATTCAGATTCTTTTTTTCAGATTCTCTTTTGTGTTTTACATCCGATTACCTGTCATCTTGGTGAGGATTTAATTGCTATAGGTTTTTCAGTCTTTGAGCAACTTAGATAGAAAAAAAGAACTTTTGAAACATAAAGTAGATTTTAAGAGCGTATACCTTCACGTCAAGGACTCCTGTGAGGTTTTACAATATATATTGATGTCTGAAGTCTGTTTTATATTTTAATACGTGTATGTCTAGGAATTTGTAGTACATTGTTTGTGAGGTTTTTTTGTTTATAGATTATGAATGGAAGGTTTTTATCCCTGAATGGAGACATTCATGTGTAAAGGCTGTTTGACTGGCGCATGGTATGTTAGGAATACTTACTGATCTACAAGTGAATTGCAGTGGAACATTTTTCTTTGTCAGGGAGATAAAAGCATTCCAGAGCCCCAAGGGTCCAGCGAGTGTCACAGCTCGCAAGCCTCCAAGCCGCAGCTGTGTGGCTGTATAGCAGCTGGGGACTGTAGGAAGGCAGGGGGACAGACCCCCGAGGGGCAGCAGCGCCTCCTGGTTAAGAACGATAAGATCAGTAACAGTAAAATATTTCAGTGGTGCCATTGGGTTTTACCAAATTCGTATTAAATTAATACATTGCAAGTGGCTTTTACTATGCAGAGGTGCAGTTTAAAGAGTAACATAAATCTTTGTATTTAATGTGTGTATTTCTGAGATAGGATGATAGAAAAGTTAGGTTTCTTGTATGTGGTGATTCTAAGTGACATTATTGTAGTGTGCTTCCGCAACTGCCACGTTCTCTGCCCTTCTGTTCGGAGTGTGTGTAAAATAATGTAGCGCCTTACCTGTGTACTAAGAGCTGTAATGTGCTATTGGCAAAATCCTCTGCCTTAAGTAAATGTGGAGAAAAGTATATGGACTTGGACAACATGTGGTGGCCGGAGGAGGTCTCTCCAAGGGTAGAGGGAAAGGTTGCCAAGCTGCTGTGGAGTATTGCTGTTTAACCAGAGGTGATGTGGGGCAGGCAGGAAGACAGACTGTATGAGAAGTTGCTGAGGTGGTTGTAAGGTAAGTGCCACTCTTTGGTGTTCTTCTGTTGCTGAGACTTCCAGCTTATTCTTTCCCTGAGCTTGGTGGGACAGGCCTGTTGGAGAGATGATCAAGAATGATTTTTGTCCTCTGTATTTGCAGTTGATTTATCCATCAAAATGATCACCATCATCTCTTCTTCCTACTTGCTGTTCCTGCTCTGATCCTGAAAGGAGAGTCCTGAAACAGCTTATAAAGGACTGTTCCTTTAACCAAAGCCAGACTTGGTTGCATTTGGTGCAAGATTAATCTGACAGCAGCCTTTCCTAGGGTTGGGCTCAGTTCAGTTCATGAGAATTCAGCTGAAGTGTGGGGACATGTGACAGCATTGCAAAAATGTCATCGAAACTGCATGACATTTGGAAGCTAGACTGTCAATGAACATGAGCTTAATAGGCATATCTACAGTATTATAAATGCAGAAAAAAAGTATACTTGTTACATTTTCCAAAGTAGTTGCTTTAAAAGGAAATTCAGCATTATATGGGGAACGTAGGTCCGTTTGTACGGAAATGCTGAAAGCCTTCCCTGCCAGTGTTGGTAATAATGAGGATCTGGGTACGTTCTGAGACATGGCCAGGTAAGAAGACTGTGAGGCTCAAGGAGTTCTGTCAGGATAAGGTATCCCTGCTATGCCATGGGTTAGCCGGCTGGTTTGTGAATTAACTCATCTGCTGTCACCTTCCACACAGGTCAGTTTGGGTCCAACAGCAGTATGGCAGGGCACTATGGGCAGAGACTGACTTCACTGGATGCTAGCTCATGGATCTCTGCTCTGTAGTAAACATTGCTGCTTGATGCTTCTTTTAAGATAGTGTCTTTCTTTCTCTACTGTAATCTATTATGGGCTTCTCAGAGTTGACTGTAGGTAAACTCTTAACAGTCTGCTTGTCACCTCTGAAGTCCGTTGTTAACTTCCGAAGTCTTCATTGGCATAGCAGAGTGAATGCCCCTCTCTTGGAGTCTGTATGCCTGCCTGCCTGCCACCTTCATAGCAGATCTACCTAGCGTGTATGTTTTGTGTATAAATAAGAAGTTAGATTGTATGGTACTCTTAAGGGCACACTGTACGTGTATGAGAATCTGAGGCATTTAAGTGCCTAATAATAATTTCAGAAGCATTAGTTAAAAGAATTCTCTGAGGATCTTGGGGTTTCTGAGGTTGAAGTATAGCTTGGACATTGATGAAAAGAAGTCATTAAAAAAATTAAATGGAGTGCTTTATCTGAGCTCCCTGTTTCATGACATGAAACAAGCTTTTACTAATAGCAGTTTATTACATAACTGCATTCCTCCTTTTTTTTTTTTAACAGACAGTATTGCCCGATGTAGGAGACAGAATTGGGGTTTTAGCTGGGCATCAGTATGGCCAGCGCTGTGTATTTCATTTGAAATTGTTTTATTTTGGGAAGTGTTTCCCCAGAGACTGCGTGTAGGTGGCACTTGCAGTTGTTACTAGCATTTCAAACCTTGTGACTATTAATCCTACTCCGATAAAGATTAGAAAACAAGTTACTTAAAGTGATAGTGATCACCAGCATGTGGTCTCCTTCAGGTCATCTTTTATTGCCATCCCAAGTGGAGCGGAGCTACTGCGAGGAGCATTGGCTGTGTGCTCACAGAACGGTAGCTGCTGTTTGCTCTGCACAGTTGGCTTTGTCAGGATTTACTGCTTGCGTCTCTTCAGTATTTGTATTCAGTAAGCAGTTGCCAGTGCTTACATTTAAAGAATTATGTTTCAAGATACCGCTTAAGGTTTTTTTTTCTTAATCTGCATGTTATTTTGTACATGAGAAATACAAGGAAAGCACTGGAGATTTAAGAGGATGAGAGGTTTGAGTCAATCACTTGAGCTTCAACTTAGTAATGCAAATCTGGCTTTCAGTGACCTTATTGATGTTTGCTCAAAGTAGCTTCCTCTTGGTACAAATGACTGAGCTTTGTTGTAGCTATTGTACAGGTAATGTACTGTCCCTTTAGAGATTGCCTTTGTATCCCTGATGCAACCTCTCTTTGCTTTAACAGAGAGTGCCTGCAGAAATGCCTGGAGCTAAGATAGATTGCATCGGTGTGCCTCATTTGATCATCTGTCAGCAAGGAAGAGAGAGGATAGGGCAGGCAAAAACATGCGCCCATTCCTCTTTCCCAGCTCTTGGAAATTTGAGGGCTTGGCTATTGTTCACCAACAGGGCAGAGCACTTGGTACCAGGGAATGAAGGATGTGACAGCGTATTTGAAAGGGGCCTGACCGCTGGGTGGCAAGAGGCTGTTGGGAGTTTAGGGTGTGAGGGGTGGCAGGATTTTGAGCAGTACTAGTAGGGTGGTGCAAATAGCGCTGAGCACCCATGTCTTAAGGAGATAGTATTGTACAATAAACAGTGCCATCTTCTGGGAGGAGTCGGAACATTGTCCTTGTGGTGAGCATTAAAGGTGTTCTTGAAGCGAGGTGGGGGGGTGGTGGTGGTTTGCATTGTTGTGTTTTTCTTTCTATCTAATGCTTTCGAAAACCAAAATAGCAGAAATTAAAAGACAGCATTAATGTTTAGTAAAGTTCACATCTGACATCTGTGAATTACCACTGATACAATCTTAAAAGTTTTAAACTATGCTTTGGAGACTGTTTAACAGTTTATCAGCTGCTGAGCAGAAGTACTCCAGAGGCGTAAATCTCTAAAAGCAAAAGTTAAGGACTTGGTCTGCTTTATTTGCTGAAGGACATGATTATTTTTGTAAAGCCTAGGTAATTGCAGCATCCTTTCTCGTAGGAAGCATAGTGACATATAAAAAAATGTAAGAACAATTGCTTTATCCGTTATTGCATTAAAGTTGTTACAACTCCTTCTTTTGGGGATGTCAGAAGGAAAAACTGTTTTCTGCCTTAAAATTACTATCCTATAAATAGTTACATTTGGGAAATATTCACTGCAGTGCAAAATCTGGGATTAGAGTTTCTAAAATTATCCTAGCAAGTGGAATGTAAGATTCAGCATTTACTGAGACTCATTAATGGTGTCAGATCAATCACCTGAACTCTTACTTGAAGGAAGTGAGCAATTTTAGTAACATTAATGGAACTATATGGGGGATGTAGCTGACATTGTGAGGAGGTTTTTTCGTTACACGCTTTCAAATAAATAAATAAATAAATGAAGGAAGGCAAGCAAAAAGCCAGTAGCAAAGTATAACCATTATGGGGAGAGGGGAAAAGAGGAATCAATGTGTTAAAAACCTTTATTGCTGAAATAAATTGGATACGTTATATCCAGAATGACAAGAATTTTTGAGCTCTGGGTAGGCAGATTTGGAATTGTTGTATCATGACTGTCTACATAATTTATCAGCAAAGGTGCAATACAATAATTTTTGAGTGAGTTTTAAGTCTATTCTGAGTGTCATATTAAGCATGCTATAATCAGTACGTTTTGTATTTCAGAGGGCCTCATTTTTAATGACTATGGAATTTGAGGGTTTTGGATAGTACAGTACTTAACTGTACAATTAATTTGTAGGTAAAATGGTAATTGAATGTGTATTTACTTTTTCAATTTTAACATTAGCTCAGTCTGTCACACAGTATTTAATATATAAAGCAAATGTCTAACTTTCAATACATTGTGAATTTTAACAACAACGTGAACTGTTACTTTGTGTAATCTTTATGTTTATGCAAGTTGTCAGTATTACAATTAGGACTTTCATTTCTGACATCTGAAAGTAATTTAGTGTTGACTCCTCTTACTAAGTTGTTTTTAAGTTGTTGATAAAAATCAGATGTAAAGTTTTCATTGCAAGGGGTGCTGGTCCTTGAGCTTACCTCATACTAAGTAATATATTTGCTTAGATACAATTTAAAAAGGTCTTCTGTCTTGTAATTTAGTAAGTCACTTCTTTGTAGTTTGGGAGTTAAAGTACGTATAACAATATTTTGCTGCAAAATAGCTTGAAAAAAATATGTCCCTGTGCATTCAGAACAGTGCATGCAGATAATCCTGTGAACTCTCAAGTAGTTTGAGAGGATGTTTCACTGCTGCAGTGCTGTAATGAACACAACGTTATTTAATAGATTTTATTTTTTTATTATCGGTGGTGATTGTTATTCTTTGTGGCTTTTAATTCCTTTTTTGGTAATCACACTCTTGGAAGTCCTACTTCAAGCCATCTGTAGGAGTTTCAGGATATAGGACAGGCAAACAACTCTCTGAAATCAGACTAAGATCTTCAGAGTGGATGGTGCAGTACGTTAATAGCTAATTTTCCATTAACTTGGAAAATGTTGTTCCAAATATCTGGAAGACATTGTGTGAATAGACAAGATAAACATATAAGGAATGGTGCTTAGCAAAGGGAGAATGCAATGCATCTGACATTCAAGTTGCCCTCTTTTCCATGCAACTGAGAATTTCAGCAGTGTCATTCAATACAAGCTTAACATTAAAGTACACGCTGACCATCTCTCTTGGGTTTCCTATATCATAACCTTGTTGTCTTGTTGATAGCACGTAGAACAAACAAATGGTAGTGTTTCTAGAAAGACAGATCAGAAAACGTCGGGTCTTACAGCTAATATTGTACTAATACTAATTAGAAATATTTTTCTTAGTAACTGAAAAAAGTGAGGGTTTTTACTGAGTACAGTACAGTATTTATGCGAGCTGCAGGATACCAATGGAGTAGATAACTTGAGGGAAGTCAGTTATATTGAAGCAAAACCCAGAACAATGTATGTTTTGTAGATAGTAGTTATCTCCCTATCACAATACATCTCTGCATGTCAGAATTAAGAATTCTGCCTTACAGCAGTTGATGTCCTGCTTGGAAAGCTACTTAATGTTTGTTGTTCATTATTTTTATTTGTCTTCCCCCTCCATCCTGAAGCAGTCAGTATCAACTTCAGTGGAACAAATTAAAATAAATTGGAAGCTGTTAAAAATCTGTGGTGTTTGCTCTTTTTCGAGCCCAATAATAAATTTTTTTAGAAGATCCCATTTAAAACTTGAGAAAAAATTTCCTAATCGATTTCTACCAATCACAACTTACACTTAACCCTGTTTTTATCATCTATGGTGTGAGCCTTTTTCAAAACTCTTCTAAAATATTCATCAACATCACCTAATGATAGACAACAGGCAATTTGCACTTAATTTTAAGGAAAAGTTAACAAAGCTTACTGCTTTTGTGCCTAATGGTAAACAGGTATTTTGTTTGGTTAAAACTTGAAGTCGTTTTATTCTATGTCCCTTAGATCTTGTGCACTAGTGAATCAATAAGCCTGACTCTCTTCTCATCTTTTCACACGCAGGCAGAAGGAGAAGACAGCCTTAAAAAGATGCAGCTGATGGAGCTTGCAATTCTGAATGGCACCTACAGAGATGCCAACATCAAATCACGTAAGCACGTCATAAGCTCGCGGGTCAATGCCACAGTAATATTTGCAGGTTTTGATTCCTAAAGCTACTTTTTGAGAAATGTACCCTACAACTGTGTTGGAGGGAAGTAAGAAACCAATAGAACAGCTGGTAGCCNGGGGTGTTTGGATTTCTCCCCAGGAGGCCCTCCGTTTTTAAACAGTGTCTGGGTTGAAATATTTACAATTACATAGTTGAAGAAAATTCAACCCATAAACTGTGTTTTCCTATTTTGCAGTCATTCTTTCCTTAGTACGTATAAAGGACAATGGATTCCTTTTCAATTCTATTCTTAGAGATTTAATTTGAAAACATTACCAATGTTCAGAATACTGTGAAAACATTTTTCTGTATGATATTCCTTTCTTTCATCTTGCTTGCATGTGTCCCCCCAATGTTATGTTTTTCCAACAATTCATCAACTGATTTCACAGCTGAGTTCACAGGGATCAGTGATGTAATGAGCCATTTTTATTATTTCTTCCATTACATTTGTGTGAGAATGCTTTTGCAAATGCATGTACGCACAGGTTTACACTTGAAAATTAATTACATACACCTACTAATGAGAGCATACAGCTATTATGTGTGATACAAATTATTTTCTCTAGTTGAAAGTCTTATTCTCCTCCTGAAAATGTAGTTGCTGATACTGCTCCAAAGTAAGGGGGTTTTGTAGCAGTCATACAGATGTCAAATGTAAGCACAGTTAAATCAGTCTTTTCACTAAGGCCCTACTGATATTTGCAAATTTGTTTCTCCACACAGTCACCGTTTCAATGGTGACTGTGTTTCAAGGTTGGAATGCAGTTAGGTCAGTTGGAGAGTGCTTACACCAGTGCAATTATTCTGATTTGAAAAGAGACATAAGCAAGGGCTTTTACCACTACAATGGTAGTAGTAAATCTTTCCATTCTAACGAACACAGTAATATTTAAAGCTAGATCAGTTTTAAATATATTTTAGTCTCTAAATTATTGCATATAAGTGTTGCATAGGAACATTTATATTACAGCAATTTATTTGTCTGGGCTATTCCCATTGGTCTGTTGTATCAATGTAAGTGGGGGGATAGGGTTTTTTTGATTTTTTGATTAGAGATTTCCACACTAATACTCACTTTTTGATATTAAGACAGTTGCACTGATTGTGTTTTGATTTTACGGAAAACTTGAAGATGTAGAAGCCATGCTCATTTATTTCCCTTTAAGAAAGGGAAGGGAAATGAAAGTGTTTGAGGGTTTGGGTTTTTTAATTATACACTAATTCTGAGCAACTTTGTTTAAAAAATAAAAATAATTGAAAAAAAAACGCAACAGCCTCAAATGTGAAAAAATTTCCCCCATTTCTCCTTTCAGACCACCTGTAAGTTAACTAAATAATTGTAGATCAACAGTAACGCTCAGAAATATGTAATAATCTAACCCTCTAAGACTGCCTGTTACCAGCTGATGCCTTAGTGCTTAAGAAGTTGCTCCTCTTGTGTGCCAACAGGCTTCAAATAACACTCAATGAAATGTGCTAGCGCTCTTAAAAAAAAAAATCACCTTTTTCCTTTAGCCTAAGCAAGACCCTAGTGAGCTTCCAATACCAAGGAAGTATTTTATTTTGGGGAATTTGATACCACTCTTGAGTCTGTTTCGTTCACACTAGAGTAGGAGAGGAGATGCGTTGTGTTTCTAGGTCATTTTTAACTTCACTAATCCTGGGAGCTGGAGTTGCGTATATGTTTAAACCTGGTTTTAGGATGTATGGAAACTGTAGACGCATACAGCAGCTCTGCATAACTGAGTATCTGTGGACTCTATGGTTGCACTAAAGTTTGTACTCTGTATTTGATTATGACAGTATTTTCCTTGTATCTCCTGCATGCATCTCAGTCTCATGCAGTCTTGATAGCATAAATGAAGAAATTTGGTGTAAATGGAGCTTTTGTGCTGTGTAACCTGTTTGAGAAATCTACCTCACTGTTTTACAATGGCTTTTTTATTTTGCATGTTCATACTTAATCACACTGGAAAATGGAAAGCTGTTTGCATTTGAATGGTGTGCTTTGGCACTGTGTGATCAGCGCATGTACTAATGATTTCCTTTTATTTTTCTTCTTTCCTACTTTTCCCCTTTTTTCCCATTCTTTCCACGTTTTGTACTGCTATCTCCATACTTTCCTCTGAATTTCTTTGCTTACTGTAGCAGCCCTTGCCTTTTCTCTTGCAGCAACAGCCCAGGCTCCAAGGATTATTACTGGGCCTGCGCCTGTTCTCCCACCAGCTGCCCTGCGTACTCCTACGCCAGCTGGCCCTACCATAATGCCTTTGATCAGACAAATACAAACCGCTGTCATGCCAAACGGAACTCCTCATCCCACCGCTGCAATAGTTCCACCTGGACCCGAAGCTGGTTTAATTTACACACCATATGAATACCCCTACACGCTGGCACCAGCTACATCAATCCTTGAGTATCCTATTGAACCTAGTGGTGTATTAGGTAAGAGCTTTGTACGGGGATGACTGCAGACTGTGTCTCTTACGTTTTTGTTGTCTTTGCAAGGTACAAGTCATGGGGCTCAAAGAAAAGAATTCAGGGCAATGATCTTATCTCAGGTATATCAAAACTGCTTAGGAATGCTGCTCAAATGGTGTAGCTCTAAAACATTTTAAAGATGTTTGGCATTTATGACATGTGTTTAGTATATTAAGATCACTGAAAATGGAGTTTTAATGTTTGTATGGCACTAGATGGTGGATACATAAGCAAGGGGAGAAAAAGACAAATAGAAGTTGACATCTATTGTATGTCATTTGGGCTCCCATAAATACCAGATTTGTTTGTGCTCACTTCAGCAGCAATTAATTTCCAGCAATTTTTGGAAGAGAGAACTTCCTATTTTGCTATACCATTTTAGTAAAAAACTGAAGAGAATAGAAAGGTCTTTTTCTCAGTTTATTGGGGGTTGTGCTGCTTTATTTTGTAAACAACTGGTAAATATCTCCTCCGTGTCAGAAAGCTGTAAATCATTTTGTAAGCAGAAAATAATTTCAGTGAATTAATATAAAGCAAGCTAAGTTCTGACCAAAGGATGATACAATTAGCAACTTTACCGTTGGCTTCTTTTATATACATTGGTTTGAAATGTCCACCGTTCCTAATATTTCAGACCATTTACTTGCTGTATGAGGCATGAATGATAAAGCAACCATGACAATTCAGTTAACTGGTCAACAAGCAGTTCCAGTCGTTTCTTCCTTCCCCACCCTCTACAGAATCTCAACAATTTTTTCTCTTCAGCTTGTTCTGAATTGCATATGACCTTGGTGCTGTATAGTGTTGATTTTATAGGACTTTGATCTTAGTTTGTTCAGTTGCAGTTATTGATTTACACAAATTCTAAACATCTCTCATGAACACTGGACAATAAGGTTCAAAGTCAATATTTTGTTGAAAGTATTGCAAAAAATCAGTGTTTCGCTTACATGACAAATACTTGTTCCCTGTGTGTGTGTATGTTCCCACGTTTCCCAAGTGAATAACGAGAGGACCAGAGGAAATGGTCTGAAGTTGCAGCAGGGGAGGTTTAGACTGGATATTAGGAAGAATCAGTTTACTGAGAGGGTGGTCAGGCACTGGAACGGCCTGCCCAGGGAGGTGGTGGAGTCACCACCCCTGGCGGTATTTAAGAACCGTGTAGATGTGGCACTTCACCGCATGCTCTAGTGGCCGAGATTGTAGGGAGTGGGTTGTGTTTTTGTGTATGGTTGGACTTGGTGATCTCAGAGGTCCTTTCCAAGCGTGACAATTCTGTGAATCTGTTTGTTCTGTTTTATACAGTCAAAAAGAAAATAAATTTCAAACTTCTGCCTTTCAGGATTAGTGGATCAATAGTAAAAATTTTAGTAGGACAAAAGTATGCAGCTGGTCTGTCTCTGAGCAGCTTATGGTTGTTTTCCATTACCCCATACCAAAACTCAGTGAGCATATGATAATATCATCATCCATTAATTTCACAGAAATGTGTAAATGTTCTCCCCAGCTCATCCACGCCCAGTCTGTGAGTCTACGTCCGATACATCCTGGGCTCAAGTCACTGTAACAGGCAGCATCTTAGTAGCTATCAGGTGCTGGTTAGTGGCAAACCCCTCTCCTGAATTCAGTTAAGAGCAAGTAAAGAAATACATCATTCCATAATAATAATTTAGTACAATGCAGGGAACTTTTAATTTCTCACAGACAGGTTTTCTATAAAGAGAGAGGAAGGGAAAATTACTCTTAAAGCGGCATCTAAAAATGTTGCTTACTTTTGGGCTTAGTACAGCTGTATTGCCCTAAGCACACCAGATAATCTTATTTACAAAAGGAAAAAGAAGGGGAGGAATAAAAAGACCACACCCCCGCTTCAGTAGCTTAGACTCAGTAACTCTTGACACACCTGCTCTACTCTCTGAGCAATTGTTAATTGAATTAAGTTATTTTAATTTTGCAATACATTCATTCTCATGAATAGTTTGCTATATTTTGTCCATTTTTGTGGCGGACCTTTAAGGCGTCTGAAAACAACTATGTTAAAAATGGCAGAGAAATGCACCCATATTAGAATTTTGGGGATATTGATGTTGGGATCAAATTTTAGTTGGTGACTAACTTGAAATTCCCTTCCTTTTATCTTCAGGTATGGCTTTCCCAACGAAAGGCTAAGAATTCAAGAACGGTCTTAACTGATCCTTCATCAGATCTGAATTTTAACAAATGCTTAGTTTCAGCAGCCTTGAAAAAAGCTTGGCCTAGCAGTCAGTGACTTACTTGCACTTTTTTGCACATAGATTTAAAATAAAATAGTGCTATTAATTTGGATTAGCTCCTATTATTACAGAGTAGCTGTAATTTATGAGTGTATAGTAGTATACTGACTGCTAAGTGTTCTATATAGTGTTTGCTTTACTAATCACCTAATTCATTGCAGTTCATACTTATTGACTTAAAGTTTAAAATCACAATCTGTAGGCTTGAAGAATTGCTTTAAAACTTTTTTTTTTTTTGTGGTAGAACTGGAAGTGATCTTAAGGTTAGCAAATAATTGTCAGTATTAAAAGACGGCATTATTTAAAATAGTCCTGCTGCAAGAAAGGCACTTCAGTGAATATGTGACTAGTAAAGCTTAAATGTGCTTGGGTCTAATAGATTTCATGAAATACTGTAATTTTGGGATTGTAAATGAATGGATTGAACAGGTTAAGGCCAGGATGTTTAAAATAAATGCAATATTAATCTGCACAGATAAACTCCTTTTTTAAGATTAAGATTTGAAACTACTGTGCCTTAACTTGTTGCTTTTCTTAAAATGAACTTTTGTAGTTAATGATCATTTAAATCCATTTTGATAAACCTGCTGTTAATGTTTTCTTTGAATGTTTTCTAACTTTGTCTTGGTAATTGCAATTTAACTAGGTGCGGTGGCTACTAAAGTTCGAAGGCACGATATGCGTGTCCATCCTTACCAAAGGATTGTGACCGCAGACCGAGGTTAGTTTAGTTCTGCAGTTCTTGTTTGTAAGAAGTGCTTTGAGTGTACATGAGATTTGCAACACCACAGCTGGTTAACCAAACGCCATTGTTTTGACCCATTTGTTATTTTTCTCCAAATTCTGAACACTTAATATTTCATTAGAGTTTTGGGAATGCTTGTGGTTTTAAAAACATTTTGTAAACTTGGCTTTCCCAGCTCAATTAAATAGATGCATTTTCTGATCTCTTCAATATAAACATGATAGAACTGATTCCCTTTTAAAAGCTATCAGCATCAGGAAACACTGTGAATTCAGTTCTGCAATAATTGGTTTGGTCGTGTGTCCCCCATACTCCCCAGTTTGTTCTTTTAATTGGTGTGGAAATATCAGATTGGTGTTGCAAAATAAAATGAATGGATGGTTGCTTAATGAGAAAGAAGTAGAGGAATAAATGCCTCCTGTCTGTGTCTGGAGAAATCTGAAGATTTAGATTCCTTTTTTTCCAATAAACTTTTGAGCCACTGTACTGTATATTAGGAGGAGGATGCATGTTCTCAGATACCTGACTGAATTCAGAAAGGTAAGGGCTGTGAAGATAATACTTCAAAAGTTGTTTGAGTTTGAATTATTAAGGGTGGGGGAAGGAAGGGTGTTTTGGTTTTTTGCCAAAATCTATTTCTTGGTATTTGCCTTTTGCTGCTAAAATGTGTAACCTGAAGGAGAAGCAACTTTTGAAGTCCTGTTGGTGAGATGACATCCAATATTTGGGCATCTCTCTTTAACCCTTGAATGGAAAGTAAATCTTCATTTTTCTCCTGTTCCTCAAGTGTAATGCCTTTGGACCCCTGAATGAAGTATTTAAGCTTATTGAGAAAAGTGATATTTTCGGTTTATTGACATTGGCTAGGAAGCAGTGTGTGGGCTGAATTCTTATCCCATCCCTGCTGCTGACTCACTGTGGGTTTCGGCAAGTCATTTAATCTCTGTGTATATTTTCCCATCTGTAAATAAGGATAATAATACTTCCCTACCTCACAGGGGTGTTGTGGGGGTTCTTATTTTGTACAGGGCTTTGAGGATGCAAAGCGTTACGTGCCAAGTATTATTATTCTGCTCTCAGCAAAATCAGTGTTGTGCAGGCTTCCGTGATACTGTAATATTCAAAAGTCAAATTCAGGTGACAGATCTGACATCTCCTAACATTGACTACACTTCACTTCTCACAGCCTGCCATAAATTAACTACAAGAAACAATACAGATTTCAGTCAGTACAGTAAAAAGGGCACTCCTGGATATTTGCTAGATTTACGTAACACTTTTATATTTCACGTGTAAGGATCGTGTGCTTTACAGAACGTGTAAAGCTGATAACAAGACACTACTTAAGTTTTCTAGAAGATTGCTTCTTCTTTTATATCACTGCACACTATTTACAGCCCATTGGCTTGTTCTCATTTCTTGAGAGCTTTTCAATGGACAACAGGGTATAACCAGAATAAGGTCATAAACCCTGTTTACCAAAAAAAAGAAGGGGAGAAAAGAAATTGAAAAAAGATTAAGACCTATCTCTGTCAAGAGTGATGGGTGGTAAGGATCTGGTTATCTTTGAATCTTTGGACCTGAGGCGGCAAAAATCAGGTTTTGCTAATGGTCTTTCATGATCTGCAGTGGTAGTTTCTGATGACAGGTGAGACTACCTTTTTGTTTAATGAGATATTTGCCTGGGACAACTAGTAAATACACTGATAAAGCACTGAGGGAAGAGGGTGGTGGGAATACCAGTTTGTAGTTTAAGTTCATTTTAGTGTTGACTCAATAGAGATGTTGAATATTTTGCAAAGGGCCTAGATGTTTCGTCTGGGTCACTCAAGTAATTGAATTTAATAATGGGTATGATTCACCGTTTTTCTAAATACAGTCATTTTCTGATAATGGTGCATTCATATCTAGCCAGATTGGAAGCCCAGTGTCTTAAGTAAATAAATACCCGTGGCTTATCTCCTGTGGAATAAGTCATGCATACCTCTCTCTTCTAGCATGGAAACTATGGTGATACTTCAGGAGAATGTTATTTTGAAATTTTATCTAAATAATCCCAGTGTGTATTAAGAAACTTACAGAAGTGATTTTTACAACTGTACTTCATTGTATTTTGAATTTGAAATCCCAGATTATCACTGCACAGATTGAAGTTTCACAAAAAGTTCTGAAGATAACTTTGTTCAGCGATGAAACAGTTTCTTTTACTGTGTTAAAATTATGTTACAGAATATTATCAGTATTTACCATATTCACTTATTTGCTTGTTCTGTCACCAACATACTTCTGTAGCTCGAGCCATAAGAAACAATGTCAGCAAACCGAAATACTTTTTTCAATGCAGAAACTTTCTATATAGTTAAATATCACTAAATTTATATTTGCATTCGTTGGGTCTAAAGTTTTTTTTTTAAAAAAAATTCTAAATCGACTTTCAAATGACTTCGTAGTACTACTGCATTCACTTCTTAGGTAGGTTTTTATTCTTTGCGTAGTTTGGGTTTTTGTTTGGGTTTTTTTTTTATTTTTTTAGAGATAAGCACTGCATTTAAAGCAAGAATCCCCAAATGTGTAAATGTTTTACTCTTACAACTAAGCGTTTAGAATTGGTGAAGGGTTAAAAAATATAGCTCATTTTAACTCAGAATAAAACCCCAGTTTATAAATAATACAAAATTGAATTTGATGCATATAACAGAGAGACTGACTGATTTAATTGTAATAAACTGTAAATGGTTTTGCACAATTGACAAACCTGTGTGTACTGTAGAAGGCCAGAGACTTGGCAGAGGATGTATCACAGGTGTACTGGTATTTGTACAAGGTAGCTTGCTTTGATTATAAACTCCACAAGAAATATTAATGCTGAGAATTTTCTTGAATGTTTTATCCAAACCAACTGTCGCATAATTTATATATAAATTTTAATACCATTTAATCAAAATTGTAATCAGTCTCAAAATGCTTTAAGACTCTGTTTCTAGTATACCTGTAAAGTGGTGAGATTGTGCCACAGAAAATATTTATTTTTATTTTTGCTTGTTTTTGAAAGAGCCGTTCTAATTTAAACAAATCCCACTTAGCATGATTCTGAAGAAACTTCAGGGAGCACGTGGTCTCATTTACATACACATTTACAGTAGGAATTGTTGGTAGCGTTATGAACCGTATCCTAAGTGATAGGCCATTTTAATTATGTGAAAGTAAATCAGCCCACAAGAAAGATTGCTAAATCAATGCTGTCTGTGAATATGACACCTACTGGACTTCATTTTATGTAATGGCACACATCTGACTTTGCACTGAATACCTTTCTCACTTTCATCTCCTCTGCCTTAGTCAAAATGGCAACAGTACAAAAACTTTATCAACCTCAGAATTTACTAGCTATAATTAAGCTGTTGAATGAGTCTTAAAAAATTTATATAAAAAAAAAAAATCATACTACTGTTAAGTGGACCAAGTTTGGTGAAGGAGAATGTGAGAGAATGATTAAAGAAGGAACAGCTCAAGAACATTGGGAATGATAACTTTCCACTTGAGAACTTTTTTATGTTTTACTGTAATTTGTTTGTGGTTTTGGTTTTTTGTTTTGTTTTGTTTCGTTTTGGGGTTTTTTTGTTGTTGTTTTTGTTTTGGGTTTTTTTGGCAAAAGAAAATAGTATTTACAGGTGGCTTCTTTTAAAATATAAAAATATAAAGCAGGAATGTATATGAAATGTCAGATTTTATTGTATTTGCAGAGTATTAGCTTTGAAAATGAATAAAGAGAGCTGTTTGTAGTTTTAAAATGCCTTATTAGTATCAGTTAGATATTTTCTCTATTTTTTGATGTACTTAGAGCTTTTTAAGTATAGACTTTAAAATGGCAGGACTTTTACAGTGTTTACATGCAAGTGCATTTTATAAGTGTCCTATATGTGTAAAATAGTATTTCGAACGGGAAAATGCTGGCTAAAGTAGCGGGCCGAGCGTTTTCCTGGTTCCCACGATGATGCCTACATTGCTAGACTACAGTTTAGTATTGCTTTGTATCATGAGGCCAAGAAATTCCATGTTGTTTGTAAATAGAATAAATGAAAGGCAATAAAAAATTTATTGAACAAAACCCCTTTGTTTGGCCCATAGTTTGTTGAACCAAATTGTTTCTCTAAGTCCAGAATTCCTTAGATGACTCCATTCTTTTAACAACCAGTTATTAATAATCACATCCATCATTAATAGTTGCTTTAATGCTTGCACCTGGGGAGGTACTAATGCTTAATAGCAGTCAGATACTGATTCTGCGCGCTGACTGTTGTTCCAGAAATCTTCTACCCAGTTCCAAAACCGTTCATTGTTTTTTGTTTTCCAATTTCCTTCATCGACTGCTACTAACCATTAGTCGTTAGTCGTATTTTATCTCTATTTCTCCTGTTAACCGGTTTTGTGGGAGCGGGCTTCTCCTTCACGTGTCCAAATCATGATGGAGGGCTGTCATGATTTTATTGCATTCTGTAGATGGTGTCGATCAGTATGTCAGAATTAAACATGCTTGTTTTTTTTATTAGTTGTGATTAGTTTTCATGTTGTCATTAAGCCGTCACTAGCTGGAACTAATCTCTTCTCTATCTTTTCTTTCTTTTTTTTGTTTTGTTTTTTTTTTGTTTCTAACCACCCAGCCGCCACCGGCAACTAACCTATGACCTTCTGACCTCTGAACTCTTCACCCAATGATGACCTGACCATGCCTGCCTGCTGATCAGTTAACTGGTAAACGCCTTTGCTTGCCTGTCTTCAGTGCAGCGAGCTGGGGCACTTGTCCGTTCGTCTTACCATCTAACAAAACAGACAAAGAAATTGTTGTCCTCCAACTCCGCTTTTTGTTGTTCTCCTGTTTGGGTGAAAGTGGTTCTAGAACCTGCACTGAATAGTAGTAAAGCAATAAGGTCCAACTCATCCCTCCGCACTGATCATCCTCTAGCGTCCTGCCCCAAGCGAACGGTAAGGAGGCCTCGCACGAGATGGAGACAGATGTCCCTTAACTACCCGATGACAGAGGCAGTTACTGTGAGAGACTTCTAGGAATATTTTTCTTCTCAAAAAAAAAAAAAAAAACAGGAAAAAAAAATAAACAAAGAAGTCAAAGCTCTCTCTGAATGTACTGTGTGATGATGCATCATGCATGAACCTTTGGTCAGGGATGTCGTTGGGGAAGGGATTCCAAAAAGTATTCAAAATTTGATATGCCGTTTAGTCACTACCGGTGCCCTCAAAGGGCAGACGTTGCAGCCTTTTTTCTATTGCCTGCCAAATTGGACATTTTAAAGGAAAGTGTGCCATGAAATGCAGATTCCGATGACTTCAGAACTACGTTAATGCCGAGAACAAAACAGCAACACTATTAAAGCAAAATCTGAGTTTAAATTTAATCTCCTCGGAAGATTACATGAGAACAAGGTACATGCATTATGTGTCACATTACTGGGCAAACTGTTCAAATATTTTTTTTAAACCTCCCTGTATAGAAAAAAAATTCATTAAGGATGTAAAAGCCATGCTTGCCTATTTGCTGTATACATGTAATGAAATTGTAGATAAAGTGTAGTGCATTGAAACAAAATGAACAAAAAAGTAGATACTTTTACTATACAAGGGTGCTGGTGCAGAAAAAAAACTATATTTTTGGAAATGTAGCATTTTATACTTTCAAGTGTTATAAAAAAAGAAAAAAAGAACAAAGAAACCCTTTATTTCATTAAATGATTTTTTCTGGTGGTTGTCAAGAAACAAAAGACCAAAAGAGCCTTTTAGTCTTTCTTTTTTATTTTTTAAGTATTGGAATAAGTCTAAAGAAAAGGAAGTGCCTTATTTTATTCATGGTCATTTAGTCAAATGTCTTGTATAATCAGCTTCTCCCTCAGACAAGTTACTGCATGCCACTCAGTCGCCCAGTATGTGAAAGAAGCTGTGAGGAAAGACAAATGATGAGTTGACCATCTTAATTACCTGATTTTTGCCATACTAGTGTGATGTGACTTTGCCAAAATCTCCTTACCTAAAAACATTTGCTAAGTTTTTGTCAAACCAGCCCATTGTTATTTCAGCCGCTCTACTTGGAAAATCCTGGCGAATGCCGTACGTGTGCAATGTAAACCAAAGGGTTCTGTGAAAGGGACCGCCTCGTGCTCCATGAGACTATTGCCTGACAAGTGTCGGTAGAGCTGGAAGTGTGTCGGATTTGTTCAGGGATGGGGAGGAGTTTTCTTGATTTTTGGTTGGAAGAAATACACATCAAAAAATACAGGAGGCTTCGGCATCGCCCAGAAAACTGACGTTCTGAGGATGATGCCACTGAAAGCGCTTAGCTGGTTTTCAGTTCCAATCTTGAGTGCATCCCAGGTTTTTACGTTGTTAGATCCGCCCGCTGGCTTTTCTTCATGAGATAAGCAGGAGAGGGACACCAGCTAATTGTTTGAAGTCCAGCTATACTTTATTTTTAACCTTTATTTCCACATGGGATTCGCATAGCTGTGGCTGGGCGATTGCAAGAGCTGAAGCTGCTGAACGCACAGTATTTAGTTCTTAAAATGTTACGTATTTGCGTGGGGCTCAGTAGTAAACTTGGCAAATATCAGGTGATAACTTTATTCCCCTCTTGTCAACTTATTCTCCTCCTGCAAATCTTCACAGCTTCCAAAAGAAAGGTCAATAGTAAGCTAAGAGGGCTTACATTTTTAAGCACCTGCACGGTGACCTCATCTAACATCTTGTCTCACCTGGAAAGAATTATCAGTTTCTTTACTATGCAATAGACATTCATCCTTTCGTATTCAGCTAGCTTTTTGTTTATCGTGCCACCAGCTTTGTCTTCCTGTTACACATACAGTTGTGTTGATTTTACTTACAGTATATGCTGTGCCATTTTGGTTTTATTTTGGTTGGTTGGTTGAATAAACTTGCGACACTCAAACATTTGAAGAGAGATTTGCTAAAACAATACCAGTATTTGATCCAGTTTCATCTCAACTATGATAAAACCTGGACATTAGATTTTATCAAAGGTCTTTTACTGGGGGGGAGGGGAAGTGTATGAAATAGCTGTGTGACATGTGAAAGTAACGTTTGCTCTGAACAAACTCCTGAAAACTTAGTTGACAAAATTTTGGATCAACTTAAAAAAAAAAAAAGCATGACTTTTGAAATCTCTGAATGCCTTGGTTCTCAGTATTATCATTCTTTAATGACTTTTTTCTTTATTAAAATAAGTAGTTTTAAGACTTCTTTCTGACAGTATTATGTAATTTTTTTAGAGTGGGTAGATGGGAGTGTCGCTTGTATGTAACCGTACAGATGACATGTATTTGTCTGTTCTTTATTATCTTAGTAGTTTCATGCTATGTATGTACCATAACCAACCTATTGCCTATGAGAAACATGTAAGATAATGTATTTACAGCCATTGTTACAAGTTTATAATGTATTTTTCTATCTTGTTTTATATGTATGTTATATAACATTCAAAAGAATTTTTTTCCTGATTGAGAAAAAAGGATACAAAATGCAAAACCCACAATTTTGATAACTGAAAAATTGCCAATTGTTTTGCAGTACTTTATTATATTGGGAGTGTTGTCTTTCTTGGGCTTTTAGTTAGCTACTGGATGAATACATTAGACATATTTGGGTTTTAGTTGGGTTTTTACATAGCTTGCATTTTGATTCTTTGGTTCTTTGCTGTTTCTATTAACCCATAGCATTATTTTAATAAATGTTATAATACCAACCTACTAACTCTGGACTATGTCTGTTTATTAACCATTACATGTTTAATTAAAACAAACAAATAAAGACGGAAGAATGTAAAGTCTTGAGTTACTGGACTAACCCTGAAGAACGTGACCACAGATAACACAACGTGACTTGTTTTTATGTTGTTTGTCGGCTGACATTCTGCACACTACTATTAAGTTGGCTTTGGTCATTCTGGCCTTTTACCTTGGGGAATAGGTGCCAGTAGAAATGGGAACAAAGTAGCATTTTTTGAGGCATTCTTCTTGTAGAGTCTTGCCACTTGCCTTTCAGCATCTGCATTACTAATTCCACACTTTCTTTTTCTTTCTCTAAAATAATTACTGTCAGCTCACAGCAAAAGAGCAAAGATGCCAGTGTATCGGTAAATCGTGACGGTGTACAGAAACCAGTTTGATTCTTTGTTGAACCATTCAGAGGTTGCAGTGAATCTTGTAGCAGTTTGCGATTTGTGGGTTTTGGCACCTGACCCACTGCTGCATCACGTGACGTTTCTAAGTGGAACTACTGTACGTGGATATGCAAACCTGGGGGGGTTCCTTGCCAAAAGGGCCTTATTTTCTACACGCCAGGCAATTTTTAAATAACTTTAAATTGTTTGTACTTCTGCTATCAGTATTGCCTAGCTCGGGGGAGTACAATTTCTGTAAGCCAAAGGTCAAACCGGATCGTTTCCAACTGACTGCAGAAAGGATGAAAATACGCCTTTCGCTAAATTCCCAAGCAACGGCCATTTCAAATTCCAGGGCTGCCTTTATGTGATCTCTAATCCCCACGGATGACTGCAGCAACATGAGCACAGGGAACTGGAATGGGGAAAATGCTGTTTTGAATGTACATTTATGCACATATTTTTACAGAAACGTTGCTCCTTCTTAAAGCTTTTGCTCCTTGAGGCTCCTTTACGTGTCCTCCTAGGTCGTCCTCCCAGACTTGTAAACTTCAGTGGACGGTAATTACAGCTAATGTCCAGGGAGGTCCTGAAGGTAGATGACTCTTCAGATATCAGCAGTTTTTGTGAAAGCCCATTTTTTTCCTGTAGATAGTAAAAGTTCAGATGAGTCATCTGTGCATCTGTTCAAACGCCTTCCTTAATTTATGGTGTTTCAAGCTACGTATCTCAAAATCCATGTGATATAAAAATTTAATTTGAAAAATTTGTCACAGTGCTGGTAGTAATTAAAATCGAATGCATCTTTATTTTATGGAGAAAAATAGCATAGCTGTGATGAAGATGGTAGTTTTTTAATGGCGCGTTGCTCTTTGCTTTACAAAAATGTATAGGCTCAGCTCAAAGAGCGAAGCATCTATAGACTAGTTTCACTTGTACAGAAGTCTTTTTAATTTAACAGACCCATGAATATGTTACTATCCAAAAAGGCAGCCACAGGCAGGTGATAAAAAACTGGATATTTACAACAGGAGGCATGAGGACCTTTTGATTGGATTGTCACAAGTGCCATTTCAGAGCCGATCGTTTCTATTCCTAAAGAATTTTACTAGAGGCACACATGGAAACTTGGTACTCTCTCCACTTTAGGTGAAACTATTCAGATGAGACAAAAGGTTACTATTTTATATTGAAGAACACTTGTATTCCCAGAACTACTGCTTTTCTGTAATATTTTTATTTGTATTTTTATTAGATATGAACTACTGTCATACTTTTTCCACAGTGCATTTTCATCTCATTCTTCATTATAAGCAGAAGTGAAAGTTGCTGTAACATTTGAACTGCTTCAAAGCTGAAGGACAGCTAAAAAAGGAAAACTAAAATCAAAATTTTATACTAATTGCTGTTTTCCACCAAATGCATTTCTCAGTTTACCGAAGTGCCTGTCTGAAAATGGACTATTTTATACTTTGCCTGCTTGTAGAAAAGAAACAAGCTATTTTTAGAACTGAACCAGAGGATGGCTTCAGTAGTGCTACATCACTGAAGCCAGTTTGTTCTCTTTCTTTATTACTCTTCTGGGGTTCAATTGTCCTAACATGGAAGATCATACATTCAAGTCATTTCGAAAGTTGCTGTTCCCCCGGGATTTACCTTAGAGTAAATAATTCTATTTTTTAAAGTAGGTCAGAATATAAACAAAAACATGATAAAACCTTTCAAAGTAAAATCTGAACAAGGCTACTCCTTAAAAGTGAACTGTTTTACCAAAGTACAACAAATTGGTTTCTCTGAGAGTATTTTTTGTGTGTTATCAATCAGACTATAATTCGTACAGAGCCTTCAGGGATACCTTTCAAGTGCATATTTGATATTTTATTTGATCTATTTAAAAGTGTGTCCAAAATCTTCATGTAACAAACGCTTTATTCCCACATTGTACTCTTTTGAGGGGGACCACTAAAAAGATTTCTGCCCTGAAAACCCAGGGAAACATCGAAGTGTGTTGCCATCCATTAAGAAGTTAATTTAACTCGGGGGAAACATACTTAGGAGCATACGAAACTTACTTCTTTGTGTCGGGGTAAAAATAGGAGTCATCCTAAATGGATGGAATGGAATCGGAATAAGACATTCCTAGGGTCGACAGTACAGAGTTGTTTCTGGAACTTCTGTTTTGTTTTTAATATATTTGATACTTTTTTTAAAAACACTATTAATGGAACACTGCCCAGATGACACGTGAACCATAACACTACCACATGGTGATCAATGTTGAATCAAACTGGTTAACGAAAGCTCGTCCTTCTATGTGCCTGCGCGCTAATTGCAGGTGGCACGGTTCTGCCTGGGCGGTGGGTGGTAGGCACAGCAGGCCGCCGTGCTCATCTCTTCCTGCCCACGTTTCGGGTGCCCGCCTTTGACAACAGACTAACTGGGAGGAATCTGACTCCCAAGGCAAAGATTAACTGAGATCTGAAACTTTTAGAAGAATTAATTGAAAAGACAGCAGCAACAAAACGACATCTATATACATATATGCTTTGACTTGTAATATGGCAGTTTGTGTGAAACATTTAAGGTTTTGTTTGTGAAAAATAATGTATTCTGAGGGGAAAAACAAACATGGACTTGCCAAAACACATGTAAATAAAACACCATTTATGACTGTACATTATGTGCAATAAAGTAACTGGAAAAAGTGCATGTACTTTATCCTCAAGATCAAACTGACAGCTCTCAAAGCTGTAGCTATAGTTTTATTTTCTGAAAAGTTAAATTTTATTCTGTATCTAAACAGCAGAATAAAGAATGTACATTTTTCACACTTCAATTTTCATTAATGCTTTTAGCAGTGCTATGAAGTATGTTAATTGTTGAAGAGGCTTAAGTTTTCATGGTCATCTGATTGCCAGGATATTTTGGTTAACTGCTCGTTATTGCATATGCTGTCATCGTTGTTTGTAACTGTAAATGAAGCCAGTATGCATTACATACTGGAAACATGCAATACACGTTTTAAATAGAGGTTTGTGGATGCACCAATTCTATAAACTTCTTAAAGATGGACAAGTGATTTTGATGTTATTGTACTTTTGTAAGCATCACTGATAGAATTGTTTAGAGCAAATACGAAAGAGGAGTGCTAGTTTGTAGTAAAGCTAACATACTGGTTTTGGGGGGGAGGTTCTGGTCACTATGGAAAATGAAGATAATCAATCTGCCACCCCGCCTAGTATGAATCTAGTGAGAAACACACTTTGGAGAAGAAGTAAGTTATGGTATTTTAACATTTTCATTGAAGTGATGATGTCTGCTTAGAGTTTAGGACAATTTCTTTATCAAGGTATTCTTGGCTAAAAAAGTCACAAAGTCTGTTTTTTTATTTTTAAATAAAAAATGGTTTGCTTCAGAACTTAGTGTACAGTAGATAAGGTGAAATGCGGTGTCTTTAGGGGTCTGCTAGGATGGTGGAGAGGAGGATAAATGCCGTGGTTTAAGTACACTTCCTCTCTTGCACTCTTCCAGGTAGGAAGAAGATTTTAGCATAACTAGCATCCAGAGATACCTTCCATGATTAGTCTCAACAAAGTGGTGGCGTGTAGTCCTATCTGAGCTAGTTTTAACTTCCATAGTCCTAGAACGTAGAGATGGTGTTTGGCCTGTGCCACTCGAGGTGCTAAAGCAGCCCTTGCCGTCTTTGCTGTTACTCTGGATGGAAACCCAAGCAGGCCTGTGCGCTGCAGTCCTGGCTTAAAGTGTGGGCACAGCCCCACCTTCTGTGCTGTCTTAGCGCTGTACAAACCCCCTCCTTCATCCATCCAGAGCCCTGGAGAACAGAATTAAGATGATCTTCCTTATCTCTTGCCCCAAGTCAGTAGTATCGGTTTATGATCACGTTCGTGCTAGAAACTGCATTTATGGGTCTAGAAATTAGACCCATGTGGAATTTGATAACTGGAAAATTTCTATCAACAGACTTTCCTGCTGTTCTACCAACACTCTCTGCATCAGTGTTTTGGTATATTTATGGAGGATGCCCTAATGCTACTAGATGTCTCCTGGATGTTTTTACTTTGGTTACTGTAGTTCCCTCGAGGAAATACAAACTGAACTATTCTCTATGTCAAAATAATGAGAGGCATTCGTTCCAAAGACTGCAAAATGCAGGGTCTGAAATTAATGTCTTTCACTTTGACACTCGGGTGTAGCAGCAAAACTAGAAAGAGAGATTATCCAATTGTTTTCTCAGTGCCCGTGCCAGGCTTTCACACAGTTAAAAATAGACAGCTGACAGGTAGTGCCTGTTGGGCTGAACACTTCTAAAAATTATCAACCACTAATAAGCAGTGCTTTCCCAAACTATATATTTTTAAATCTTTGCAACAAAATAGCAAAGTATATGTTTGCCTTTTTTAATTTATGTGCATTTTCAAAGCGTTTTCATCAGCAGCAAACAAGGGTTTTTTTGTTTTGGGTTTTTTTTTTGGTATTTAAATAACAAGCTGAATAAATTCACTTGTGAGGTTCAAAAAAAAGATGCCAAATAATAGCCCACCTCTCAAGATTGCATCACTTCAGCATCTCATCAATAAAGGAAGGTGCTTTCTCTAAATTTTTCTCTAAATTTGCAGACGAGACTAAGCAGAGAAATCACTTTAATTAGGGGAACCTCTTCAGAAAGAATTCTGTTGATTTTCAGTTCACTGAAGGCAGCTTTTCTCAAATAGGTGGTACTGGTGGTACTTCCACTGACTGAAGCTAGGAAGATCCCAGGTCCTCTTGCCATAGCTGTTCAGCAAGCAGTTGTCTCAGTGTTACTTCTGGTTTGCTTTCATAGTCTCTTAAATTAAGAAAATTAAACCCCATCTTTTGTATCCAGGTCTTTTTGTAACACTCCTACCTTGTAGGGCAGTGTCGTAAAAAGGTACTTTTTTAATTGAAGTTATTACAGTAAAAAGGCGGGTTCTGTGAGTAAGAGCATTATGGGAAACGTGTTATTGTACAATAAAGATGCAAGGATTGCTATTTTGGAGTCTCACCATTATGTACATTAGAAATGCACAATGTAATAATAGTGTAGTATTTCTTGGTTAGTGGTGTACACCTTTCCAGCTGATTTCCAGATTCTGTTATTAGATAGATATTCATATATATGTTCTGTTGTTGGTAATTTATAACAATGAACACGGGGTTTTTTCGTGGGACTGAGAAGGTACCTGGTGGAGTTCAGAGGTAGCGAAACGACAAGATCCTGCAAATCACTCCTCTGTGTGTGCCTTTGCAGGGAGCGCAGCCTTTTTCAAAGGCAGGCTTTAAGGTCTTGGCCTCGGATGTTAGGGAATACGTGGTAAGATTGCGATGCAGGGAGCTCAGTTTATTTTCTAGCCAACAGGCTAATCTCCAAAAGTTTAAGCATCTGTTACCAATTCTGCCATGTTATTGCATATTAATTGCTGTGGCAAAGTCCATGTTTTATTTTTAACATGGGTGCAATCTGGAGACCTTCACATACATGCTGCTCTAGTAAATCTCTGGATTCTTTCGTAGAGAGCGGAGGCAGTACTGCAGTGGGGACCACAGGGCCATTACTTGCATGCTCTTGTGTGACTTTACCCATATAACCTTAGTGATGAGACGATTTTGATTCTTTCCCTGAAAGGCAATGAATGAAGCAGATCTGCAGCTTTGTTTCTGAGAGAAAATAGGAAATGTATACCTATCTGGACTGAAAGAAGATAAAGAAAAACAGTAATGTCAGAGCTTTGAATCCTGTCCTGAACAGATGAATAAAATTACTTTGGACTTTATATAAGCCATGAGGAGACAAAGTTAAACAAGACCAGCATTGTCAAGAAGCCCGTGTTATGTTGACAAGAAGTTCATCAGAGACTGTAGGCTGGAATTTAAAGTGAAGAAAATTGAAATTATCTCAGTCCTTGAAGAGCTGGTTTGCCATATCTTCCTGTTATCTTAAACAAACTTGTTAATTCCTCTGCTGGAAATCTTTCCCTTCTTCAGCCTAATTTGAATTTCATGTTCTTGTCTTCTAAGGTTCTGCCCTGCCCCCTTCTGTGCTGTCTTACATTTCCCAGACAAATTCTCCCTTCATTAGGGTGGCCAGGTGGCACGATTTGGTCTTGGTATAGAAAGACTACAAGCAAGACTTCAGGTCTAAGTCAGGATGTGCAAGTGTGACATTATTTAGAAAGCCTACTTTAAATATACGTGACCCCATCCATGCAGATGGAAGAAGAGTGTCTTGATGGTGAGGGCACAAATCTAACACTTGGAACATCCAGGTTTGAGATGCTTCTTTCAGTGCTGCTTTGTACAATTTTGAGCAAGACCCTTGCATCCAAATCCACAAAACCCCCCAGTCACCTGCACTGGGAATTAAGCCTTATTCAGGTGTTGCAATACAGAGTGGCATTATCTAGGTTTTTAACATAAAAGTCTTTTTATGTTATTCCATAAAAGAAAACACTACTGCTTTATCTTTTTTGGTCTGTTTTTAGCAACAACATCAACAGAAAAAGAAAAGCCCTGGCACACAGAGACAACATCTCTGCAGAGGGGAAAGTACTGGTCAATAAATGCCTGTCTTTCAACCACACCCTCAGTAATGTGCATCGCAGCTCAGCTGCCTGGGTGTGCCTCTCCCGGCTTTCATGTGCAGGGTGTGTATGGTCACAGCTTAGCCTTTTGCATCTACCCAGAAAGAACTGTTTCATACTCTCACTCAAGTACCTCTGTTGCTCGTTTGGAATCTTTGTACCTCTGTTCCCCTATCGGTGAAATGAGGTTAAGAGGAGTACCCCAGTAGAGTGCTAGCTGTGGATGACTGCGTTCAGGACTGTGGAGTGCTCAGATAGTACAATGCAGAGTGCTGTCTAGTATCATCAGAGTGTCCAAGTGTCTTACAATCTTGAATGTACTTAAAAATAAAGCATGTAAGCAAAAAAAACCCGAAACAAAACCCTTTGATTTCTTACTTCATTTAGCCCACAGTACAAAAAGGTTGAACAATCCCCTAGAGCAGCCGAGTCCTTGTCTCAGACCAGATTACTTCAATAGGTACCAGCAGTGCCAGAAATTACTGTCACTTGCTTTGGCTTGATTTGCGTTCATAACTTTCTCCATCCTGCAGGCTCACTGTGGATGGACTGAGATGCATTCCAGTTTTTCAGAGTCTGAAAGTCCAAAGAGAGGTGAAGAGATGCAGGTACAGCTGCAACGAACCGGGCTGCTTTGCCTCCTCACCAGTGGAAGCCAGAAGAAGCAGGGAGTGCTGATTACACTTGAGACCCAGCAGGACAGGCAAGACGGGATTGAATTGCAAACCTGCTTGATGGAAGTCAAATTTTCCCAGGATAACACAGGAGAAGGCATGATGATAGTACTAGTGTATCTAACTCACTCCTTTTGACTTGTTGGGTTGTTAGTATTGTCTCAGGCAGCAAAATACTGCAGTGGCTCAAATCTTCCACTGCCTTTTGGGAAAACGCCTATTTATTCACAGCGCTCTTTGCTGTTCACAGAGCCCACTGAAGAGTCCAGCACACAAATAGTTTCACTGGCCTTTGTGCACGGAGGTTGAACATCTTTCAGCTTTTGACTATAGCAAACCTGATACTGTTACAATAGTGACGGTTTAACACGTGAGGCCCTTTACAAATCTAGATCTCATAATACACAGTAAATGAGGAAAAAGCGGGGGAAAAGGTGCCACAAGGCAGCATTCTGCATTAGTGTTAAACAAAGGTGTGGGAGTGTTATTGGAGATAGGAGATGATACCAGTGACAGGCAGCACACCCTCTCCATTTGATGGCTGAACGTAAAAATTGTGTGGCTCTTTTTAAATCCACGTTTGGGTGCTGGATGTTGCCTTTTATTTTGTTAGTATTGCTCTTCCTTGAGCACATGTGGGAACAAAAGTTAGCATAAAACCACCGGGTCTCCTCTGCAGTCACGTGAGGTTCTGATTGTTCAGCTCTCAGGCTACCATACAATTTTTGAAACCGAAATGCCTTAAAATAATTAACTTGGATGCGAGAACAACAATATCTGCAGCCTCAGGCTTGTAGTTGTGCATGGTTACATTTGGGATGCCAATTTTGTAGAGAGCTTTCTAGTTGCTTCTGAAGGAAAGAGATAAATGCTGTTTGTGAGAGACAGAACTTTGGGTTTCTCAAGCAACAGCCAGCCTTTCCAGATAGGTATCAAACAGAATCACCTCATCAGCCATATGACTAATTCCACCAAAGCCCAATATTAGCTGATTTATCCTTGGCCACTCAACCACAAGTCAGCTGGCAACCAAGCACTTTTGGTCAGCCCCAGTAGGCAGAAAGTAGAGAAGTGGGGATTTAGCTCCTAAGTCAAGACTCTTCTAATCTTGGTGAAGTAAACAGATGCATTTCATGTGTTGTCATGTGAGTCGCAGTGATAAAAATTAATTATATCAACAAAGTAGGACTTTCACCTGCTCGTGATTTGTCTTGTGACCTCTCTGCACGAGGGAACCTTGAAATAAATTATTTGCATTCTGGCAAATGTCTAGTTTAAAACAAAAGTGAAACCAATGTATGAAATAGTCAAACTTCGGACTCTTTTTAGGAGGGAGGGAAGTAGTAAATAATGTTGCCTTAGAACAATTTCTCCCTTGTCATCCCTTTTCCCCTTCAGTTTGCTGTCACTAATCACTCTGAGCCAGACTGTACACGTCGAAGAATCCTTCAGACGGAGTCAGTGGTGCCGCTCATGTGAGTAATTTGCAATGCACGCAGACGGGGCCATCAGGCCCAGTGCCATTAGTCTCATTTCAGCTATAAATTCTCTGGGCAAGGACTTACATTTCTTGTCAGTAAAACACTGTGAGCAATTCTGGTGCTGTACTTTTTTTTTTCCTATGTTGTTTTTTTTTTCTGCTTTTCTACAACTTCTCATTTTCTCTCACCGTTTTCTTCAGACACACAGAGAGCACGACCAGAACGAGAGGAGCAGCACCTCTGACGAGCAATGCTAATGTGCCTTGTTCCTCGGAGGGACTCCTTTGGATATTTTAGCAATGTCACTCTGGCTCTAAACGTTACTTTTGAGTCAGGAGCCTCCCCGCTGATAGCAGGTTGGGAAAGGCAGAGCCCAGTTGCAAATACAAGAAAAAAAGTTCCCTCAGTGGCTGGCGGCAGCAGGAGAGGCCGGTTGTGCCGGTGAGCCAGCCCAACCACTCGCTCCGCTGGCTTATTCCTCCCCCATACAAAGCGTGTGCAGGCAGGGAAAATTCCTAGCTTTGACTGCGTGTGAGGAAAGGACCTGCTGCTGCTGCCACAGTAAACTCTGTGCACTCAGAATAAAAATCTCACAAAGCGTAATTGCCAAAATCCTGGGATGAAATACTTCTGCTTAATCCCTGACACTTCTTGCTCTTTTCACTGGGAGAAAAGTAGTCACTTGTGGGTTTTTTTTCTCCCCCTTTAATTAGCAGCTTTGATGTGTCTATAATGGGAATAATGGCAGTGAATTCAAGGTCTACTATTGCACTGCTACCTATACACTTGCATATAAATAGCAAATAGGATGGAATAATGGCTGAAGAGACGTACCAATGCTGCAGTAACTCTTCCTTTGTACCAGATCTAATAAACCTGCAGTAAGAAAAATACCACTTAGGCTTTGCTTTTAAGCTGAAACTCGTCCTGTGCAGAGGTCTAGCCCAGGGCAGAGGCACCACTTAAACCTGCTAAACCCTCAGACAGGCCTTACAGGTTCCCCTCTGATGGGTACAGGGATCCAGAGGGGTGTGCATTCTGTTCGTGGGTAAAGGCACGTAAATAATACTTTTATGACTCAGGTATGTCTTCAAATATGCAACCTGATGGCAGACAATTCTACTTTATTGTGCAGATACTTGTTCTGAACCACAAGGCTGGTAAGTCATGAAATATTAATGGCCATGCAAATCTTCTCTTCTGTATCACAAGCTTTTTCTGTGTTCCTGACCCCTGACTTCCTTTAATCATCTCCTGGGTGTGTGGTCTGTTACTATTCTGAGATATCTAGTGAACAGGGACAAAGTAATTACTTGATCCCTGTCTGCTGCAAGAATCTTTTTGAAAAGAAAATGGATAACTTCAGAGATGCTTCCTTCTTGTACTAAAATCAGCCCCACCTGCTTGCTTCACAGGATTTCTCTTTTGGTGGCCTTAGTGCAGACCTGCAATGTTTGGTGTCATTTTCATGACTGTAAAAAGAGCATTCTTGGATCTCCTAAGTCATCACCTGCTCCTCCATAGATTAAATACAATTTCTAGTCAGATGTCTTCTCCCTTCCTCTCCCTCTCCTACAGATTTTGCTTGAGGCATCCATATAAATAAGCTATAACTCCAATCACCAGACATTTTATTGTGGTTTGTTACAGGAAGGCCCAAAGATCTTTCAACCAGCAGTTGTAGTGCTTGTTACATAGAGGGTTATCTTAGCCGTCTCCCTAATTAATTGGGCTGAATGAACGCCTGAAACATGAAGTGTTTTTAAGAACTGGGGCATGTATTTTTGACCAAAATCTCCTTTCCTTTCTCGACTTATTCTCTAAACTCTCAGATACTAAAAACAATGATGTTACCATTTTGGGAATTAAGGAAATACTTCCTAACTCCCTGCCAAACATAGGAGCAGTCAGTGGTTTGGTGCCACATGGGTCTGATGACCAGAGGAGAAGCAGCTGTACAAGCAATATGGCTGGAGGGAGAGAGGAGTAATCATGGAAGACTGTTTGCCATACGGGAGCTATTTTAGTAAGCCAGCGTGATCAAAGTATAGACGTGAGGAGGTATTTTTACAAGCGAGCTTGTAATGACTGCCAAGAGCATAGTGTAACACAAGGACAATAATGACCACACATTCTAATACAAGGTTATTAAATATTGACCTACAAGCGGTTTCTGATTTCTGGAGCAACTTTGCCCAAGTGCCCAGGAGTCAGCAACGCAGCACCAAAATGCTTTTAAAATGGCAGTTTCATACAGTCTAGCTAAGGTCAAAACAAACACTGTCAGAGCAGAGAAAAAAAGGCCGGGGATACCGCAGGTGTTTGTAATATCCCACTTTGTAATACCTGGGATGAAACAGAAGAACCTTTCGGGGGGGTCTGCTCTTCAGTCCTCAATCAGTCTATGCCATTTCTGAGGAGCCAGGTGCCATCCTGGGAGCAATCTACACCATGAGTTTTAAAGGTGCAAAGATATTTACCTCACCCTTGATTTCAGTGAGCAGTTACATGTCTTTACATCTGCCAGCCACCACTTTTCAGACTTCTGGTGTCTTTTGTATTTTTCCAGCCCTTGCCTTTGCTTTCTAGCTGCCCAGACTTGTTCTTCATTATTTTTCTTTCTTTAACAATTTTCTTGGAGGTCTTTTCTTTTTTTTCCTGAAATGACCTCAGTGACTTCTGGATCCTGTAAGAAGGGCAGACCCACAGCTTGGCTCACACAAATGACAGTCGTGAAACAACATTATTCAGTGGCTTAAAACCTGGCAATCTCCAACCTGGGGACCATGCATGATTTGACTGTGGCCTGTGCAGGGAGAAAAAGCCCTTTGCCCTGTGCAATGGAAAGCTGACGTGACACCAGCCGGTTGGTGCTGTTGAAGCCAAGGAGAAAGCAACTGGAGCAGAGAAGCCAGAGCATCCCTCCTGGCCCTTGTGCAGGACTGAGGTGTCTCACCACAGGATGACTTGTAGTGTGTAATTGATGGTAATGGGTCCAGCTGCAGGTGCGTCTGTTCCTTAACTTGCAAAGGAGACAATTCTTAACTCTGCTTCTGGGAAGAGATGAGCTCTGATCAGCTGAAAGGAACAGTGAGTAATCCTCATCTACATGGCTTTGTAACTAAGCTGTGAGTCACTCTAATGTGCACAGCAAAAGTGCTGACCTGCCCATCTCATGCTTCTTCACTTGAGACTCCAAGTTAACCTGCAGCCGTGGTGTGCATCAGGGAACCTTTTGGGCACAAGAGACTCTGGGACAGTGGTTTTAATGCAAACCTTACTAATGGAAGAAATGCTTTTGTATGTACATGTGCCCAAACACTCAGTATATGAAATTATGAAGCTTTCAATATTTTTTTTCTGTATTTAACATTTCCCTCTAAAGCTGCAGGATTGCTTTTTTATTTGAATAACCCTTTCTTACTCCTCACCATCATATTTCAGTAGTGGATCACCATCTCTTCTTTTGTGCACACAAATCTGGTCAGCTAGAGCTGGTTGGGTTGGTGTGCAGCAACCAGCGAGAAGCATGTGGGTTTGTCTCCAGGGAAGTCCATGTCCCTGTGTTCCCTGGGCACAGCACAAAGTACACCAGCCCCCTCTGTCCTCCCTGCTCTCCACCATGCCCACCCTGCAGGATGGAACAGCATGCATCCTATCCCTTCAAAGGCCACTTTGTCACCTCCCACTCCCCTGAGTGTAATGTCCTTAGTGTCCTCACTTGGCTTTAAGCTCAACCTGTGGTACCAGCATGTTGGGGATTATGAAAGCTGTTTGCCTCTGGCTTGAATGCAAGGCATAGGCTGGCTTGGCTGCATGCACAAAACTGCACCACTGGGTGTTTTCAGCAGCTTCTCCTGCATGCATGGTGCTATTTAAAGTAAAAGCACTTTGATTTGGAAAAGGCAAGGATGAAGGTGAAGGCTAATAATGGAAGTTTATAAATGCAGCTGACATTACAGCACTCCATGTCTTTCATGCCATCCTTCATTTACTCTCCTGGCACTCTTTCCTTCTCTTAATGCCCTGTTGTTTTTTCCCCCATGAGCATAGCACTGCTGAGAGTAACTGGGGTAACTGAGTTTGATCCGTTTACATGCCTATGGGCATAGTGTGGGCTGTTACTTTAACCCTGCGAGTGAAATTATCCATGAAACCTCCATGGTGAACTGTACTAAGGGACAGAATGTCATAATCTGTGAATTGTACTGAAAATAGTTTCAAGTGTTAAGAACTTTGAGCTCTTATAGTTCACAACTATTAAAAAAAGCCTCTATAAGATCTTTTAACAGAGATTCATGCCCATAACACTCCTGTGTGGGTGGGTGCTGTTGGCACCAGCAGTGAGGTGCTTGACTTTAGTCCTGATCCAAGCCTCTTTCTCAGCTAGGCTCCCTCCCTTGTCAGCTGTCAGACATGGGCATCCTAGACTAGGAGAAAAATCTAATATAAACAGGGGGTGTTGTTCTCCTCTTCTGTTACCTGCCTGCCCCCCTCCCATGTAGTTGGCTTGGCTCAATGTGAGCTAAAGACAACTTCAGACAAGTAAACCTATGTGAGGAGAATGTGAACAGAACCTCTCTCAAAGCCCATGGCAGGCAAAGTAGACAATGAGGTCCTAGTCCTGTACTACCACCTTAAAATGGGATTATCTCCCCTTTTCTGTCTCCAAACCTTCTGTGTCCCTCCTGACTCTGCTTTGTAGACTAGAAGCCTGTTGTGAATGTACACAATGGTGTGCACACAAAGTAGCTGGTTTCTGCTGAAGCCTCATGTATTTGTAAAGCTGACCTTCCCCGATGCAGCTCGCTCATTGCCCTTCAGATCCTTGAGGTTTCCTACATCACAAGAACAGGAGGAACTCCTCTGCCTCAAAACCCTCATCAAAAAGCACTTGCTCAGATGTAGCGGGAGGCAAAATAGTGCAAGTTCTGCAGCTGAACTCATATTGGAGGAATTATTTCAAGCAGTCTGTACATTTTTTCTACTTATAATTTATTATTAACAGTCTGAGAGGGAGAAAAATAATTCATTAAACAGTCAGCAAGGCATTCATAAGACATTATTGAGATCAAGTCTCAAGGAAACACATGAGGCTTCACAAATATATTAAGTTTTATCTACCCAGTTAAGTCATTTTACATAGGAAAGTGAAACTTAATCCAACGGCTGTCTCTGTAGCTTCTGCTCAAGGGGAAACAAATACAGATCCACCATAATCTGAGTAATAGGTTCAACATAAGTTCCTTCTTATCAGAGGGAAAGGAGCAATTTCATCTAATAGTTTCTGTGGTCTGCCCCATGCTTATCTATTCTCTGGTGGTCAGATATCAAAGTAGACCAGTCAGTAAAATCCCCTTCCAGGGGCTGGAAAATGCCTCGCCATGAAACCCTTCTCCCTTCCTCCTTGCTGCAGGTAGTCTTCTCAGATGGGAGTTGCCCATACCCAGACTTGAGAAAAAAAGTCTGAAAAAGTGGAATGTCTCCCTGAGCCCAAGTCTGTGTTCTTGGTCTAGTTGGCAATAAAGTAAGCTTGGTCAAATCTGCCCCTCCGCAAATTTGCCTCTCAGCCCCTGCTCTCTGTCCTAGATTGGGCATATGGTATAATCGCTTCCCAACCATGCGGCTTTGTGGTGGGATAATTTGGTTTTGTTGAACTCACCAACAGTCTCACTTCTCACCCTTTGCTTTCTGAACCTCTGCCATTTGCTTGTGCTGTGCAGTGATGATTCTGTATGGGAAATTACTTAAAAACATCATAAAGGCATTTCTGGGAGCAGTGGAGTCTTCAAAGGAAAATTCTTGGGAAGTTGGAAATATGGTGGGAGGGAAAATATAATCTTTCTCTCATTTCAGATGAACTTGTGCCTTCCTGGAAATTCCTGTGAATTTCAAAGCCTTTGATAGTCATGAAACATCAGAAGAGCCTTTATGCTAGGCAAAACCTTTGTGAAAGCAGCGCTGCTTCTGATCCCACGAGGAGCTGCTGCACACCCCATTCCTCCTCCTTATGTTTGTCATCCCCTCAGCTGATGCAGTCAGTCTGCATCGGCTTGGGTGGTTGTGGCTGTGCCCTTACAGTGCTGTGTAGGATGATGCTGGAGCAAAACCCATTACAGAACTTGCCTGCAAGGCCAGTGGGCCACCCCAGCTGCTTTCCTGCAAGCCAGCCTAGCTGCTCCCTGGGGCTGCCTGCACTCTGTGCCCTGTGATACCTTGCCTGCAGCACTGCTTGCTTTTATCCCAGCCTCTCTTAAAGGGTCTACATCTTCTGGGAGAGCTCTGATGCCACCAAGCAGGGGTGCCACCAGGCAGCCACAAATCATTGTGAATACAAGTTACTGAAAAGAACAGCATGACCACCATGAGCTGGGGCAGCCCCTCCCTGGGACAGGTACAGCCTGGGAAGACCTAGTGTGACGGGTGGGGAATTTCTTCACACATAACACAACACAACACAACCAGCAACAGGAGACTATGCAGCAGATGCCCTGGAAACTGCAAGGGCTGCAGAGCTGGAGAATGATCTTCACAGGTCTCTCTTGAAGCGGGGCACTGATCTGTGTGAAAGCAGATAGAGTTCTCTCACTTCCCAAGCTTCATTTCCCAACTGCTACCAGCACCACCTGTGAGTGTCCTACCATGCAGTCCTTCTAGAAACGTTGCTGGCACAGAACAGGATGTGTTTGGGCAAAGGAGGAGAGAGAAGAACTGAGAGCAGAAGTCCCAAGGGGGTGTTTTCCACCTGGACAATGGTTATCCTGGAAAGACTGATAGATTCATGCCATCTTCATTCAGTAGGAGGGAAGAGGCTGCTGAGGTGGATGGGTGGTAGTGTGGCTGGGCTGGGCCTGGGCAGAGGACAATCTCTGCTCCCGCAGTTTGTGGTGTGCCTCTGCCTTGCACTTCCCTACCCCAGGCACCGGCCGAGTAGAAGAACTGGAGGTGAATGGAGCAGGCCATGGTGTGGACATCCCAAGAGAAAAAGGCTAAAAAAGCTGAACTAACAACATTGGGACCCTTGCTGGGAGAAGGTAGTAAGAGCACTGAGGAGTCTTCCTACCACAATAAGCAGACTGCAGGTGAACCATAGTTCACAGCATGAAAAGCTGCAGGTCTGAAATATTCATTGTCTAATCTTTGTGGTATCATTGCCAGTTCAGCCTTACCTCATCTCTCACAAATGCAGGCTTATTTGTATTTGACCCACCCATCTATTCGATTCACACCCAGACACATCTGATCCATGGTTTTGAGAGCATACACAGGGGCTGTGCATGCTTCTCTCTTGTCCTTCACCGCCTTTGTTTTCTTGCATTACCAGGCTTCTCAGGAGCTAGATTGCCTTCTGCCTTGCTCCAGCATGCTTCCTGCCTGTAGCAATAGCTTTTCTCTCCAACAGGTAGCTTGGTTGTTTTTAAACAAGATGAAGAATTATCAGACTATTTTTGGATGTGATGTGTTCCACAGAAAGCTTATGCTTTCTGCTGGAGTGGTGTTGAGAAGAAAATTCGTCTTGGTGTGAGCTGAATGTAGTTTTTGAACACGTGATTGGCACAAAATATACAGATAGTGACTTTCTGCAAGGATAAGCTGAACTAGGGAGCGCAGCAAGTTGAATGTTTTTTTCTTCCATTTTTTTTAAGCTACCTTGAGTGAGTTGCTGCTTTTGAAGAAGGGCAGTGAGGTCCTGGGCAGGTGTGGTACGCAGCTCTATAGGGATGTAGGCAGAACTGTGAAGCACATCAAGAGTGATCGAAGATCTTAATGGCTTTTTGTTAGATATACTACAGAAGGACAATGTTATGACTGGAGTTATATGGACCAAGGTCAGGACATGAATTTGTAACTGAGGCAGAAGACTGTAAAATAAAGCAACATCATCGTCCAGCTCTTCACATGACTAATTTGATAATGCTGGTCATTACTGCCAAACATGAATTTCAGCAAAGCTCCCATTCCTACCTGGCAGTGTTTATCAAGATGGTCCCCTCCAAAACGGACTTTCTTCTGCAGAGCCAGCAAACATGACTTAGCAATTAGTCAAAGGCCACACAGAGGAGGAAAGAAGAGGATCTACTTAAATTACTCCCCACCCCTTCTATGGGCAACATGGAATGGTTTTTGACTGAACTGTGTTTGAAACGTGGTCATGGCCCAGAAGACAGAAATAGTACAGTTGCCTACCACAGGTGCAGTTACAGCAGTAGAGATACCTTCACATCATGCTACTTGCTACTGAAAGTTTTACTAAATAAGATTTTTTAAAGCATACAATAAAAGCGTTCAGTATCTGAGGCAAGCATGGCAAGGGGAAAAGAAGGGAAATCTGCTGAAATCTGGCAGTATGACAGGGTGGTTTAGAAGACAAATCCTCTAGAAGAAAGAAAGTAATTCAGGAAAGCTTTATTGTAAGCGAAGAAATTAAGATCTGTGGGCTTCCCAGAAAGGCTCCAAGTTATCTGATCTGAATGTAAGGCAGGGGAGGTTTTTGTCACAATAAGCAGAAAGGCAAGGAGGAAAACCCAAAATAATAACGTGGTAAAGTCCAATACCCAATTTAAGCCCATTTTCCATCTTTTTTAGAGAAGAGAAATCCAATCTGAGCAAAACTACAGAAAGGAAGGAAAATTAGATACAGAAGGTAAAATGTTAGTCACCTTCCCCCTTTGAATTTTGCAAGAGCTGCAGTTGAATAGATAAGAGTAGATAATGAGAAAGTTTATATCAGAGAGGCTTTCCTGACAACAGGTGGAAGGGTGGAAAAGCAAAACCCTTCAAGGAAAGTTCTTCTATGGAAGCTGATTGGTTTTGAGACATTGGTCTTCACTGCAGACTAAGACAGAGAGGGAGAGATGTAACCCCAAGCTACTATTCTTAAGCAGTAAAAATCAAGGAAACGATGGCCTTGTGGTAACCAGACAACCCCCAGTTGCCATCAGCCTCCCTAAGAAAAGTTCATAGAATCATAGAATCATATAAGTTGGAAGAGACCCTTGGTATCATCAAGTCCAACCATCAGCCCTACTCTACAAGTTCTTCCCTACACCAGATCCCTCAACACCACATCTAATCTACTCTTAAACAGTCAGGAATGGTGACTCCACCACATCCCTGGGCAGCCCATTCCACTGACTACTCTTTCTATGAAAAACTTTTTCCTAATGTCCAGCCTAAACCTACCCTGCTGCAGCTTGCAGCCATTCCCTCTTGTTCTATCGCTAATTGCCCATGAGAAGAGACCAGCACCAACCTC